>CAJHZI010000251.1:152500-472500 GCA_905160935.1 Enchytraeus crypticus | reverse complement strand
CATCCTTCCTTTAGAATCATCAAAACTGTGAAGTCCGGACGACTTAACAAACTCCTGGTATCAGATGCACACGACCCGATGTGTAAGATGATATCCGATACGTCAGCTTTGCACGATGCGCTGTATGAAGTGATGAAGACAGTAAATTTCCTACACCTCTCTCGCGCAATGTGTTTCAATTAGACTTCATTTCGAATTGATGTACTGTATATCTGATTCAGTTACAGATTTAAAACAAAAGCTGCAAAATGCAGGACGTTAGCTCATTCGTGGGGAATAGGGAAGCTGTTCATTTTTAATACATAATAGGAGTTGAAGACGGAGTGGGCATCTTAGCATCATTAATTAATTTATTATGTTAAATGGCATATTGAATAATTAATTAATTATATAAAATTAATTAATTTATTTATTGAATGTCTCAATAGCGCAATGGTTAGAGATATAGAAAACGTAATGAAATTTTAAATGACAGATCATGAGGTTAATTGAACTCTCGTGGGTTCGATACCCGGCCGCTCTGAAAGAGAGAGTAAAATCTCGGGCATTCACTGGACTGGTTACACGATAAATGGTCTAAATTGCCTAACGGATTTGATATGTGGTATTAAAAATGATAGATATCAACGTAGTTGATTATTTCACTATAATGTGTGTAATTATTATTAATGTGTGTTATTAATTTATATAAACTACATATATGTTTACATAATGATCAAGCGCAGTGAGAGAAATTTACATTTATAGGGGTCATTTTAGAGGTTCCACTGTGGTTCTTAATTGTGTTTAGATCAATTGAATTTTTGTTTTAGTTTCGTTCAGGAGGTAGTGAAGTATGCATTTACGATTTAGGCCCCGCAAAGGCGTCCTATTGTTGATCAGTATGCATGTAGGCGTACTATACATTCCCGCTCTAAGCTATTTAATCGTTCTTTCCATCTTGCTGCACCATGCTGCACTGCAGATCTGAAATTCTCTTCCATCCAATCTTCGCAAGTCTTCTTTTGAATCACATCGGCCTTTGCCTTCTTATGAACAGTCCCATAGGCAGTTTAAGACCCACCTTTTCCATTTCTCTTTTCCATCCAGTGTCCATGAGTTGCGACCAGCGCATAATTAATTTATAGTTTCTTTCATTTCATTTATCTTTGGACTGATTTTTGAATTTTCATCGTTTTTGGCCTTCTATTTGCTCGCCGGTTTGATTTGTACTAGTAGTGCTCAATTTGGTCATTGATGACTGTTGCATTCTAATTGTTGTTGTTAAACTAATTGAACCAGTATACAAAGTTATATTTTAGCTGAGTAGGAAGCAGTATTAGACACTCTTGTGATTTTGTTAGTAAACAAAACGTATAATAACTTTCAGACATATATTTGACAGAAAGATAATGTAAGCTATTATATCATTAAGCTATTATTGTTATGAAATACTTGTTAGACGCACGAAGAATATTTGACTTGTTTTTTAAACTGAGGTCAGTATGTATACTTTGAGTTATGACAGTTATTCAGACACATTTACACAAAGTAGTTATAAACATTCGCAAAAATCACCTGATCTAGTTAGAAGTCACACTCAAACAACCTGAATTAATAAAATTAATACTGTTGTTATGTACTTTTGCCACACATAACCTTTTATAATTTATTCCGTAAGTACGAAGTAATATGTATAGAATGAACAATTAAGTTAAAGATATAATATTAATTTTTATCATACAATAACGCTAAGCTAGCTACATGGAAAAATGTTAGTTAGCTTGTTAAAATGTTAGAGTAATGAAAGAGCTTTCTATAGAGAGAGAGAGAAAGGGAGAGAGAGATAGAGAGAGAAAGAAGAGCGAAATGGAGTAAACTATTAGAATTTTTCATAATAGCCACTGTTTTATTACGAAGAAAAACTTATCTACAGATGTTAAGTGATGTAGCTTTCATGTATGCTCTTGATTTATTTAATTAAATAACTATATTAAATATGAAATTTTTTTAATTTCAAAATTCTTCTGGTGCACTGCCTAGCCGCATGTCCATGACATAACTCCTTTACATAATTTGTCCTCTGCCTGTCTCATAATATCAACATACAATTAGGTTATCAAATCACCCATCATTCTTCGGACCTTCCTTCCATTCTTCAGTTACCTCTTTTAGCAAACCATCCCCTCTAAGAATATTTAATCCACTCAGTTGATCTTTCTCTTTCTTGTTATATAAATTTGTTAATTATCTATTTATGTTAACTCTATTTTGTAGTTCTTTGTTGGCAATTTTGTAAGTGCATTTGATTTTCTCTAGTCTCCATAGCCACATTTCTACCGCTTCCGGTTTTAGAATGTATTCATAAGTCCATATTTCATTGCTATTGGATTTCTTCAAGCTTTTTGTAGTTTTTTCTTCTTACTTTTGTTTTCACAATTTTACATTATATTTCTGTTTCATATCTCCCATCTTCTGATCTTACTTCTTACTGTCTAATTTTCTACTGACTCTTCCTCTATTTCTAGACAATCTGTCAAAAGCTTCTCAAAGCCTACAAGGCCTATAAAAACTTAATTTCCCTGCTCTAAGCTGAGTTCACATAGGTGGGAAGATGTTTAATACACTCTTTAGAGCCTGTTTCATAGAATCTTGAAGTCTTAGTTTCACTTTCAAACCATTCAGCGGTGAACAAACACTAGGTGCCGAAAGATTTTGCTACATCTATATTCTATACTAGCTGCAAGGTTCTATGCTACTAAGGGCAATGCTCATTGCCCCTAGTAGCATAGAACCTTGCAGCTAGTATTTTGTTAGTAACCTTGATTATGAATAATCATTAAGCATAAATAGAAAGCAATATTAAAACTTCAAGTCAGGAATTTAGAGCAATTTTGTACATGTTTGCATTCTGCACCAGGTGTGAAGTGAGTAAATTTAAAATAAGACCATATCCAATTCATGTTTCTTTAGGTTGGACTTATTTGTGAACTATTGATCATATGAAATTGTAGACTTTTATGGGACATTGTTTTGATAATGAGGTTGATGACCTTCTTGATCTTGAATGATTGAATCTTTTATGGGGTAGTCTTAGATAATGACCTTTTTCTGAGGGTTGTTGTGTTGTTATGGTTAACTTGAGCTAGTCATGCTAGCAGGTCTCTTAAATTTAATGCTTGGCAGTCATTATTATGCTGATGCAGTGGTAGTAAGCTTCAACCTTACTATTTTAGTTACATAACATTGATTGCTGTCCTTGTAGAACACATTTACGACATCTTATTGAAGAATTTAATTCAATTTTACCAAAAGCCATGAACGAGGGATCATTTCCAAAAGAATTCTTCTTCGCAGAAGATAGCGAAGGTTCTGAACCTGACAATGTCAATACTGCAACAGGAGACGTTAAACCAAGGATTCTTCTAATGGGCCTGAAAAGGTAAAGTGGTTCTCCCTCTCTCTCTCTCTTTCTCTATCTCTCTCTCTGTATTCCTAATGGCAGGTCCATGGATCGTAACGTCTATTGGGCTCTTACAAAATGCACATAGTTTTTCAGTTGTCTTCTTGAAACAGTTGCTTCTGAATTGCATGAGTGAGCAGCGATAGATGCAGTTTATATTAAGATTAATGACAGTGTAAAGTTCTTAATAAGTGGGAAAGGGCTATGCCATAACTGTTAGAGTGTTCGTTTTTGATGTAAATGGCCTGGGTACAAAGCCCAGGTTGGTCAGCGAATGATGGATTTCCCCGTGGACTCGTGGAAGGTTAATCATATATTGGAGGCTGTGGCTTGCTGCCAGTTGGCACTGTTAGTAGCAAGGATATGATTACCCGTGGAAAGGATTAATAATAACCTGCTAGAATCTGTAAAGCAGTCTAAATAGTATGGGCCTGTGGCCGGTAAGTGCTTTCTGATCCAGTACTGTTGTTAGATATCGCGTTAGCAATTTAGAAATTAAAAAATAAATTGTATTTTGTGCAACTTGATTGGCATGTCATCTAATTTTACAATTTATTTAAGAAGTCTCTTTTGATAAATTCAAATGTGTATCCCTTGATGTTTTACATGTGGATCATTTATAGCTAACTGTTTATGTTAGCTGTAGAATAGTAGATATAAAACATTAAAAATGTATTTGTGCATACATTTTAACCGCAAACTTTATATAAAATTCTGACTCCTAAGCATTATGCAAAGGGATAGGCAGACAATTTGCTGTAGATGTTTGAGGAATAAAAATGTCTATATTTGTTAATTTGATGTTATAGAAGTGGAAAATCATCGATTCAGAAGGTTGTGTTTTTCAAGATGGCTGCAAATGATACTCTGTTTTTAGAAAGCACTACGCAACTGGTAAAAGAAGGTGAGTAGATTATGTATGCTATAATTCTGGAACTTATTGAAGAACCTGAACCGAGCCAGTAGCATTGTAAGTTGTCTGACTACGGATCAGTAGGTGTAAGTTTCAATCCTGTGCCTGCTGTTTGCTGGCATATTTTTAAGATACGAAACTGTCAAACTTGACGCAACCATTTCTATAGCAGTGTCAGGGCCGGTGACAGTTCTTTGAGACGGCTGTATAGGCATGCTTATAACTTCGTGCCAGTAACATATAATCTTATCTTTGAAGTAAATTTCATTTAATTCTCATTTCATACTTATCTCATTCTCTCTAATGAAGGCCATAAGATTAGTTAGTTTACTTTATTAAGTTTATTTCATGAACATATATAGTTCTACAGTGAGTGTAATAATGTAGTAGCAAATAAGTATGTAGTAATTCTAAATATATTATTCCTCAAATAAAACTAAAGTCAAGTTTAAAGTCAGTTTGCAGCTTGATAGTGTGTTATTGACTGGGAGAGCTCTGGATTTGAACCCTATACCCACTGGTCTGCTGTCGAACAACTTGTCAACAAGGATTCAACTCAGATTGAAGTAGAACTAGATCTCGAAATCAGTTTAGTCTTGCATCAAAATTAACCAATGCAATTTGTTCTATAATAATTTCTTACACTATTTTTAATGAAAGTGTATTATATTTCAATTTCTAAATGCTTTTCCTTATTCACTTCCTATACCACTTCAGTGTGCTGGTTCTGTCGGGGGATTAGTGTAAAGTTAGAAGTTGCTCGAAGCATTCTTAATGTTGCCACGGATGATGAGATAGAAGCACAATTTTCTTTAATTGATTTAATCAATTAAAATTGTACAGAGTTTATTGCTTATTAAAGATATGTCTTTAGTCAGTGGATATGTAGAAGGCTGTAAAACTGTTTTTTTCTTTTGCCACAGATATTGCAAATTCAACATTTATCCAGTTTCAAATCTGGGACTTTCCGGGGCAAATCGATATCTGCGACCCGACCTACGACCTCGAGTTAATATTTGGATCATTTGGATCTCTGATATATGTCATTGATGCTCAGGTTTAAATTTTCTGCTAAATTAAGTCTTTTACCCATCAATATTCTATTTTCAATTTATTGCATAATGTTTCTATGTTTACTACACGGTTCATATCAATCAATCAATGCAGATTTATGGTTCATTTCTTTGCTGAGAGTGATGTCAGTGACATCTCGATCAGGATGTGCGCAGCTGCAGAGCTACACTGGTTGCTTTGTTGTTTATTTATGCTGTGTACAATGGAATACTTAGTGCAAACATATTTAAGCAATATATTTATTTAGTTTTTAGCTCAACGTCTGACTTGAAATATTTTCAAGTTGGGCACTTAGTAGGATAGACTCTCCATTGTTCATTTTTAATGATTTCTATGCGATTTAATTTTGAGACAATATCAAGAATATAAAGATGTGACAAGGAATGATTGCTTTATTTTTCTTCTATTGTCGTTATATATCAAGGCGATTACAAATGTGTAAAATTAATATTGCTGTACTGAAACGAATTTAAATTTAAAGTTTTGGTTTGTGGCACTATTCCACTAGGCTACTTGACTTTACTCTCCATTCAGCGCTTCTGTGGCATTTAGCATAGAGTGGCGCTTTATAAATATACTTATTATTGTTATATTATTATTACTATTATTGCTATTATAATATATGTATAAAATTATTTATTATTATTATTTTATTATTATTATTATTTTTAATTATTTATTATTTTATTATGATTATTATTATTTTTAATTATTATTATTAATATTTCGCTTTTCATTTCGTAGGATGAGTATACTGAAGCACTGAGGATGCTGAAGAAGATCTTGACTAATGCTTACAAGATAAATCCAGAACTTAACTTTGAAGTCTTCATCCACAAGGTTGACGGAATAGCAGAAGATGTTAAGATGGAGTTACAGAGAGATATTCTCCAGTGCATTACAGATGATTTAGCGGAAGAAGGATTGGATGAATTGAGGCTAACGTAATATTATCATTCTAAAATATATCTTTCATTATACACTGCATACTGTTTGTTTCGTTTCTTTTAATATGTCGATGATATTTGGCAACATTTATGAACTTCTTATCAGTTAAATTGTCCTACATGTTTACAATCTTAACAGTCTGGCATTGTTCTGTTAGATGTACTCTTCATTTATAATGACCAGTAGATTTTTAAGAGAACCAGTTAAGCACTGCAAGTTTGTGGTAGACTTTTCTACGGTTAGATCTTACTTGATAGATTGTTTTGTATTGGATAATCATCTATACATATTATATATATGTATAGATGAAAAAAATCTAATAAATTTAAATAATAGTGAAAAATAACTCTAATAAGATATAACAGATAACTTTCACAATATTTATGGCAAGTACATTTTACATTCGGGCCATGTACAAAATATTAGGTAATGTTATTCATTTACTGTAATGTTATATGTTAACGATGTAGAATTCAATATATACTTTTTAGTATTTTTAGTTAAACTGAATTTTAAAATGGCTTCCTTCATTTTGTAGTTTGTCATTTTAAATTGGTAGCTGTTCTTCAAATATGAAATTGGAACTAATTTCTAATTTGATCTTTTCTCAGATATCACTTAACCAGTATTTATGACCACTCTATATACGAGGCATTCAGTAAGGTAGTCCAGAAGCTCATTCCTCAACTGCCAACTCTTGAAAACTTACTAGATATCTTCATAGCGGTTTGTTGACACTATTTCTCTAATGTGTCTGTTTCAGTGAAAAATGTACTTTTAATTAATTTCTTAGTGTAATTGCGAGTTATGTAGCATGTTACATATGCAGTATATAAAGTACTAACTATATATATATATATATATTTGAATGTCTCAGTAGCGCAACGGTTAGAGGTGTAGGTAACGTCTTGAAGTTTTAAATGACAAACCCTGAAGTGAATTGAACTCTCGCGGGTTCGAATCCCAGCCGCGTTGATCTGAGAGTAAAATCTCGGACATTCACTGGACTGGTTATACTGTAAATAGGAAAAATTGCCTTACAGACTTAACATGTGGTATTAAAAGTGATAGATATCAACATAGTAGATCGTTTCACTATAATGTGTGTTACTATCAGTAATAATAAATGCGCAGCCTACTGTTATTAATGTAATTGTTGATTTAAATATTGCTGCGTAAACATTATATTAGTTGTTGTCATGATATGCAAAATCCATTTAGTTACTAGATGAATTTTTACATATCTTTGTATGTGTTTCTGATTACATGCTTAAACGTAGAATTTTTGAGTATACAAGAAATATTACGTAGTACTAGGTCTGTATGAGATTATTTGTATATGTATACATGTGTATATTTATGTACATATGTATATTTGCATGTATGCGCATATATATGTATGTGCATATTTATATGTATATAAGTGCACATTGCGTCAATTCTTTGAGTTGATATAATATATATATATATATATATATATATATATATATATATATATATATGATTTGCTTTTTCATTTTTAGTGTGTATATTCTATTTTAGTTTGTATTTCTTATGAATGCATGATGGGTGGTCAACTAGATAGGTTTTTATAACGTCTTTGACGGCTTAGTGAGTGTTATTGCATATTTGAGTGTTTTTTGAAATAATCATAGTTCTCTCTCTCTTTTACTAGAGATGATATTTACTATTGTACTGGTTTAGTGGTCAAGTTGGTAGCTTGCTTGCCTGGGATGCTGAAGGTCGTTGTTTAAATCACAACAAGGCGGTCTGTGACAGTATTTTTGTTGTGTAGAAACAGATTTTAAACAGAGGTCTAATCTAGCCTTATGTTTTGAAGAGATAAACTAGAAATGCTTCACTAAAAAGCTGGTAAAGCTAGTGTTAACGTCAGTTTCTTCGCCCAACAGCGATGTCAGTGACGGGCGAGCCCAGGATTTGAACCCCACACATACTTATCTGCGATCGAATATCTTACCGACATCGCCACTATATTAAAAGCCTAAGCCTTTTAACATAGACTAACTATCAAGTGGCTAGTATTTAGCTATCAATATTTAGTGCCGTTTAAGTTGTAAACAAGTGACTGTTGTTTTTATGCAGAACTCGGGCATAGAGAAGGTGTTCATCTTTGACGTGATAAGTAAGATCTACATAGCTACGGACAGCTCGCCTGTGGAGATGCAGTCCTATGAACTCTGCTGTGACATGATCGACGTTGTTCTCGACGTCTCCTGCATATACGGGTTTGTAACCCTTCGACTTTTACTTCATCATTGGCTAATATTTGCAGTGACTGAATTCTATTCGTGTTTTAAGAGGAGTCTAAATATTAACTGGCAGAGACAATAGGAAACCACCTCAGAGGCCCTATTTTTTCATCAAAGATACATTAAGGTTTGGTAAGCTGTAACCTTTGGGATGATTTATTGTTATTTATTATTATTTAATAATTCCTTAATTAAACCAACGTCAGAAAGGGCATTCGGTTGGGGAATGCCTAGGCTCCAGATATTGCTACAAAAACTTAAACGAATGGATCAGTCTATTCGTATCTCGACCCTGATTAAATTAGGATTTAAGGGAAGATGATGATGATTATTATTTATTAATTTCTTGTTTAGAGAGAACGTTGAGGACGACAACAGCGGATTTGATGCTGAGTCATCGGCAACGATCAAGCTCAACAATCAGACGATTCTCTATCTGCGGGAGGTCAACCGTCACCTGGCCATGGTTTCCATTCTGCGCACAGACAGCTTTGAGCGTAGAGGTACCACCAGGCTTTAGTTAATGATGCTTTGAGTACAGTTATGTAACGGACAGCTTTGACCGCAGATGTACCACCAGGCTTTAGCTAACGATGCTTTGAGTACAGCACAGAGGTACCACCAGGCTTTAGCTAATGATGCTTTGAGTACAGTTATGTAATTATTAGTCAGGCTGTTTCAGGCCGTAACCAGCTGAGCTTAGAACTTCATATCAACTATGCTACGTTTTCGTTATCTAGTCTGTTTTCAATTTCAAACGTTCATTGATCAGATGGCTGTCAGTCATTCAACTTTACCCCGCCCACATCCTGAATCTCTTGCCTCTTGAATGAACTGTCAGTCTTTCAGCTTTACCCCGCCCACGTCTTGAATCTCCTGCTCTTGAATGAACTGTCAGTCATTCAGCTTTACCCCGCCCAAATCCTGAATCTCTTGCCTCTTGAATGAGCTGTCATTCATTCAGCTTTACCCCGCCCACATCCTGAATCTCCTGCCTCTTGAATGAGTAGTTTTGGCTCTTATATGGAAACTTTATTAGAATACTGTAAACTCGTTTTCTTCTGCTTTAGATTCAACCCCATCTCCAGTGTGTTCAGTCATAAATCTAGTAAATTTGTGGTAATGTTCAATCATTAGTTATAGGTAAATAGTAGATATTAGTTAACGATAATTTAGTAAATGTTAATCATGCTAGTCAATGTTAATTAAATGTTGACAAATTAAATTTCTGTTGTTTACTCAAATTGTGTCAATGAGGCCTTAAATTATATTTGTTAAAGTCATAACGTTATTGATATGACTGGGTTGCCATCTGGCGGACTCGGATGGAGTTGTGATTTACTAGAATTACTTAGTATGGTTACGCTCCAAAAAATGTAAATTTTAACATTATTCAATCTGTCAATCTAGTTTACTAAATTAAATGACTATCTTGAGGCGTATTCGCTGTCAGGTTTAAGTGTCTGATTCCTCTTGTCTTTTTCAAGTTTGATTGATTGCAATTTATGAGATTAAGTTTTGAAAGAAATTTTTGCGACCAGGATGTTCTTAATTCATTCTTTTGAACAATTTCTGGTCTGATATACCGAAATTTAAATTCAATATCATTTACAAAATTATGTGTAGCATTTTGGTGATTAGTTCCTGATCTGATAGATTGCATCATCATAATCGTCTTCATTAGCTCATCATTATCATTATCATCATATATTTCTTCCCTTGAATCCCAGTTTAACGGGTGTCGGAAATTGATTGCAATTTATAAAAAAACTATTTCTAAATTATAATCGAACTTGGGAAATAATTGCTAACATGTTTGAGGTTGTTTGGCGCCTCCATGTGTAGAGTCTGCAAGAGATGTCCCTGACATTGCCTTATGGCGAGGAACCGGACGTTAAATTCTTATTGATTGATTGATTGTTTGCAGGTCTGATCGACTACAACTTCATGTGCATGCGTCGAGCAATCAAAGAAGTCTTCAACGTCACGAAGAAGATGAACGAGGTGTCGCCAGCCAAATCATCAGCAGCCGTGAGCGAAGCCGTACCCTGTGCTTCTGCGTCGACTGGGAAATAGACTTAATTTAGTAGTTAGCTCAAGGCAGAGATTTTACGTTGTTTTATTTATCCAGGGGCGATTTATTTTTACCAAACTTTGGGACTGTTTTGGTTAGCGGGCAGTTTGTACATTGGTTACTACGCCTGTCGATTTTCTGTTTGAATCGAATGCCAGATGGTTGCTATTAAAATGTCTTCGGATGGAGAAATATACGTCAAATCTTGTCGTTTACTGCAGAAATAAAAAATCGGTGCCTAATATGTGAATGTAGTTAGTAGTTGTATAATTCTGGGACCATTGCAATCTGATATGGTAATACTGATTAATGTACCAGAAATCTTGAGAAAAGACCAACTGAAAATGTATGTATGAGTGTAAGCTTACTAATACTAATATGGAAAAAGGATGGAAATCCCTACGTCAAAATATTATATAATCCATTGGCTAGTGTGTGGTAGCGGCATAGTTTTTATAATGGAATCTGATTGCAGTGATCGATGGAGTGCTCATTAGTGAGCATGATAATGGGTTATAGGAATGCGTAGTTTGGATCTTCTGTTTATCAGATCACTAAGAGATATGAAGAACTGTAGCGATGTATACTCAGACTTTTTCTATGCAATTTCCAAGTTTAGCTAATTATACTAACTCGTCTGTTTAATGTAAATCATAGATAATTAATTGATGACTGGATTTTTAGCTAATACTGCTTATTCTTAATCTTGTACTGATCACGTGAATGTTTAATATAAATGTTTCGAACATGTATATCGTTAATAAGAGGATGTAATGATGTGATGTGTTGTAAAAAATTATAGTATAAAGTACTATCAAGTACTTCATATGCGATTTATGCTACTATCCTATATCAATTGAGCTTATCCTCTGTCTGAATGAATCAACATCAGAAGCTAGTAAATATATTAAATTAATCTTTCATTAGTTTATATACCAAAGCTGTATCAGATATACCAGCCTTTAATGTCTCATATACATTGGATAGCCAAGATGATAGCACGCTTATCTGATAAGCAGCTTTGGATGACCCAGGTGGAAACACACTTATCTGATAAGCAGCTTTGGATGGTCCAAGTGGTAGCACACTAATTATATAAGAAGCTTTGGATGGCCCAAGTGGTAGCATGCTTATGTGATGAGCAGCTTAGGATGGCCGAAGTGGTAGCACACTTATCTGAAAAGCAGTTTGAGTTCAGTTTGCCTTATTGTGTCTGACGGATGCAGATACCATTGGATCATCGTCCAGTCGGCGGATCAGTAGGTGCAGGGTTCAACTCCATTTTTCTCCTAGTCACTGACATACTGTCGAGCAGGAAACTGACGCTAAAGTTAACTTTAGCTTTATTTGACCATTACAGGGTTCTGATTGACGTTGAGCTAACTAGTATAGGATATCCACGGCTTAAGATACTTTATTGTCGTTCCATATTTTTATAAACTATCACATGAATGAGTTATAAAATTTATAGTAAATATCGCACGCAATATGCAATTTTCTTTGCAATATACAATTCTTATACTGATTTCTCTGTATTTCTTAGAATCGTATGTCTGTTGCTTTCTTCATGTATATTATTACTATAATTATTATTATTATTATTATTAGTAGTAGTAGTAGTAGTAGTATAGTAATAGTAGTAGTAATAAATTCCAAGTATAGAATTTGATTTATCTGAGTAACATAGATGCTGGCATTTGATAGGAGAAACTAATTTTAAATTGTAGAATTCATTGTGTGAGCGATTTGAAGCTAGATTTTGTACTGGACTAAAAGACTTAAACTCGGTATTAATTCTTTACATTAGTAATTGTAGAATTATTTCATTTTCTGGCATGAAATTCTCTTGTTTTTAATCGTGAAAAATGCTTTTATAACAATGTACTGTATGTCTTATATCAATGTATATCTTCCAACTGCTGATGTCATTTCCGGTGACGTATCTGAGAATGAATAAAGTTGTGTAATATTAGTGAATTGGTGGTCAAAGATGCCAATGAATCAATGAATTAGTGAATACTTGAAGATTTTACGTTCGTTTCGCTTCCATTGACGATGGCCGACAGCTTACGACGACACTGACTTTGCCGTTGATTTCGCTAGTTATTATTTGTTAGGTAATAGGTTTATCGGCAGCTGCTCGTGTTAAAGATTTTTCCGGACCCTAGTTAAACTGGGATTCTAGGATTCACGGGAAAATGATGATGATGATGATGATGATGATGATGATGATGATGATGATGACGACGACGACGATGATGGTCAAGATGCGATTAGATTAGCAGAGGAAACTGAAGATTGATAAGTACTTTAGAGCTTTTCTTTTTGAAAAGTACATATTTTATTTTCTGAGTATTGCAATCAATTAGTCGATTTAATTAATTACTATTAGGCCAATTTAAAAATGTAAGCCTCTAGTTATTTCTTAACGTATCTTAGCTGTCATACTGTTCAGAGTCGAATTCTGAGAACTTCTAAATATGGTTCGGGTGACCTGATGGAAAGATTTAAAATAAAATTAACGAAAAGGTAGTTTTTCTACAAAATGCTACATTTTGACGTAAAGCATGAGATTTTATACAGTCACCATTTTTCTGCTTCATTCGTTTTTGGGACTTCTAATGGGTAAATCCTGGGCTCGTCTGTCTCTGACATCGCTTTCGAGTGAGGAAACTGACGTTAACCTTAGCTTTACCAGCTTTAAACTGTTATCTGCAGAGCTAGCCTTTTTTGTCTCCTGGGCTAAATAATATTTTTCCTCTGTCGTCTCTCTCAATTCTATTATGCTACATTTGCACGTGTTAGTTAAATTACAATATTTCTGCGAGTTGAAGTTTACTTTGTATTTTTTGTAACAGTTGAAGGCTAACATCAGCAATTCAGCTTGATTATATTATAGGCTAACTAGAATTTTTTAGAATGATTATTATAGTTGACACATATTTCAATAGATAATATGTTATATAAAAGCCTAATAGAGCGTTTGTATTTTTTATCTAAACTGGTTTAATTCTGGTGTTACAATTTTCAATGAAATGCGCGCTAATTCTGATGCAGGCCTACAGCATTTCATGTATAAGACAGGAATTCTATCCTAATTCTTGGGCTTTCTGCGTGTGGCACATTAGTTAGTTGTCTCGACCAGATTAACAGATGCGAGGTTGTAATATATGGCTCGCTGTCGTTTCTCTATTTTCGAGTGGCGAAAGCGGCGTTAAACTGGTTTTGATTTAAGTCTTTCTCTAGAGCAGTGGCTATGAAAGTCACAGCATTGTGAAACATTAGAGTGATGAGATTACGTGAGTAGTATGTGTACAATATAGTTTTATATCTGCATTATAGCCTTGTTTTCCATGTTGTATCCGGGACTCCGAAGAATGTACATGTGCCTACCGTAAACTGCACGTTTTGTAAGATGCGACTAAGCATGAACTGAGGAAAGCAGCACGGGAAATCACCACAGAAACGCTACTTTTTATCCGAGTGCTCTTTATAGAGTGTGAAAAGCAGACTCTAAGTATGAATATGGACCTTGGAACTACCACTTGGCAGAACACTAGAAAGAAAGAAATAATACTATTCTGATATCTGTAGTGTAGCTATACTGTAACTATAGGCTGCCTGTTGTGTATCAGTAGACACCTTACTATTTGTAGTTGTAGATTAAAAGTTTCACAATTATATAAAGAGGTATAATAGCTGTCTAGCGTTTATTAGATCAGACGCTAGCAGAGCTACTGGGATTAAGGTAAAAGCCTATTACAGCAGAGTATTAATTGTACGGCGTGCGGAATAATTTGTGCGATTTTGTATTATCTGTACGGAGTACCTTATTATTTCTACTAAGTAGCTATCGTTAAAAGTTTCACAGTTATATCGAAGTAACGTATAATAGCAGTCTGGCTTTTATTAGATCAGACGCTAGCAGATCTATTGGGATTAAAGTAAGCCTATTACAACAGAGCATGCATTTAAATTAAAAGTTAAAGAGTCGAAAGAGAAATGCAGTCATGCAAGCGAATGTATTTTAAACCGGTAATTTATAAAATATATCGTTTTCAAATTTCAGACTCACGTCCAGCCATATAAAAATTAGCCACTAGTAACACCTTCCACAATAGAAGCTATGTCATCATACTGCCAATACGGTAGCAATATTTAATTATAATAACTAAAGTATCTACACGAGTACAAAAATAGCAGTTAGGCTTATCACTTACGAATATGCAGACTTTTAATACAATATTAAGGCAAATATCCGGGGCACATTGTAAATATTTTGTGTTGTAGACAGTTTATGTAGTCCAACATGATTCCGTTTCGAATATTTTCTAAAAAGTATTGGCAGTTCTAAATGCTAATAGCGTATAAATAATAATTCAGCTAAGCATAAGATGACTTCACACGTCTTTTGATCGACTTTTCTAATAGAAATTCGACCATTTGCTCGAGTCTACGAATACATTGCGTAAATCTCGTGGCCGAACTAGACATTTAGCTTATTGTAGAAATATAGAAAAGGGTCTGTATAGATAGATGCAGAGTTGTCACAATTAGTCAGATACGAGATGGCGCCACTGAATCACTTTTAAAATACTATTTCATGGATAAAGGGAATGTCCAAAGCAATCATGTATACACTCAAGTTACCATGTTATGCACCATTACAGGTAGTTCAGATATTTATTCACTGTATTCTATTGTATTCTAGTGCTATCTTTATTTTTCTCTTTCTCTTTATTCAAAAGATTACGTTTCTTTGTCTCTCATTTCAAAAGATTAGCCTACGTTTCTTTATCTCTCTTTTCCAAAGATTGCGTTTCTTCATCTCTCTTTTCAAAGATTGGGTTTTTATCTCTCAATTCAAATACTTACGTTTTTTTATCTCTCTTTTCAAAATATTGAGTTTTTCTAATTTTCAAAAGATCACATATGTCTTTCGGCGCGAGTGTCAGGAACTGAAGACTGAGTCCGCGACGTTTGATGCATTGACGGCTGATAGGCCGTAACCCAGATATCCGATTCTTTTATATCGTCTGGACTTGAAGCCATGAGATTAAAATACTGATGGAACCTTGTGGGTGCGCTGATCTGTCTGTAACAATCTCCCTTCCTCTCACTAGACCTTTGAGCTTTCGACGAAGAGGAAGTACTGACGTTGAACGTGTGAAGACTTTCGTCCTTGCCACATCGAATGTTCACCATACTGCCGTTGATGTTTGCCACGTAGACTAGACGTCTAGTAGGTCTGTGCCTGCCCTGGAGGACGTGTGCCTTGAACTTGTCCATAAAACTCGACCCTCGTGAACCGAATGAACTCACCGATTCTTTCTCTACAGATGTTTTTTGAATTGTATTTTCACTTAAGATATTTTTGTCGAGGATTCCTTGTTTCTCGCCACCCGTAAGATCAACTGCTTCATTTGCTAGTGATCTAAGAATTATTTCGCTGGCAGGTGCGGCGGCATGTCGACCTGTGTGATCGAATGAGTGTCGATATTCATTGTGATTGCGCCCAGTTGTTGTGATTATGCGAGAAGGGTCCTGTGTATTGATATCGTTTAAATAAGGGTCAAGTTGCAGAGATAACGACTCTTTGTCGAAGTGGTTTAGATGCAGAAATCCCGCTTTTCTTTCTTCAGTTCGTCGATTGTTTTCATGACTCGCCTTCACTGAAGATTCTTGCTTTGGACATATACTGTCGCGGGATTCCCACCCCTTGGCCGGTAGATGTAATTGAGGATTACTATGATCATTCTGTTGCATATCTGCGTGATCAGGACTTAATCTATCGACTCGTGCCTGCAATCGATTCTCTATCCCTGTCCTCTCGTCGCTGCATGTAGGATGACTTTGGTTCCACACATCATCATCTGATACCGGATGATTATTTCCCTCATCACCGGTTGATGTCAGACAATTATTTCCATCGTCATCGGTTGACGGTAGATGATTACTCGGCTCATAGTTGTGATTATCGTGAACCAGTACATCGCAGGTTTCATCGACACAGCTTCTATCACGATGTAGCCTCATGCTAGCCTGCTGCTGGTGACAGTATGGAGCCGGGGCTGAGATCTGCTGATGGAATCGCTTTAGATGTTGCTCAGGATGATTTAACTCTGGCTGAAGAAATTGTTGAGTGGAGTTTTTCTGCAGCGAGTGCTCTACCAGTTGTAAATTTAGATGAGGTTGTAAACTTAGACTTTTCTGTAGATTTTGCTGTTCAAGTTTCTGCTGATGATGCTGTTGTTGCTGCTGATGTTGTTGATGTTGTTGTTGCTGCTGATGCTGTTGTTGTTGTTGCTGCTGCTGCTGATAATGTAGTTGTTCGTGCCGTTGCTGGGGATTTTGTGTTTCGCAATTCTTCTCTCGAATACGTCTTTGTTTTTGTTGCTGCTTTTGACATCCATGTTGTACTTTGGGCTGTTGCTGTTGTTGTTGATGATGTTGATGAATTATTTGATGAATCTTACCATCATTTTTATAATGATAATTGCTATCACTGTACTCATTCAAATGATGTTGTTCTGGTATATAGCTCTTGTTAAAGCCATGATCATTAGGATGTTTGTGATCAGGGTGATGATCATTATGATGTTTGTGATCAGGGTGATGATCATTATGATGTTTGTGATCAGGGTGATGATCATTATGATGTTTGTGATCAGGGTGATGATCATTAGGATGTTTGTGATCAGGGTGATGCTCGTTATCATCACACTGACTCAAATGATGTTGTTCTGTCTGACGATGCTTATCTAAATGATGCTCATCGTGATGAGATTGATCAAGGCGTTGCTCTTCACTATTCTGCTCACACGTCTGTGCTCTTAGCTTACGATACTGCTCAATCCATCTCTCTCGCTTACTCTGAAGTCCCGGATACTCTCCGGGACAGCTCATTCCATGTATCATCGGATACCTCCAGGTGGGGGTGTGAGAAAGCTCAGGTGTTAAGATTTCCAAACTTGTTCTTCGCGATTCTGGAAGCGGAGAATAATTGGCCGCACTGAAGACTTCGTCACTGTCCTCATATTCTATGTAGCAATCGTCTGGGCTCGCGGAATACTGACCCAGAACCTGGGTGGTGTCAGTTTCTAGGGTTACTTGATCAAAGATGATATCGTCAATCGATGGCGTTTTATCGTCGGCCATGAAGCCTTTGTTTTCGTTCTTGAACTGATGATGTATTCGAAAACGGGATTGCTTCTGAGACCGTGTTAAGCGTATGGGTTGGAAGCTGCACACGCTAAGTCTATGGACGTGTTGACTCAGCAGTTCCTGCACGTAGAGCTGTCTTAACATCTGCTCACGGCGCTGACGATATTTGTTACCACGTCGAGAATGAAAATGCACAAAAGAAGCGACCAGAAGAATTAACAAAACAAAACTGAAGGCAACATATGGCAGCCAGAGCTCAACACCGGATGTTTCGCTATCTGGAGCTTTATCATCCGTTGGATTTTGATCCTGCTGGTGTCCCGTGTGATGGGCTTGATTGTTATGGAAAAACGGAGTGATGGATTCCGGAAGTACTACGTCATCAACTGTAGTGGTGACGTCGCGCCGATATTTGAAACGTTTTGCCTTAAGCCCAGGCTCGCAAATAGAATTATGCGGTGCCATAGTTTGCATGTTTACTAGTCTCTCAACTAGTACGAAGTCATTTATGACTAGTTGCGCTATGAACCGGAAATAAAAACATACTAGACGATATGTTCAGTAAGAGAGCCAGTCACAGGCTTGACTGTATGTATAGGTTGAGATAGTAGGCTCATATACTAGTCGATAGCCTTAATTATTATACATGTACATGCACTTCTAGAAATCTTGTTGGAATGATTGACATAGGCCTACTTATACCGATATATTATAATATAGATTAAATGTAATAGTATCTCCCAGAGCTGTCATTAGTGTAACCTGCTTCATCTAGCCAAAGTTCTTTGTTGTAGTTCTTTGTTGTAGATATGATTCTCTGAAAAAGATAAAAAGAAGAGTTAAAAACACTTAGAGAAAAATAATGTAGCTTACCGTGTCAAGGCGCATACGCAACTTCATAAATTGTAATTTAGACCCTTCGCTAAGATAACGAGATCTAGTAGTTGAATATTTTTAAACAACTGGAGTAGTCTGTAGTAATTCTCTCTCTCACTCACTCTCTCTCTCTCTCTCTCTCTCTCTCTCTCTTTCTCTCAAGTGTTCTGCCAAGTAAGTTCAAGATACATATTCCTATTCACAGTCTGATTTCACACTCACTAGTTCGCTAGATCAAAAAGTTAATCCCTTCAAAAAACTATTCTACATGTAATACTGTTCATAATCGGTATTACATACAATGACGAAAAGTGAAATACAAATAATTGTAGAAATTGAGGTTGCTTTGAATGCAGTGTACAAAACAGGATCTTATAGGAAATTATTTACTTTTAACTAAATACGAAACTCAAATATTTAAATTTTTAAGTGACACATTTGCGATGGTTCAATATAATGTCATTAAATAACATTATGAATACTGACCGAACACAACGAGGAAACACATGGAAGGTTACGGTTTGCAAGCGCAGTTTTTCCGGTAATTCAATCCACTTTAAGTGGTTTGACCAATTTATCGGACATATCGAAATAACTCTCTCAGCTATTGCTTATGCTTAGAAACATAGCTGCTAACATTGTTTAATGCTTCAAATTTCTGAATTTAATAACAGTAAGGCTATCACGTGTTCAACCCTGATGTCTGTAGTTTTTTTTGGGATCCGGATCTAAAGACGAGGAGATTGGTTGGAATCACAAAAATGACGAAAAGAATTATTTTGAGAAGGGTTTATAGAAAATTAGGAAACTGTTTATGCGATAATAAAACACAAATCTTTAAAAAACTTAGTTTAACGTTTGTTCACGTGCAAAAGTAAATTATCAGAGAATATGAGGCGGGATTTCTAACTCGATATCGATCTCTTGCGTGCTATTTGGGCATGCTAACCACTCAGCCACCAGCAATAATGGTGCAGTCACACTCCTATGAGTTAAATAATAAGTGTATTAGTGCTTTACTGGGCAAGCTATAATACCTCCGGTTCACTCATCCATAGGGCAATATTCTGATCCCCTTACCTCGAATTATGAACTCACACTGTCTAGACGTCGCTATATTTTCAACCTTCACATAGGCCTACTCGTCGTCATCGTGTCACCACATGTTGACGAACGGAACGTTTGTTGCTGCAGAATCCGCTTGAGACGTCCCTGACATTGCCTTTTGGGCAGGAACGTGACGTTATACCATTAATTGATTAAATTGACTAATTGGTTATATTCATTTATTGAATGAATAGAACTTGGATTGACTTGAGACTCTTTCGCCTTTTGCGAAAGCGAAAGAAAATGTACTAATAAATAAAAAGAAATTAAAAATGAGGAAGACCGAAAGAGCGATGTTAGTCTTTTAAAGACAGGTGAATAAGTGAAGAGACATACTGAAGATAGGAAATGTGCCGGAGTTATATGTCATGGATCTGCCATAGGGCAACATACTGAGATTAAAAGAGTGTAATGGGCCTCTAGAATCCAGTACGAGTTTTATGGCTAGTAGCGGGTAGTCCTAGCTAGTAGCGGGTGTGGTGTCCATCAGCGGATCATTAGGCTAGGATTTGAATCTAGTGCATTCCCCGACCCTGAATTGCTTTCGAGACAAGAATTTGACGCCAAACCAAGTCTATCCATTCGTTTTAAATTTATCAAGATATCATCATCATCATCTTCTTCCATTAAATCCCAATTGAACTAGGGTCGGAATACGAATAGACCTCCTTTTGAAGTTTTTCCATTCGTTTAAATTAAAATGTATCAAGTCTCTAATTTAAAATTGAATTAAATTAAATTTAGTGCATCGAGATAATTATAGTAATATTTAAAGATGTAAAACTGCAGTGAATAATAACAGTTTTTGTAAATGATCTTTAATTTGTACAAAAATTTAAAAGAAATGAAATAAAAAATAATAATACACTATTTATATAAACTGTAGATCATTTGGTCTATTTGGCACTTGTACATTTAGAGGCCAGCTGTTCATCTCACATAAGAATATCATTTTGAAAAAGTCCCTTGCTGAACGGTGATATTTCAGCCGAAGATTTCAATTCTGAACTACGCCGGAGGGGCAGATTAGGTTAGCAGTAGTGGAGGAGTGGGTGTACGATTGTTGCATCCCTTGGAGTAACAGTATGCTGGAATACTGATTGCCAGCCACATATGAAGGCGCATAGATACATGTAAATACTTAATGCAGCAACTAATAATATTATATTTTAATTCATAACTTTAATCGCTCTATGAGAAATGCTGGAAGTATGACATAATGATATACATTATATAATTGGTAAGGGCGATATATATATATATATATATACATGTATATATATATATATATATATATATATATATATATATATATATATATAGGCCTACTCATATGTATATAAAATCCATGTATATATATATATATATATATATAAATTATGTAACTCTTCATACAGTATAATGGATAATGGTAAGGAAGGTGGAGTGTAGTGATTAACTGCTAAAGGTCACAACAAATATTTTCTGCGAAACGGATATAATTCGTTATTTAACGTTCTGTTCATCATCTGACGGCGACATTAGAGACGTTTCAGACAGCAATGGTAAGACCTTTAAACGCTGCACTATAAAAGAATATAGTAGTACCTACTGACTGGACCGCTGAAATGTTACAAATTTCGATATATATTGCAAGTACTAAATGTGAACTAGGCGTGCATTAGCAATTTGATTTGTGTTTTCATAAATATGAAAAAGTGTTAAAATATTTAATGCAATTTTAAATCAGCAATGATTGGCATTACAATATTAATAATAAACACTTATCAATTGCAGTAATGAAACTGAATCAATTATTCTGTTTTTTGTACTTGATCCAAAGTAAAGATTCATACACTGAGTCTGTTTCACGCAAAATAAAGAGCACTCCATAGATCAATAATTAAATTCCTTCACAAAAAGTTACGCTTCATCTATACCCAATGTAGTCCATAGTTTTGGAAGAATATCGATTTTACGTTGATTTCCAGTTGCCTTCTTCAGTTCATAATTAGTAATCTCTTACGACACGTGGAGTTAACCGTTTGTCTATTCATCAATACAATTTAACTAAAGATATTGAAGTTAATCGATTGAGAAACTCTTAAAGGAATTCTGACAGCGTTACCGGAGCAATGTTATATCCCATCACGTTCATCGCAGGTTCAGGAAAAGTGAAAAGAAGAAAATGTAATTCCTGGTCAGCTTCGTGTTCAAGGTAATAAGGTTTGCTAACAGCTGTTCGGTAAACAATGATCTATTTCAAGCAGCTGCAGCTTTTAGTGCACTCAGCTGTTCTCTATAACATCTGCTTTAGAGCTGCTGCAGAATTTAATACATTAAGAAGCTGCTCTAAAACCTACAATTTAAAAATAATGTAGCTCAAACCTCTCACATCGAACGATGCACAAAATGTCTTTTAGAGTGGTGGCGTAAAATGAAACAGAATGAGAAAGAAGTTAAGGCCGTTGATAAAAGTTACCGATGGCATTACCCGCGCAAGTGTTACGTAAATGAACTTGGCATGTCGCTAAAGGTGTCTCCAGTCGAAAATATATAGAGCAAGACTTAGTGTTACACGAGCAAGTGTTACAGGGGCAAGATATAAAATTATATGTAATAAAATTGAGCAATAAAATTAATACAAGCCGGAAATTTCAATACTAAAATTAAATTCATCTTAAAGCCTGCCGTGTGTGAGCAAGTATAAAATGATAATTATCGCGAGCAGACATAGTAAAGCTACAGCTATACCTAAGTTTAACGTCAGTTTCCTACTCGATAGAATTACAGTGAGGAGAAAAAGCTTAATTTGAGACCTAGTGTACACCAACTGATTTGCTAGCAAGCAACTTGTTAACTTTCCACAGTAATAACATAACAACAATTCAAATGCTACTGTCATCAATGACAACATCGAGAACAATTGAGCTAAGCAAATGATTAGGTTTGCATTTTCGATGCTCTAAATCTTGGTTTCCAAACAATCAAAATAATAAAGTCCCTGAAATTATGCGTCAAATTTTAAAATTTCGAAAGGAGTAGGCAATTGACTTTGCTGTTAAACTCTAAATATCACACCAATATAACAGATTTTTGCATGACTATACGTTTTTCCTATTGTTTTGAGTAGATTTTTTGCATTTCGAAAACTTAAATTTAAGGGTTTGATTTCTTAATAAGTTGTAAAAGTTTTCAAGGGTACTATTTAGTCGAAACCATCTTAAGCATCTCAGTTCTGGTAGGGCTTTATTGAGCCTTGGATAAAATGAGACTTGAGGTTTTTTTCTAAAGAAGGCTAACAAGTGCAAGTTTTGTCATGATATTCATCTCTTTAGCGAAATCGCTGAAAATGTTGACAGGAGTTTGTTTAATTCTGCAGTCAATAACTCTCATCACGTTTTGTGTCTCTTTTGCCAACAACTAGGACAACTAATAGTCGTCGAAAAAGTAGAGATAAAGCCCATCTTTTACACTCCTTCTTAAAATTGTACAAACTATGAGTGACAATAACTTCATAATGAGGATGCTTCATAGTGATAGTTATTAAATTTAAGATTGTTATTAATGTTATTGTACGTTTACCTGTACTTACCTGTATGTACCTCTAGGGCCTATAGACTTTTCTAAATGTGTAAGATATCTGCGTTGTGTCATCATCATCATCATCTTCCCATAAATCCCAGTTTAACTACAATAGGGATGGGATACGAACAGACCTTCTACAAACCTCAATGTCCAACACCATACCGTCTTTCAATCTCCTATTTTTCATGTCCTTCTTAATCAACGCATCCCACGTCAATTGTGGTCTACCTCTCTCCAGCTTAACATCCAGCTCATCCCTCCAAACTCTATTTACTGCATCCTCATCTGCCTCTCTAACAATATGCCCATACCATTTCAATCTCGTCTGAGCCATTCAATCCCTGATCCCCTCAACACTCAAATCCATCCTCATATTTTCATTATCTATTCTGTCCTTCCTAGTTTTACCACACATTAGACGTAACAGTCTCATTTCTGCCACATACAAAATCTACAAATGTTTAAATTTTTGTAGTAACTTCTGGAGCCTAGGCTCTTACCAACCGAATTCCCTTTTTGGCGTTGGTTTGGATCTTGTTTTTATGTCGCCTTCTACGAAACGTCTCATTTTTACACAATTGGTCTATTCTTCAAGCCACCCGGACACAATTCACAGTAATTTTAAACTTTATTTACCTCTCAACTGTTTTATGAGACTCAATGGAATAAGCGTAAATTGCTTAATTTATCTGATATATGTTTTAATGCGTATATAATTTGATTCCTACGATTTATCCTCTCGGAATATGTAAGTGCCTTTCCAAGGCCTTTATTTCCGTTCATACGCTTCTTCTTCTATTGTAGAACATTTGTCATGAACTCTTGTGGAAAGCGTGTGATAAATGAATAAATAAATAAATAAAACAATACGGGAAAAATATCATTGTTAGATATCATTGTATTAAACGAACATTAATTATTAGGTAAATATAATATCTAAACACTTCGGTCTGCTCAGCAAAACTCAGCATATCATCAAGAAATGTAAGATAAATGAGAAGTATCAAAGCAATTCTAAAAGATCTTGCAGTCTAATTCAGCTTTAACGCGGATCAAGTCAGAGATTGTACTGTCAAACTTGCAGTAAATTACCCAGCAGGTGACAGAACAATATCCGGGCTATAAATAAGATCATTCCGCATCTGGCTAAATATAGCGCATTATTACTCCATACCGACGAGTTAATGTCTCGGATTGAAATTACTACGATAATTACTATTAATATTTAAATTATTATGATAATTACTACTAATAATTAAATTACTACGATAGTTTAATTGTCTGGATGACGAACGGCGGCTAGTTCAGTGCCAAACAAGGTAGACTATACCAGCCACTGAAATTTGTCTTCAGGGTTTAGCTCTTTTTCTGCTAGAAAATTAAATAGTTTAATGTTTATTTTACAGACACGGCAGTTTTCGTTGGACTCATTTTCACCAGATTTATACTGAAAAAAACTAAAATGCCTGCAATAACCTTAATGTATTGCAAACAACTGCAAATAAGTATTAAAAATTCAAGCTTTAGAGATTATATCACTAACGGATGAATCTGCATTGGATTTGAATTACTTCTCTAACAAGCCGCAGTGGGACATTCCATTCATTGTGTCACTACTCTGCTAAAGACAATACGTATGATGTTCCAGTACAGTATTAGCGTTACTTCCTCAAAACACAGGAGCCTTTAATTAGAAGTTATTGCTCTAATATAATTAGAATAAAATAGTATAACTTTTATTCTAAAATCAACTTCCTAGAAAAAATAAACTTTCTTATTATAGAAATAGCTTCAAGTTATAGAAATAAATTTAAATGAGAGAAATAGCTTCTAATTAGAGAAACACTGCCTAATTACAGTCATAGCTTCTAATTATAATATTTTAATCTAATTAGTTAATGTTTGGTAATTTTAAGTAAAAAGAATAAAAAGTTAAGTTCAACTCCTGTGTTCTACTGACAGAGACGGTTTGGCTGGAATTCGAACATCTGGTCTCCAACCTATCAAACAGGCACGCTATCCACTGGACCTCCAAACGGCGAACCCGGTGGTAATTTGTGCTTTAAGCCATAGTTAATAGAATTCTGGCATAAACTGAGAGAGAAACAATATATTGTATAGCAAAAATGATACTCGAGAAATAAATACGAAGTTGGAAAAATGCTAAAGATACTGCGAACTAATTGGAAGGTAGAATGGAAGGAAAGAGATGCAGAGGCAGATCGAAATTAGGAATGTTAGATGATTTAATGATCCACTAGCACGTGGAAATGAAGAAGAAAAACAAAAAGTGATAAGAGTTGAGGCTTTATATATCGTGGACCTCCCAGTGGACAATGTACTGATTGAGAGAAAGAGAGAGAGAGAGAGAGAGAGGGAGAGAGAGAGGGAGGGAGAGAGGGAGAGAGAGAGAAAGAGAGAGAGAGAAAGATAGAGAGAGCAAAGCATTTCATTCGTTCATTTATTGAAATAGCGCCATCTGCTTTACTGCAATGGTTTCTCGACTTCCAGGAAAAGTAGAGTATCAGAAATAAGCGGATAGAAATTGAGATAGGCCTACTGCTTCCATACATGAGTTGTTCATGGTCACGAATATGACATTGTTTCTACCAACAATACTTGATTTAATGGTTGCTTACTCATAATTCCAGCAGCTGATAACTATTTATTGCTTTACTGGTTGCTTACTAATGATTACAGCAGCTGGAAATTATTTACTGCTTTAGCGGTTGGGTTCCCCTTGTTGTGTCCGGGTTGTTTGAAGGATAGGCCAAACGGTGACTGCACGAGTCGTAGAAGGCGATTAAAGTACAAAGATCCAAATCAACGTCAGAAATGGCATTCGGTTGGCGAGTTTCTAGACTCCATAAATTTCTACTAAACTTTATAAAACGAATAGAACAATCATAGAGGATTGCCTGATGATATGGTATGGGATAGAGAGGAGTGGAAAAGGTATACCTGGACCCTAGTTAAACTGAGATAAAGGGAAGACGATGATGATTTATTGGTTGCTTACTAATAGATGTCATCGCTAGCTGTTACCTACCAAAATGCAAGACTATTTAATGGTTACATCATCATTAGATGAAGAAAGAACCTCAAAACTTTGCTATTGTTGTGCAAACAACACTTTCTGTAATGAGCATTTTGAATGCTGAGGAAATTTGCTTCATCCAACAACAATTGGTACTTTTGTGGTCTGATGCAGGAGAACTATAAAAAGATCAATCAATCAATCCAGACAGTTTGTGTATACAAATATAGGCCTATATACGTCGATTACTGAATTTACGGTTGTGCACTACAAACACACCCACAAATAGATTAAAAAAACTCTCACACACATACAAACACTAATGTATATAATTTTATATATACCATATATACATGTATATAATATTATACATAGGCCTATATAATATTGTATTACGGCCTATATATAATGTACAGTATGTATACTATATTATACTATATATACATTTATATATATACATATATGTATACATATATATACATATATATATATAATATATATATATATATATATATATATATATATATATAATATGTACAATAAGATAAATGCATTAAGAAATAAGAAGAGCTGAATAGGACACATTCTAAGGGAGGAGAGTCTACTAAAAGAGGTCATAGAAGGCAGAATGGAAGGAACTAGAGGGAGAGGCAGGCCGAGATTAGGAATGTTAGATGATTTAAAGTTTCACTCATATGTGGACATGAAAATGAAAGCAGAAGACAGAGAAGAGTGGAGGCGTTATATACCATGGACCTGCCAGTAGGCAGTGCACTGAGAGAGATATGTATATATACATACATTTAACCTCTATACAACACCCCTAAGCACTCTAATCTCTTCTCATTCTCTTGATCATGAACTATATGCTGATGACACTCAAATGTACACTTGTTTCACCCCTAACTCGTATTCTAATGCGGAAACACTCCTGCAACAAAGTTTTCAGTCTATATCCTCTTGGATGTCTGCTAATTTCTTGGCACTTAATCCATCCAAGACTGAATTCTTGTTGGTCGGGACACCTCAACAGCTTCTGAAGCTGAATGGGAAAACTCTTTCGTTATCTTCGGGTATTAAAATATCACCTGTTTCTTCTGTAAGAAATCTCGGTGTTATCCTTGATAAATACCTAACCTTCCACGAACACATAACTAAAACTTCACAAGCATGTTTCTTCCATATCCGTGATCTTCGTCGAATACGTCCATATTTGTCACGTGAGACAGCTGCTACAATTGGTGCTGCTCTTGTGCAATCGAAGTTGGACTACTGCAATTCCCTGTTTTTAAATCTCCCTGGCTGTGAGATTGATCGGTTGCAGTTTGTACAGAATTCTCTTGCGCGATCAATTTTTTGTAGTTCCAGGTACTCACATGTTACGCCTATTTTGAAGTCTTTGCACTGGCTTAAGATTAAAGAGCGTTTCATTTACAAAACAGCTTCGTTAACCTATAAGTCCATCACCATCCCTGGACAAACTTGTATGTCTCACTTGATTAAAGTGATGCAGCCTGCTATTATTCGGTCTTCTAAGTTGATTACTCTTGTGAGACTTGGTTTACCTTCACGCTCTAAGCTATCTAATCATTCTTTCCAGCATGCTGCACCTCAGATCTGAAATTCTCTTCCATCCAATCTTCGGAAATCTTCATTTGAATCACATCAGCCTTTGCTTTCCTATGAGCAGTTCCATTAGCAGTTTAAGACCTATCTTTTCCATCTCTCTTTTCCATCCAGTGTCCATGAGCAGCGACTTGCGCCTAAACCACCTTTTCTTTAACTCCCTTTACTTTGGACTGAATTTCTGGATTTTGGAATTTGCACCGTTTCTGGACCTTCTCTTTTTGCTCGCCGGCTTGACTTTTCTCAATAGTGCTCGATGTTATCATTGATGACTGTAGCACTCTAATTGCTATTATTACATAGGATATTTAAATAGATAGAGAGAGTGAGAGTGAGAGAGGGAGAGAGTGATAAATAGAGAGAGAGAGAGATAGAGAGAGAGAGAGAGAGAGAGAGATAAATAGTGAGAGATAGTCTTTTATTTAAACCACAAAATTGTTTAATCTAATTATATTACTGTCAGAATTATACGCATGTACACCTTGCTATGTGCATTAGATCTGACACAAATACGCAACTGAACATCTATTACGTCATTAGCTATTAATTATCATTGATTAGCTACTAATGTAATCAGTGCATGATTATGGGGGATCTCGCGATGAACGCTGCCTTAAAATTTGTTGTCACAAGCGTCTGTTTTATTACAGCGTATACCAGCGTATACCAGTCGACCAGCGTCATAGCTCTGAGCATTGTGGACAGAATCCACAGGCTGTCTTGTGATAGGCTCAGTGCATGATACATGGCTCAACGCTCTGGTCAACAGTGGACGTTAATGCGCTGCCGTTAACCTTATTCCAATCCATCGCTCTCGTCATATGCAGCGTGTGACAACAGTTCTGTCACATTCTCGCTAGCTCTCTCTCTCCCTCTCTCTATGTCTCTCTTTCTCTCTCTGTCTTGCTCTCGCTCTGCTCTGTCACAGTATTTCTCACTTTCTCTCTCACTCTCTGCTCTGTCACAGTATATCTCTCTTTCTTGTTCTCGTTCTTTCTTTCTCTCTTACTCTCTCTCTCTCTCTCTCTCTCTCTCTCTCTCTCTGTAACATTCTCTTACTCTCTTCATGGCAGATCTTTGTGGTTATCTCTCTCTTCGTCAGCGTTGTCGCATGCTATCCTGTCACACGCTTCAGACATATAATCATCACATAATATGCTTGATGAGGGCATTGCTCTCACACACTCCTCTTCAAACACTCCACACTTTACACATGGATTCACATTATATATATATATATATATATATATATATATATATATATATATATATATATATATATGCCTCATGTAACTCGCCTGACACAAGCATTCTCATAATGGCATATTGCCATGTTGCATGACCGCAGAGTCCATGGAATCTCGGGTTCGTATTCCAAATGGATCGTATTCTATGACTAAGAAAATATTAATTTAAATATATTCGGATGATAAAATATAGTAACATGTTCATCATAATCATATTCCCATGAATCCCAGCTTAACTAGGGTCCGGTAAAATAAAATGATAATTCAGCGAACTGTAAACGAAAGAGAGAGAGAGAGAGAGAGAGAGAAGGAGTGAGAAAGAGAGAGAGAGGGAGTGCGTGAGAAAGAGGATGTGAGAGAGAGGGATTGAGAGAATGAACGAAAGTGAGAGAAAGACAGAGAAATAAAGAGAGAGAGAGTGAAAGAGAGAGAGAGAAAGACAGAGAGAGAGAGAGAGAGAAGAAAAAGAAATCGATTTTTACGCTCAATTAAAATGATTTTTGTAACAAAAAATAGCTATATCGTTTAACATTCAAATCGTCATGCTTGTGAGACAAAAGGCTTACGTTAAGCTGGGCTTGAGACTTTAGCTGCTTCAAACGTCACTTAGCCGTCACCAAGAGCTCTGAATAAAATATGACCAGAGAAACTGCACTTGTGGATCCATAGAAGCTGTTTATGAATGTGTGTCGTTTGGATGGTGAGTGGATAGCACATGTGCCTGACGAGAAAGAGCCATTCGCTTCGAATCTCATGCAGCCAGGTCATCTGTGAGAGTATTACTAGTGATGCGAAACAGACTCTAAGTTTGTCAAAGGAGCTTCTTATCTACATTTGAGTTTATATCTTGATTCTCATCGTATCTCTAGGCATATCCATGTATTTCTATTTTATAATTTATCTGCATTAATTACAAGAGGTTGCTGAAACAAATCAATTTCAAGGAACTTGGAAATTTGAGGATGCGAAAGAAGATTTTAGATTAACTCAGGAAAATTCGTCAGCTCTTGCAAGTAACACATAAGCTTTCTAGCACTCATAAATGTATCATTATGAAATTTTTACTATTAATTATCTATTAGGTCTAATGTAGGCTATAAAAACCTCAAGAACTTTGAACTAAGAAATGTATCAGGGTAATGAAATCTAGGATCGAGGATCAATTCTGAACTTTTCACCTCATTACTTTCAATCCATACTCTCAAGAATAGTGGGGAATTTTGCGCCCAACTATTAAAAATGGCAGGGGCATGACTTATATTTCTATTTTAAATCTGTTCTTGTTTTTACAAAGGAGCACTCCTTTGTCCAACATCCCGGGCTCTCCCGTCACTGACATCGCTTTCGGGGGAGGAAACTGACGTTAACACTAGCTCTCTCAGCTTTTTACCAGCTTTTAACATGTTGATCCTAGAACAAATAGTATAGGATATCAGTTATTAATTGAACATTTGGTTAGAAACACGCTAGCCTTAAAGTAGTTTCTCATTGCTTTCTTCAGTTTCTGTCTAGTCGTCTCTTACATAACAGGAGCAGTATACGATTAGTCTTTTCTTCGTAGGCGCGGAAACATAGAACTCTAATATTTTATTAACTTTCATATAGGGCAAGATTAGGTTGCTCTTACGAACATTTGATCCCATACTTAGCTATAGGGATCTTCAATGTACGTCACATTAAAACTACTACATAGATAATGCTAATTAAATGGAATATGCTAAAATTTATAATAAATATTCTATTCAGAGTGATGACTCTATTGGCAAAATACGATACACATTTTGGAATTTTTTCCGGAATACTGCCTTAAATTGATTATTATGTCTTAAACATGCATGCAATTGCTTCCTGACTCTGTAATGTTACGTTATGTTATAGAAATAGGAAATTTATTTATGGTTCGTTGACACACTCTTATATACGCCCACTAGAAATACAAATGAATTCTCTAAACACTATCAAAATTCCATTTGAGCAAGAGCACATCAAACCTCTCTGGTCAAAGTACCCAGTGAGACCTCATCGCAACGGAAGACAGACCGGAAACAGCTGGAATACAGAAATAAATCCTTTTAGCGAAAGCACTGAAATTGGAACGAAGCGCAGAGTAAATCACGTAACGTGGACATAATACTGTAGCTAATAATAAACGTAACTCTTTTGGTATGCTTTAAAGTGAGTGTGTATACATGTAGTAGTTAGTTAGCATTTAAAGTTGAATTTAGCCCCATAAACATTTTATAAATTCTTTATAGCTACTTATACAATAAATTACAAATTCGCAAGTGGCAGCAATACCACGGCACATGAAGCATTTTAATTGTTATACATATTTCTCAGAATATAAAAAATATAGAAATCCAAACAGTTCTACAAGCATCATCTCTTACAAGCAACTTCTCTTACAAGCAACATCTCTTTCTTACAAGCAACATCTCTTACAAGCAACATTTCTTTCTTACAAGCAACATCTCTTACAAGCAACATATCTTCTAAGCAACATCATTTCCAAGCAACATCTCTTACAAGCAACATCTCTTCTAAGCAACATCATTTCCAAGCAACATCTCTTCTAAGCAACATCTCTTCCAAGCAACATCTCTTCTAAGCAACATGTCTTCTAAGCAACATCTCTTCCAAGCAACATCTCTCCAAGCAACATCTCTCCAAGCAACATCTCTTACAAGCAACATATCTTCCAAGCAACATCTCTCCAAGCAACATCTCTTCCAAGCATCATCTCTTCTAAGCAACATCTCTTCCAAGCAACATCTCTCCAAGCAACATCTCTTACAAGCAACATATCTTCCAAGCAACATCTCTTACAAGCAACATCTCTTACAAGCAACATCTCTTCCAAGCAACATCTCTTCCAAGCAATATCTCTTGACATAATACAAGTGACATTACATGAACTCATTCATTTCGACTGATTGAGCCACTTGAGAAAGATAGAAAAGCAAATCCAAAACAAGTAGAAACTACAATAAATACATTAACTACATGTAAATCATTGATCTCGTTGAGATATTACTCGCTTGAAAGTGATGCAGTGGAATATCGATGGTACCTTGTGATGTCAATATAAGTTTTTTTACGTTACGTTACGCGTTACTAAGTGTTATCCTATGTTACGTTACGTTGCGTTTCGCAAAGTTACGTTACTTTCTATCATGCTACGTAATGCTATTCTATGCTATGTTATGATAGCTATGCTATATATATAAAACTATATATATATATAACTATATATATATATATATATATATATATATATATATATATATATATATATATATATATATATATATATATATATACATCTATATCTATATATATACATCTATATCTATATATAACTATATATATAGATAGTAAATAATCGCATTCAGTCGAAAGCAGAAATGATAGTGAGCAAGACACAATTTGGTTTTAGGAAAGGATGCGGCACAAGAGAAGCAATAGGGGCAATGCGGGTTCTTTGCGAAAGAAGCTTAGAATATGGAAATGACGTTTTTGTATGCTTTGTAGACTTCGAGAAGGCCTTTGATAGGATTGATTGGATAACGATGATGATTATCTTAAAAAGAATAGGAATTGACTGGAGAGATAGAAGACTAATTTTGAACTTGTACATGAATCAAAGAGCAGTAATCAAAATCCAACAAGAATACTCAGAAGAAGGTAAAATAGGACGTGGAGTAAAGGCTGTATCATTTCGCCGCTGCTGTTTAACATTTACGCTGAGGCAATGATGGAGGAAGCCATGGAAGACTTGGAAGAAGGAATAAAAGTAGGAGGGAATTTCTTACAAGATGTACGATTTGCAGAAGACCAAGAAATGGTAGCGGACAGCGAGATTGGACTGCAGAAGATAATGGATAGGCTGAATGATACGACATTGAGATATGGCATGAAGATTAATATAAAAAAAACGAAAGTTATGAGAGTATCCAATAATAAAGTTGAAGTTAATATCACAATAAATGGTACGAAATTGGAACAGGTAAGGAGTTTCAAATATTTGGGTCATACTATAACCGATGATGGGAAATGTGAGACGGAAATATGCAGTAGGATTGCACAAGCAAAAGTGGCCTTTGGTAATGGAAAAGAACTATTAACAAAAAGTCTAAAGAAAGACACAAAGATAAAGATAGTGAAAACTTTGGTTTGGACCACGCTATTGTATGGATGTGAAACATGGACCTTAAGGAAAGAAGATATTAGGAAACTGGAGGCACTGGAAATATGGATTTGCAGAAGAATGGAGAGGATTAGCTGGACCCAAAAGGTTACAAATGAGGAAGTCCTGGAGAGAGTTGGCACAGATAGACAGTTGATAAATGTATTAAGAAATAGGAAGAAGAGATGGATAGGACACATTCTAAGGGGGGAAGGTCTATTAAAAGAGGTCATAGAAGGTAGAATGGAAGGAAAAAGAGGCAGGGGCAGGCCGAGATTAGGTATGTTAGATGATTTAAAGACCCACTCATATGTGGAAATGAAGAGGAAGGCGCAAGACAGAGAAGAGTGGAGGCGTTATATACCATGGACATGCCAGTAGGCAGTGCACTAAGATATATATATATATATATATATATATATAATATGTATATAGCATACATATACTATACTACGCACTATGTTACGCTACGTTGTCGTGAAGTGAGGGACATCTTAGCTGCATGAATATTAGATACAGTGTGATTGCAGTGCAGGGAGATGATTGCGCAGCTATGACCATTCAGTGCGAGAGTCTGAGCTATTATTTATATCGAGTAGAGTGTACACCATCCCACCCACTACTTCATGGTATGCTCTCCTCTACTCTCTCTTTCCCACTCTCTCTCTCTCTCTATTTCTTTATCTATTTATTTATCTCTTTCTCTAGTTCTTTCCACTGTTTTCCCTTTTCAATCATCTATTTCCATTACTGTGCCTGAATTATTATCTCTCTGTTCATCCATTGTAAGCACTATAAGCTTTGAGGTTGTATCCTAAATAGAATTGTTATTAATTACAGCAGACCTACAACTTGGTAAAACAATAGAGGTACTAAATAGTAATCGTTCTTGTGATAACAAATACGATCGGTCGTAAAACACAAATGCTTACAATAATAGGCTATAGATTAGAAAATATTTCCCATTGTTGATAAAGGTGCCGTTTTGGTTTTGCTAATGGTATTGTGGCTTTGGCCATTTGAATTATCACATCATTAAAACATATCACTTTTTATATAAGCTAACTGTCTCCGAATTCTTGGATAGTAAACTAGATTTAGGTAATGTTGATTACATGGATTATGTTAAATTTAAAAACAAATATTCTATTCAAAGTGATAACTCTATTGGTAAAATACGATACAAATTCTGGACTCATTTTTTGAGGGAATGTGTCCATAAATTTATTATTATGCCAATTAGTTAATCCATGGATGTCTATTTTTATTTCAATTTAGTACATTCAAGGTTTAATGCATATTTTCTAATGTTCTTTTCGAACAAACGTATACGTTTTAACAAACGTATTTCAATGTTCGTAAGCAGGATTGAATCCGTATCGTCCTTATTGTGCTTAATCCGTATTGTGCTCATCGGATTTGATTTGGTACCGCAGTGCTCAATGTTGTCATTGACGACAGTAGCACTCTAATTTTGTTGTTGTTGTCCTGCTAAGTAGAGAGCTATGCTATCGACTAAGCCATTCAATCTGACCAACACGATACGCTTACAATGTACCGATCATATCTGCATGTGTTAAATTTGAGGAAGCATAATTAAGTTAAAAATGTTAGTGGAATTGTTAATTACTACGTGTGGCTAAAATAATAGAAGGTTAAGCTAAGTTTAACGTTAGTTTCCTGTCTCGAAACCATGTCAGTTACGTGTCAGCAGTGGTTGTAATAACAATCAGGGATATAGGTTATAAAAAGCAAAGTAAAACTGTGTTTGCAAAAAAAATACATACAGTATATACGGGCATATATACTGTATATTTATGTAGTATATGCACGTAATATGCCAGTATATATATATATACTGTGTGTGTGTATATATATATATATATATATATATATATATATATATATATATATATATATATACAGTATATATATACTGTAGGCTATATTATATATATAAATATATATATAAATATATATATATATATATATATATATATATACAGTCATGGCCAAAAGTTTAGCACCGATGAGCATTATTCACTAAAAATTTGTATAATGTGCCTTAGTAACAATATTTCCCAAGTGAAAATCGGTCAATCACTAGAAACAAGATGCTGGGTCTGTCACTTGTTACTAAATACACTTGTTTGATTAATACAATGATTATTTGCTTGAGTGATTAGTGTCTGGCATGATACACCCTCTGTGAACCAGGCAAGGTAAATATTCCAGTTTGCAGACGTCCAGCCAGAGACTGTTCAAGCGTAGCCGTAGACTTCACCAGTGACCGTCAAGTAACTTGTTGGTTGTTAGGAAGTTATTGTCTGTTACGTAACTGAACTCTGGTTCACTATTTGGTACTTACGCCCTCTTTTGGCAGCCCAGCTTATGTATGTATCTCTCTCCTACTGGTCATTTGATAAATCGACTTGAATAGTTCACAGTATAGGACAGGAGTTAAGCCATTTATTGAATTATCACTAGAATTCCCTTGTAGTAGCAAAACAACTTAGTTTTTGACATTTTGCATACAATATTATACTCATAAGGTAATAGATTTGAAATTGTATCAGCACAATGGGAAAATCCAAAGAAACTTCTCCTATAAAGCGTCCACAAATTGTGGTACTGCATGAGCAGAACAGGTCTCATAGTGAGGTAGCTAGACGTTAACACATAGCCAAGTCGAGAGTGACTCGAGCTATAGCGAGAATGAATGAACTGAGGTGCTATAAGTCTCGCAGAAGGTCTGGACGTCCGCGCATCACCTCGCCTCGCACTGACAGAAAAGTCCGACGTGTTGCTACAGCGCATTCAACCTGGTCATCAGCGTAAATTGCTTCTCAAGCACGATCAGCAGTAAGTGGCAGGACTGTGAGAAGACGTCTTCTAACTGAATTCAACCGACCATCGCGACGCCCAGCAAGGAAACCTCGCCTGACCGCCAAGAATATCAAGGATCGCCTGAGGTTCTGTAGAATCTACCGTCACTGGACGTGTGATAATTGGACGAAAGCTCTCTTTTCGGACGAATCAACGTTCTCGCAGTTCAGATCCTACATCAGAAACGTGCGGCGTCCAGCAAATCAACGGTATAACACCCGCTATGTGATACCGTCTGTGCGGCAAGCACCAACAATAATGGTCTGTGGAGCTTCTCAGGAACTGGTAGAGGTGGCCTATGGTTTATGCCGAAAAATACTTCGATCAACGGACACATATATCTATCAGTTTTGCAAGATAAACTATTGTTAAACATGGAATTGCTTAACTGTTCAATATTTCAGCATGATAGAGCGCCCTGCCATCCGTCAGCCATTGTTACCAACTGGCTCACAGAACAAGGTGTGGAGGTCCTTGGACCTTGGCCTGGGTCCAGCTCAGATCTCAATCCTATTGAAAAACTGTGGGTTTGCATGAAACAGAAGGTAGCAGCAATGAATCCGTCATCTAAACAAGAACTTATTAAAGCAATTAAGCGAGTGTGGACTAGCGAAATAACACCCGAGTACTGTCGCAATCTTGTGCATTCCATGCCTGGCCGGATTAAAGCAGTCATTGCAAACAAAGGAAGGCACACCAGATACTGAGACTAGTGAAAATATGGATGTAGTACATTGACATTTAATAAACATAAACAGTAGTTGCTTTACTTTTAGCACGTCTGGCGCTACAGATTAATGTATGGCAAGTTTAGTGTATTTATCTAATCGGTGCTAAACTTTTGGCCATGACTGTATATATATGCGTACTCTACTTACAATATATTCCTAGGTTTTTCACTGCTGCTACTAATTTACACATTACTCGTCTACACTTCAGCCTGTCCTAGCGAGTCCATACTGTCCACGGATTTGACAGGACGCGACAGCGCGTGGACTGAAGGACTTTGTTTGTTTAACAGCTCATGCAGGCGTTAGCAGCGGTGACACGGAGGGGGGAGTTGAGTCCCTCCCCTGATTTCTGTATTATACAAAATTTTGTAGCGTTTAAATTTTGTATATAATTTGTTTATTAGTGGTTCGAAGGGGTTTCTATAAAATTGATTTTGGTAAGATTTTTATTTATTTATTTATTTATTTAGATCACTAAAAAGGGGTCATTCAACCCTGTACAGTTCACAAGCAATGCAAACAAACAAGTAAATGCAATAAGTGAACACAATTTAAATGTGAACCATGGTTAACTTAAAACGAAAATATAACGTAAAAATTAAAGATTGCAACCCCTATCCGTATTGCGTAAGGATTGCTGAAGAATAGATCAGCCTTAGACTGCACGTGTCGTAAAAGACGACAAAGCACTAAGATCCAAATCAATATCAGAAAGGGCATAGAGCGAATAGGCTTCAGTAATTGCTCCAACAGTTTCTATATCCCGATTCCCGACCTTAGTTAAACTGGGATTTAAGGTAGATGATGATGATGATGATGATGATGATGACCCCAGGAAATGAAGAAGGCAGCTTAGAGATTGGCGCATCAACGCATTATATTAGGCGTCAACTAGAGATGATCGTATTAACGCATTATGCCACTCATCCACCATAACTTGAGATGATTTCTCTACGCCAGTGCCCGGTAATATGCAATGCATATAGCAACTTAGTGTAGAGGAAAATGTAAAACTCTACTATGAACATTGTAATTTATTGTCCGAGAAAAACTACAAGCCTGCAGAACAGTACAATTTATTGTCCAAGCAAGAGGACAAGTACTCTATATCTAGTAGGTAATTACAGCTTGTGAATCAGGATAAATTTCGCATCCGTGGACACACGTCATGAGTAGCCGATAGACAAACAGTTACTGATCTTCTTGATAAGAAGTGATGTAGGCATAGAAGTTCAGACCAAAGTGGAAATACATCTCTCGCTCTCTCTCTCTCTCTCTCTCTCTCTCGTTCTCGCTCTCTTTATTAACTGAGGGAGAGAGAGGGAGAGAGAGAGAGATAGAGAGAGAAAGAGACAGACAGACAGACAGAAACAGAGAAATGAATATAAACAGGGCACAAAGAGAAGCATATATAAGCATAATTGAGCGAGAGAGCGAGAGAAAGACAAGCAGAAAAGATCTTTTAGGTCTTTTAGCAGAAAAAGCTAGCTAGTTAAATGGAATATTGGAATAGATAAAATAAATGTAGAATAGAAAGTATGAGACTTGATCTTCATATAAACTATATACAGAATCTACCTAGCTTACCACTTATAAATTAGCAGAGTTAATTCATATCGCAGTTAAGTAAGCCCGATGATTGAAACGCATACTACATGCATAGTGAAATAGTCATCTACGATGATATATTTATCACTTTTAATACCATAGGTTTAGACATTAGGAAGTTTAGTCAATTCTAGTTTTTATGCATGTTCGCAGGCAGTTCTGTGAATGTCTGAGTTTTTAATCTCTGATCAGCTCTACCGGAAATTGATCCCAGGAACTCAAGAACAGATTTTTAGAATTTCATCTTACATACTGAGCAATCTAAACAAACTTTAAGTTCTTCTTGATATTTTGTAGATAAGTTTAATCGACGTAGAACGTTATTGACTGAACTCCTGTTGTACGGGATATAGACGAAGGAATTGATAAATACCAATTTGCTTAGTTTTAGAAATTAATTAGTCTAGTAAACGTGCTCAATGTTGTCGTGGATAACAGCAACATTATAATTCTGTTGTTATTGTTGCTATAATTGTTGCTGTTGTTCTTGTTGTAAAGCATTAATTACTAAAATTCAGAAGTCACGATTCGGAGATGAGAACATAGGCCTATAATTAACATTTGTTCAGAAATCGTGTAGATGGCGCGGCTAGATTAAAAATAAGATGTTGGATGAAACCACGACAGTTGCTCATAGACGCTTTTAAAGAAATTATTATTATTATTGCGAGTGAACTTATATAAGTTTGCTGTTGAGAAAAAAAATAACAGAAAAATAGTAAGTCATTTAAAATGTGTTTTGCTTACATATATTTATTGGAGGCCTACTTAAATTGAAATTAATGAAGTTAATTAAGTATTACAATTATATTGAACATATTAAAACCTATTTATACCCCTAGAGCTTCCATATGATTCCTAAGACTGCCTATAAAAGTTTCATTTAATTGTCCTCTAAAAGTGCGTATGTACAGTATATCACAGGCTTGTAGATAAGATAAAGTTGTAAGTTATTAATATTATTTATGTACATCAATTGATTGATTAATATTTACTTAATATCATTTATATAGATCAATTGATTGATTAATATTTACTATTTTGTTTAGCCTACGGGAAATATTGGTCGCTCCGCCTCCTCTTTTTACTGAAAGATCCTCTGAATGCGGGTGGGGGGGAGTCGATCCACTGCTCCTCCTCAGTTAACATTTTAAAATGGGATATGCAGCTGCTTCTATGACCGTTGGTTTAATCCTTAGGAATACGTGTAAATAATTAAATCACGCCTGTGCGGATAAGACGCGGATAGTTCTGAGATTGCAAACGTCAGGATTAGGATCAACTTGATCCGTATTAAATTCAGAGTCGCTGCTGCTTACATGAGAATGATAGGTTACTATGATATTAATCAATGAATTCATTGGAGTCCATTCACCCAGACAGAACCGGCAACTATTAAAATAACAAACAAACTATTAAAATAAGGAAATATGCAACGAACTGAAAATGTGCACATATAATTTTTATATACATTTAATGCGCGTTTATTTTTAAAATTGTCCCATATGTGGGACAATTTCCGGTTCTACAATCACGTAATCGGTGCGCCTAGGGCAAATAAATATATGGCCATATAAAAAATATGGAGCTGCCATTAAATTTATACTCACCAGGTGTAATCAACGTTACTACAGAGCGACAGAACTGGCTCATTCTATTTATGATTGAAGACGAACACAAAAACGACAAGGACAATTTCGACAGAGTTCAGCATTTTAGGTAAATTGAATTTCAGACATTTATAGGACCAGTAACTGAACTATTAACTCTCAAACGGTTTAAATAAGGCCTATTAAATACAGATATCATGACCAACAACAGATAATCAATGATATAAAACAAAAATAGTATCAGCAACAACGGAAAAATGCAGTATAAGTAATATAAAATAATTACTGCTCCAGCTAGGCCAAAACATTTAATAAAAATTCCATTGATGGGAAAAAGTTAACTGTTTTAGTTACAACATTAAGTTTAACTGTATACGCATACTAAAAAGTTAGTTTAATTAATTCTTAAAAAATAAAGTTACCTAAACTTTTAATTAGTTGAACGGTTGTTATTTTTGTAACTCTGTAAAATCACTAATTTATATTGACACTTAATCATAATAAATTGCAAAAGATTTTATTTAATAATATTAATATTGTTACTATTATTACATACATCACTTTTGGAACTAGTGCTAATGAATTAATTGTACGTGTCAAAGATTTAAAGATTCACTAACATTCAGTAATTCGAAATTTGCAATTTTTTAAATTTCAAAAATAACTTTAAGGATAACTTTGGGCCAGTACTGTGAGCTCTACTAATATAAAATTTAAACAGATTTTGTTTAAATACGTCTCTTGAGAACAAGGCCTATATGACAGAGTACTAAATCAGAAACTTTAGCCTACAGTGAAGTTTTAAAAAGTTTCAATGTTGTAACACGCTGGCAAATACGGGTTAAAGATCCTGGCAATCCAATACAAACCTATTTTTATAACAAACAATTATTCACTATTATGATATAATATTAATTTTCTACCCGATTAAAAAAAAATTGTATAAAAATATTACTTATACATCCTATTAAGGATTAAAAACACGATTCTTATTAAATGCAATGATTTCTTGGCTCTTTTCGTGTTCGCAAGACAATGACATGAGAATTAAAAATGAGTACTACAAAAGAACTGTATCGAGAAATAAATGCCCATCAATTTAATGGCTGACTTTTATTATGCCAAATTACTTAGCACGAAATATGACAACTGGAAAGGTAAGAAAGGGGTTGATTAAAATGATTGCGACAGTTACTTGACTGTACTAATTTGATTGCAGGGATCACACAAGTTAAGTTGACGAATTTATGGATAATGGTTCAAGGTACGGAGGCAGGAGCAATTAAAACAATCTTTTAATATATAAAACTACATAAATAAAGTACACTGTCACGATTACGGAAGGCTATGGATAGCAAGCTTGCCTGCGAAGCATGAGGCCATCAGTTCGAATCCCAGCCGGATCGTCTCTGAATGTATCCCATGTGATGAAGAAACAGATGTTAAATTCTATAGCTCTATATGTGTCAAAGCTACTTTAAAGCTATCAACATGATTTACGCAAATGATAAACACAGAAGCACAGAATGACAAAGATTCTATAAAAGTTATATAAAAGCATGCATTTGCTCACACTGTGACTTTCTTGTGATGTTCACTATTAAACATCTAATCGAGTCCAAGTTCTTTGCTATTCATCACCAGCCAATCATGATAAGCGTTTAACATGTGATCTGTAGGTTGAACCTGAAACAATTCCAATAAAACAATCATCATCATCATCATCTTCCCCCCTTGACTCATAGTTTAGCTAAGGTCGGATTAGAAAATTTCGCAGCAATTTCTTGAGCCTAGGCGATCACAAACCGAATGCCCTTTCTGACGCTGATTTGGTTAGAGCTTTGTCGCCAGAGCTTGTGCAAGAGCGTTGAATGTATCGACCACTGCTGGCAAATGTTCAAGGAACACCAGAACTGAATCACGAGAATCTACCCATCTAAGTATTGTGAGACAACGGTGGCGTCCACCTTTCCCTCTTACGTAAAAGACTTTCTCTATCTACTAAGTACGCTCGGGGAAGAAAGAATGAAGTCACAAATACGGTTCACCATTCCGAACATATTCCTGACTGTCAGAATATCACAGCTCTTGGACACAGTCAAGTTCAAGCGGTGGTTGAAACAATGTATCGGAACAGCTAACGGCTGTTGCCCCCTGATGACCACTTGGTACCCATTGTCCATCATAGTGGCAGTCCCGCCATACAACTGTTCACGGCAATCGTCCAGGGTTAGTCCCATTCTTCCGAGAAAACCAATATGTAGTTGTGACATTCCTTGTCCTGTCACATTTTCGGCTTTAGCAAATCCTGCAAAATCCTCATGAATGCTTCCGCTCTCATCAACATAACGAATAATGATTGTTGCCTGCTCCAATCGAGCTGTATCAGAAGTCTAATCAGCCATGATGTTAAACAGCTTAGCCTCTTTCACTGTCCGCAAATATCGGCTTGTATCCACTCTCCCGCACGAGCGATGATCTCATTCTGAGCCGTTTTAGAGGTGTATGTTGCACTTCGAGACACTTGCTGATGACCTTCAGCCAATATGGTATCTCCAGAGTCGATTCTAAATTGAAGTAAATCCCGTAAGACTCCATCATCGTCAGTCTGTAATACCTGTCCGTCGTTACGATGTCCTCGCAGTGGAAGGTTCAGTTTCCCACAGAATATGATATACTTGAAGATTGGTCGAAGGTTCGTACGGTTTATCTGCATTTCATCCAGACGTTTCGTGTCAAGTTGGTTGCAAACCGCTGATTCAGGATTCCAACGTGTTTCTAAGAAGCCACTCATACAAGCTGCATTCTCCTTTTGTCCTTGAGCCATGATCGTTCAGGTATTCGAGTCCTCTATTGAACTTGTTGAGGAGCTCAGTTATATAGGTAACGCCTGCCGAGCCCGTGTAGCTCATCTTGTCCACACAGTATCATGACGACACAGAAAAAGCCTTGAAGTGACGGACCATATCTCGCCCAACGAAAAACAGGTGTAGCCATTTCACCTAGAATGCACGACGATGCTGCTCGTCTTCGAGAAGAGGAAACTGGTAAACATGTGGAGGCATCCATGGATCGTATATCAAAAGCAGTATATCCTGGTCGCTTATTGCTCCTCGTTGCACCCCAATAAATCGACCGATATAGATTGTCAATGTAGCGTTAGTATCCGGTCTAAAGCTTTTGCCGCCCCGCGTCTTCAGCCTTCTTAGGACGAGAAGCTGTAGATCAGGTGGGGTTTATCTTATTCTGTTGTATCTGTTGTACCGGAGCTGAGGCTGACGGTGCAGGTTGAACAAACTGGTCCAAGGATCCTATTACTTCATCTCTTCCCTTCTCTTGTAAACAAACCCTCGAGATTTAAAAAAACTGTTACAGATGAAACATAAAATGGGTTAATGATGGCGGTATAGAAGGTTTGAAAGGTTCTATTTACCTAAAATTATTTATTAATATCATCAATTTAATGGTAGACAATTGTTACTACAAATCAACAATAATAACTTTTAAAATGCCCTCTAAGCATGCAAATTGATACAATATAATAGCAAGTGTGATGAACATCTAATCTAACTTCCTAAATTATAAATGCATATCTTGTTTGTCGAATGCATATAAACTCTTTAAATAATTTCTAAATTTGGACCTATTAATACTACCTACTACAAGCTAGAAATACATTCTCATTTCTAAAACACTTTCCATATTTTGAAATTAACCAGAAAATTAGAATTCGGTAAGATCTGTCCTATTTTAATTGTAATGATTTATAACCCGCACTGTCATTTATATCCTCGATCTAGCTTGTATTGAAAAGTATTAATTTACATAGCATAGCCTATTTAGGAAATTCTACCTATAGCAATAGTAAGCTTATAATAAAGGTAACGAGTTAATAAAATATTGACAATTCCAGATAATGTGTTCTGGTTGTGAAATATTATAGCGAAAACATTCCTAAAAGTACAGTATATAACTTAATCTATGAATTTCCTTATTTGATACAAGCAATAACGAACAGTAGGTGTAATTTCTTTTAAATTTAAAGTTTAAAAAATATCACAGAAATTGTCCACTTTATTTCATATTTTTAATTTGTTTCTAATTTGTGACTAAGGATTAGGCAAATCATTAAATACTGACCTGACGCCATTCGTTAATGCAGAATATGCGATAACTATCGTTTCCATATTTCCCAATCCCATATAGCTCATCTGGATAAATCCACGATTTTGTTAAATACTCATCTATAACACATATAGTCAGACAACTACAATTATGAATAGTCTTACTGAAGCTTATCTTACAAGGCAGGCCTAAGATATATATTATACTCTTAGTGTCTGTCTTAATGATATATAGGCCTATTTTATAATATTCTATAAATGAACAGTAGGGTTCAGTTTCAGTTACATCATATATGCACATATTGCATTGATTTCAAATACAAATATAATAAATATTAAAATTTATCCATTTGTATAGTGGGCGACTTTAACCTTAATCGCATGGACCCGTGTAAATAACTCTTCACATAATAATATATATATATATATATATATATATATATATATATATAGATATATATATATATATATATATATATATATATATATATATATATATATATACACACATGTATATATATATATATATATATATATATATATATATATATATATACACCTGAAAAAAGACTCTTATATACCTTTTATAAAAGGTGCTTACTTTAAAAAATCACCTTATGTATTATTTTTATTCGTTGGAGTGGCGCCACAGTGCATCATAAAATTGATTGTTTTGCGGAAGGCCACTGCAATGCAATATATCCTTAAAATATAATATATCCTCTCTAGATATTCTATCTAGACATATGTTAACTGTAAATTAAGACATGTTTATCATCATTTGACAAGAAATTTAAATATAATTTTACTGTAATTTTTTAAAACACCATTCCATTAATAAATGAAGAAATACATAAGAAATATATAGGAATATATAGAATATTGCCAGCCGTCAATAGAAGCACACACCCCTCCCCACTCTCCCACTAGGCTTTGTTTATTGCGTGAACAGAGTTAACGCTACATATTATAAAAGGTCTATAATAACTTACCGGAAAAACGAATAAGCATTTTAGCACGTTTTTCATGCAATCCCAACGGTCTTAAGAGTTCAGCAATATCTGCCCAATCCGCTGATCTCGTTTGTTCTGGTGTGTTCCACGTTTCAAAAAACTTCCACAACACTGGAATGGCTTTCTTACCTAACAAATCACAAAACAACAAATAACAAATCTCGCGACATTTACTGCATTGGTTACGTGAAATCTATGTCAATAATTCTGTTCAATTATATAAGAATATAATAATTTGTGGCAGTGTTCTCACCGATTTTGTATTTGATTGTAATAGAAATAGTATTCAATAACACAGATTTAAGGTTCGTTACCTCATCCAAGGATGTTATCAGGGACGTCTTCGCATCACAACATTACATTGATTCCCTCGAAACAATCTGTAATGAAAGTATTGAAGATGGATGGATTGTCAATGTGATGGATTTTAAAACAATCTGTAAAGAAAGTATTGAAGATGGATGAACTGTACAAAGCGGAAAATTTGAGTTAATTCACCTACAACTCCTACATCGATTTTAAGAAATGTAACAGATCCATCGGGATCATCAATCTTGTATAGATGTAAACGTCAATGAATGAAGATCAAGAACAAGTTCAGAGAGTTCATCAGACAGCTCCACGAGGGAAACTTCACTTATAGATATAAAAAAAACGTCAATGAATGCGTTACCCTATATTATCCTTCATAAACCCTTTATCCACCAATATACAATTTGTATGGTACAATACAATCGGTTCATTATACCAAAGAAAAAAGGTTCTTTATACTTTAAACTACACAGAAATGTAGAGTTCTGTCTGGCCTTTCGCTAATAATAAAATCATACATTTTTTATTTCAGATATTGAAAGGTGCAGCAATAAAACAGGGAATTACAGAATGCACATCCAGTTGAAATTATATTATTTTACTGAGTACATCCAATCATTATCATCATTTTCTTCTGTTGGATCCCAGTTTAACTAGGGTCGGATGAAATTTTTACTTGATTTAATAAACTACTACAGCAATTGCAGGAGCCGAGGCGCTCACCATATACTCTTTCTAACCTTGATTTGGACATTAGTACTTTGCCAACTTACACTGTAGACAACCATAGACTGCACATAGACACGTGCAGTCTATGGTTGGTCTATTCTTCAGAAACCCGGACACTATACAGGTTTACTTAGCGCATCTAATAAGAAAAGAATTTACTAGACCTTGACACATGATTAAACAATATAGCTACAAATGACATAAAAGAAGAAAATTAAAACTCATTATAGTGAAATGATCAACTACGTTGATATCTATCACTTTTAATACCAGATGCTTAAACCATTAAGCAATTTAAACCATTTTTCATAAAACCAGTCCAGTGAAAGCCTGAGATTTTATTCTCAGATCGGCGCGGCTGGGATTCGAACCCATGAGGGTTCAATTTACCTCAGGATCTGTCATTTACAACTTCATGACGTTACCCCTACGCTATTAAGACATTCTGGGTAACTTATGAGTTGCGATAGTGTTAAAAATAGGCGAACCTAGATATATGAATATTTAGCGATACTGTCGTCCTTAATGAAATTACTGTAGAATTTAAATTACAAAAATTTGTGAAGAAACAAAAAGTCAAACATGACTCTAATAAAAAGACTTCATTGTTAATTAAACTTAACCTTGCGTTCTGTTGAGAAAGATGGTAGAAACAAGAAGCTTCCAAGGATTATGGAAAAGAGATTCTTGGACAAGACTGAATGGAGATCTAGGTGGTATCCACGTCTCTTGCACGTTCTTCCCTTCCTCAGAATCTTCTATGAGACTTCTATGCGCCTCTACAGCTACATTATTTAACGTTACCACAGTGGTATCATTTTTAGTGAGGGAATCTGCATCTTTATTATTCTGTATCTTTATTCTCATTATTTCCTCAGCATCAGCAGAATCTTTTTGAGGACAGTTTGATGTGAGTAAATTAGAATTAAAAGTTTTCGCCTTGTTACATGTCTTCAACGATTGCTTAAAATATTTACTATGATGTATACGTTTTACTTTAGGACTTTTGTCCGCATCAGTAGTTTGTGGAATAATACAGACTCCAGAAGACTTTTCTCCAGACGAATCCTGAGATACTGCTGCAGCATTATTGTATTTTTCACTGTTCCTCATGTTGAATATAAAATTTTCTAATTCCAGACAAATACCATTTGCGACAGCATAAGCCTGAAGTTGACATTTAGAGCGAAATTTAACTCCATCTGCACTAAAATATAAAACAGCACAATTTCAGGCATATGAAGTGCATAAGACCGATGAGTTATGAAGCAGTTTCAAGCAAGTGCTAAAATCCACATCTTCAAATTAATAAAGAAAAGTTTAAATTTAAAGCCATCTTCTAATATTTATCAAATCAGTTACAAAATATTACTGTATAACATTTCTATTTATTTCACAGCAGTCATAAACATTTGTTAAAGATGATGGTCAGCTTTTGAGGTGTGAAACTTCATGTGATTCGAAAAAGTAGTCACTTTGACACATGTGCAATGCACATAATAAATAACTATTATAAAAATAGGGTCAAAATGTGAACATATATTTTAGAAACACTTTGACACATGCACAATGCAGGTAATAAATAACGACCATAAAAATGGAGCCAAAAGGTGAACAAGTATCTCAGAAAGTCTCCCATGCAAAAAGAACGACTTCATTACTTCAGTCACATCAGTGACCTAATAACCCCAGTGATCTAATTACCTCAGTGACCTAATTACCTCAGTGACCTCAGTGACCTAATTACCTCAGTGACCTCAGTGACCTAATTACCTCAGTGACCTCTTCAAATCTTGGGCTAATCAGAAAATAATGTTTTTGCCGGCTTTATAACAACTGATCTATTTTAACTAAATAGTATAAAATTAAACTATAAAAATTAAATATATCTTGAATTTAAAATCAATGAAAAGGCACTATTTCAATCAAGGACTGAGAATAAATGTACAATTTATTTACTAGAATGTACCCGTGAGAAAAAAATGCATACATCCAATAAAAATGGTCACTTTACTGAACCTGGACTTGAACTCTAACCTTTCAATCTTAAGCCTACATCTAAAAAGGTTATATATATATGAATATAAGCCTATTATATATCAATATATAGGCCTAAACATTGTCGATATAAGCCTACACTGCATATACTGAATATAATCGATGTGTATGTGTGTAGTGTATATGAGGATGGTGTGTATGTGTATGGTGTGTATGTGTACGGTGTATATGTGTAAGGTGTGTATCGGTATGTATGTGTAATAGAATGTGTGTATATACACAGACATACATATATATATATACAGTATATATTTATATATAATATATAATTTATATATATATATATATATATATATATATATATATATATATATATATATATATATATATATATATATATATATATATATATATATAATATATATATATGGGAAAGAACTCACTTGAAGTAGTACACATCAAGTCTCCCAGCAGTCTTGCCAGACTTACGCTGCTTCACTTGTCTTGTCCAGCCAGGTGGAAGATTAGTAACAGGTGGAAGAGTTACACCAGGTAGAAGATTAGTGGCAGCTGGAAGATTAGTGGCAGGTGGAAGATTAGTGACAGGTGAAAGATTAGTGAGAGGTGGAAGATTGCTTCCAGGGTGACTTTCTGCCATTTCACGGATGATAATCGGTCAGAAGCATAACTCGTTATTCGGATAACCTGAGTTAATAAAATAGAATCTAAATATACACTTAAACTTGCAATTTACCTCAAACTACTTGACTGCCAATAACAACTACAAAACACAATTAGACTTCTATTGGCATCTACGACAATATCAAGAATTATGAAGCCAAAGTGCAGCCAATGAGCTAAAAGTAAAATTGTCCATTAAAGTAAATGGCATGAAACTAAAATGAAGTGAACAAGTCACGGAAATCATAGACAATTTAAGTTGCAGATATGTTACAATTGAAAGTTTTTGAATATATTTAGACTTTCCATTAAAACATTTATTCCAGAGATCACGTAGATAGATCTTATCTCCATACAGCGTGCTCTCTCATTAGTGTTCTGATAAATGTTACACATTACGAACATTCTTGCTTAATAAATAGAATTGATCACACGTCAAGTTAATCCCCTCTCAAAGTATACATTCATCAAACCCCCTAGCCTAGAGTTACAGTCAAAGCCTTCAGTTCACCCAAAAACCTAGGTGTTTGAAACGATTGATTGTGATCCTCGGTTCTTGATAGTAAAAAAAAAAAAAAAATGCATACAAAATAAGTTTTGTCTATTCAGGAGTGGTAATGCTTACAATTATATAATTCATAGACTTCAACGACATAAATAACCTTCCGGTGAGGAATTGAACCTTAAATCCTTATTGACTAGGAAGACAGAAGTTGACCTGACGCAATGCAAATAAGAGAATTTACCTAAATACTAATTCACTATACGTAATACTCGTACAAGTTGTATTTTATATAGTATACGTATTACAAATAATATTCTTGTATGGCCTACTAGTCTTCTTACAATTTTTCAGAATCTGCACAGATTTGGACCCTGTTAATTGAGATTGTGATATTAGTTTAAAAAGCTTAACTTAACATAATTTACTGGTTAAGGAAGTCACAAAGACTTGTAACTTCGTCTTAATTTCATACCTCTATACATAGAGACCGTAAAGGGAAAAAAATACAAACCTTGACAAGTTGATAGGCTTCAAAAGGAGAACATAAGAAAAAACTAAACACTCACCAACATACTACACCCACACATAACCAGCTCACATATAAACTTACACACAGGTATATAACTATGCACAAATACACATACATACATGCATCCATGCATGTAATAATAATAATAACAATTAGAGTGCTACAGTCATCAATGACAACATCGAGCACTATTGAGACAAAATCAAGCCGGCGAGCAAAAAAAGAAGGTCCAAAAACGGTGCAAATTCCAAAATCCAGAAATTCAGTCCAAAGTAAAGGGAGTTAAAGAAAAGGTGGTTGGACACTGGATGGAAAAGAGAGATGGAAAAGATAGGTCTTCAACTGCTTATGGAACTGCTCATAGGAAAGCAAAGGCTGATGTAACATTGAAGCTCATCTGCCAAGTAGTTGCCCAATTATGCAAACTGTCTAAATCTCTCTAAAGTGATAGCATATCCTCTAGATTACCTATATTTTTACATAATTTGGTATCATCAGCAAACTTACTCATTTTGGATATTATGCTGTTGTCTAAGTCATTAATGTAAACCAAAAATAAAATTGGACCCAACACTGAACCTTGTGGAACCCCACTAGTGACACTGCGCCAAGCCGAGTCGTGATTAGAAATGCAAACTTTTTGTCTAATGGAGGTTAACCAACTTCTAATCCAATTCAGGACAGAGCCAGTAACTCCATGAGCTTCAAGTTTACAAAACAATCTCTCGTAAGGCACTTTATCAAAGGCCTTTGCAAAATCCAAATAGACAATGTCTACAGGATTACTGATATCAACATGCAGTGTGACGGATTCCATAAAGATCAAGATGTTTGTTAGACAAGATCTATTTCTGGTAAATCCACGTTGACTATTTCTTATTAATGCATAACTATTGAAATGTGTAACTAAACTATCCTTAATAATGCTCTCAAACACCTTACCTATGATACTAGTCAAACTAACTAGCCTATAGCTCTCAGGTTTGTCTCTTCTACCTTTCTTGAACAAGGGCGACACCCTGGCCTCTTTCCAGTCTAGAGGTACAATCCCAGTTTCGAGCGCTAGCTTGAACAATTTAGTAAGGGGACCTACTAATTGGTGTCTCAGCTCAAATAGTAACTTAGGATGAAGATCATCTGAACCTGGACTTGTATTAGTATTACAGTAAATGGAACAATTAGTATTTCATTAAAACGCTTTCGCCATTATCATCCCGATACGTTGCGAATTTACTATTTAATTAAGTTTCCAAAGTTTTATTTAAACTTGCACCATGAGCTCTTTTTTGTTATTATTGACAAGAGCGATAACAGAAGACGTACAGGCTATTGACGGTGGTGGATAGAATTATTTTAAATATAGGGAACCAGCACCTGCCAACATGAATTCATAAAATTTATGAAAAACTAATACTTGATGAATGTTACTGATTGACATAATTTTTCAAACATAAAATTTTAACTGAGGTGTCCTTAAATGATTTTCTTCTAGTTTAAACTAAGACGAGCTGACGAGAAATTAAATTCTTTCAAAAGTAGAATGAATGAAATTCATATAAACTTTTTAAAGAATTCCTCAAATATACACCTATATGACTTTTTGTGTTGCAAAAGCACTCGTTATCATCACACATTGTTGCTAGACTTTTATATCGTTCAATTTTTGCAGTTTGATTCTATATTTCACAGTCTGTTTATACTCTCAGTGAGAGTTGTCCAACGACCCCATATTAGATCCAATCACAAAAACTAAGCTTTTTGTCAAACCCCGTGTAGCTTTTATATCTTAGGAAAATAGGACTTTCGATTTGGCTTCCCATTGCCTACCCCAGTTTCCTGCTTAGTCGCCGAATAGTTACAACATGTGGTATTTGCGGCTGATTAATTCTGTAGTAACACGAGCACAAAACGAAGAGCTAATTATACTACCCTTAATATCAGAAAATATATTTTTCTTCATAATAATAAATAAAATAACACATATTATAGTGAAATGATCAACTACGTTGATATCTATTACTTTTTAATACCACATGTTAAATCCGTTAGGAATTTTGCCCATTTTCCGTGTAGCCAGTCCAGTGAATGTCCGAGATTCTACTCTCAGATCAACGCGACTGGGATTCGAACCCACGAGGGTTCCTGCTGTTAAATGAAACTAACTTAACTAACGAACTAAACTGGACGTTAAGTTCGATTTAAATATTTGTCAGCACAACACAAAACATTCAAATTCATTCTTCCTGTCACTAATTTAATTTGTCAAATAGCTCGGATCAACCTCGAAAATGGACACATTAGGCAATGCTTAATTTTAAGTTTATTGGGGCTGTCATCCCGAGAGCTACACAGCTAGTAGGTAATTTGTAGGGTTAGACCCATCCCAACAGTCAAAATGGCGGAGATGGGTGACGAGGAAAAAGATGATATTTTGGGCAAATCCTGGCTCGAATTGACCCAAAAATTTAAAGGTATTATAGTATTGTATATATGTGTTCTATTTAGATGTTATTTTGGACCTTTTATGCGTTAAAACGGTATAAATTTGAACTTTTTGAGTAAAATGTCAATGTTTACAATTATCTAGGTTAATAGGTTCGTTTGGAATTTCAATATTTTTTAATTAAATAATATTAGAGTTTAAGTATAAATGAGTAATATACATTTGTCTTATAAATAAGATTCGTAGAGATCAAAATGTACGTAAAAGTCGACCTATTAACCATGGTAATGTTAACTGTTACTGTTAGGTATTCGGCTACTGCCGTTTATAAAAATGTAAGTCTGTGGTTTTTACTTATATATTTGAGACGTTATAGCTTTGAGTTTTGATAAATAGAAATTGTAGATAAATAGTATTGATTAAGTTATACTCTTCTACAAAAGTTATGAAGCGATACTCTGCCTCCGTTTTTGTAGTTTTTTTAAATATAAATTGATAAATATTGATGTGTATACCTATAGAGTAAAGCATAAATTTAGTATACAATTATATGTTCAATACTAATAAATTTTAAACAGTTGATGCATATATTAAATTAAGAGATTCAGTGGTACTGTTACATTACTGCTTGACTATGCAAAAAGACTTTTTGAATTCTGTATATTTAAATGATACAATCTGTAATCTAGTATTTGATATCAATTGTTAAAATTAATGTTACCCTGTTTGCAATGTTTCAGAACGCAGTATCATGGAGAGCAGTGAAAATTGTAACAATTTGGAAACTGCTGCGAAACGATTAAAGAAGGAGGGTAAGTCTAAAGAATGTCTAAATAGCGTAGGGGTAACGTCATGAAGTTTTAAATGACAAATCCAAAGGTGATTTAAATCCTCGTGGGTTCGAATCTCGGTGGCGCTGATCTTATACAGAAAATGGTTTAAATTGCCTAACGGATTAAACATGTGGTTTTAAAAGTGATAGATATCAACATAGTTGATTATTCACTGTAATGCGTGTTTACTTTACTTTAAAGAACAATTTTATCATGATTTAATTGAAATTGCCAGTTGATGCAATCATAATTAACAATTTTGGTATTTCTTGCATTGGTTGCCTTTAATATTTATCTGGTTTGCTATTTCCATTCCAATTTGTTTGAACCCTAGAAAATGATAAGCATTAATATGCTTGGATTGATGATCTTGAGTGATTCATTTTATGATGAATCATAAATTAACTGTTTTATGATGAGTCATAAGTGAAATGTTTTATGACGAGTCATAAGTGAAATGTTTTATGATGAGTCATGAGTGAACTGTTTTATGATGAGTCATAAGTGAACTGTGTTATGACGAGTCATGAGTGAACTGTGTTATGACGAGTCATGAGTGAACTGTTTTATGACGAGTCTTGAGTGAACTGTTTTATGATGAGTCATAAGTGAATTGTGATATGATGAGTCATATGTGAACTGTTTTATGATGAGTCATGAGTGACTGTCACGAGCAGTTACGAACGAAGAAGTACTAATAAAGTTGCCATAAATATATAATTGCTAAATATTACAAGGAATAGAAAGAAGGACTGGATGGGTCATGTCCAAAGTGGAAATGGTTTAATAAAAGAGGTGGTTGAAGGAAGAAAGGAAGGGAAGTTTGTTAGAGGAGGATCAGTACTTGGGATGCTGGTTGTTTTAAGATAAAAACAGGGATAGAAGTATATGAAGAATTATAATCCATGAACCTGCTAATAGGCAGTGTGCACTTCGTTAAAAATGTACACATAATATAATAAATAAATATATATAGTAATCAGTATAGATGATTGAATTCTGGCTGTATTATGTAGACATGTGTATGTACAGAAGCTGTAATGTAATATACAGGGTGAGTAAAAAAATGATAACACCTGCAAAAAGTTTAAATATCTCAGGCTATAGTTAATATTTTCAAAGCAAACTTTTACCAATTACTAAGGGACTAATTGTTGATGGGGTGTCCAATTTTCATCCATTTTAATTGATAGATTGGCCAGATATACAAGTTTCAGCAGAGAAACCCCCCATTTTTTACCTAAAAATGGCGTTTGCTACAACAGTAAGGGCAAATTGCACTTCATTGGCGAAAAGGAATAGGTGAACCCTCAATTTTACGTCAATACTTTACTTTCCAAGCTGTTCGATGGTTGCTATGCTCTTCAGCCGAATGGTTTCATCTTTCAGTAGGATGATGCTCCGACTCATGCATCTCGCCATGCACATGAATGGATCAGCGAGAGAAATCCGCATTTCATCATAAAGAGTGACTGGCCTCCAAACTCTCCCGATCAAAATCCTCTGGATTACCATGTCTGGGGAACCATGCTGCATCTGTATCAGAAACACCAGTCGAAGCCTAAAAACATGGCAGAACTGCAGGAAGTGCTACCTTCCATCAATTTGGGAGAGACTGCCCCAGGCTAGAATCAACAAGGCTGTCCTAGCATTCCGAAAGCTGCTGCAGTCCTGAAAAGCAACTATTTTAAAGCATATCGAATAGGCAGTAATGCTAGCAGATACTGTATAACTGGTTCTTTTTGAACCTCCACGACACTTTCAGAGCTAAAATAAAAATAAAATAAAATGGAATTTTTATTTATAGTACGTTAAAAGATGGGGGGTTGCTCCGCTGAAACTTTCATAATTGGCCAATCTATGTACCAAAATGGATGAAAATTGGCCACCCCATCAGAAATTAGTCCTTTAGTATTTGGTAAAAGTTTGATTTGAAAATATTAACAATAGCCTGAGATATTCAAACTTTTTGCAGGTGTTATCTTTTTTTTTACTCACCCTGTATATTGTAATCAGTATAGATGATTGTATGCTATATTTATGTAGACATGTGTATGTATGGAATCTGTCCCGATCGAGATGAATTTTATTTGGTTGTGTGTGAGCGTTGTCAACTTCTCATCAAGCCTCAAGCGTTACTTCATCATATCGGTACGGTATATTCTACGTTGTCTTACCTAGAGCTATGTTATATTGATATATTTATATTTGATGGAATATTTTCTCTTATGAGATAATCTGGATGTTATAAATTGATAAAAGTCATGCTGTATAACTTATATCATTCATCAATTTAATTGGATAATTTTAACTTCAAGATTTTGAAATTGGTTAATGTATTTACTATAATAGAATTAATTAAATTATTAATTATTTGAGTTTATTGGTTACAGAATTTATATAGTCATTTAAAGAATGACGACTACGATAGTATTGCAATGGCTAGATATTAGCCAAATGAAGTCTTCACTATAAAGTTAATATTGGAAATGCTTTTAGATATTAAAAATTTGTGCAGAAGTTAAAATTTAGATTTAAAATGTTATAAAACTTAAAATATATTAAGTTTATAAAGAAATCTGAATCATTGTATCAAGAAATCTTTGCATTCGATGTGAAGTTTGGTATGACAGTGTTTGCCATTTTGGGCAGGACATCACACATAAATGCTGCTGAATAGGATCAGCTGCATTGTTTATAACCAAAAGGCAAAAATATATTTTCATTTAATTTGTAACTTTATAATCTCTACTAAACTCAATGATTAAATGGTTAAAGGAACATTTTAGCTTTTCTTTATATAGTAAAGGCTTAATAATTTGGCTTTGATAATTATTAAACAAAATATACTAGTTCATTCAAGATATTCCAAATTGTCATAATTTCGATTGTAAGGGTTTGGTCAAAAAAATGTAATTTTAAATTAATTTTGCTACGGTTTTTTCAGAACTTCGGCACTCTGCTACCTCCCTACTGTCTAATAGTAGCATTAACTACAGTGTTTTATCCAATCACGAGCCTCTGACCTCAGTGGATCGACCTCTCTTATCTCGACAATCTGGCAGTTGTCATAGTGCATCGAGAAATAATTCTGTTGTCAAGATCAAGCCGAAAACTGCCATCAATAGGAAAATTAAGGTGCTAAAAGACAAAGCTATCCCTGTACTGGAGCCGAAAGTGACTGTAAAATTGAAAAATGAATGCACTGAAAGTAGTGCATCAATTAGAACTCGACTCGCAACCCGTTCTGCTGCACTGAATGATTCTCTTTCTCATAACGAATCTCAAATATCAGAAATTTCTTTGGCCGATTCAGCTTCACAGTGTATTAAAAGTTCTGCTTATAATTTACGACTCAGCAAATCGTCTGCTTCAATACAGAGTACTTCGTGCAGTAACATTAGGCCTAGCACTGCTCTTGTACCCAGCTCTTCTGCCAGAAATTTAAGGCTTGGCACACATCCGGTGCAAAGTACGTCGTCTTATAATTTAAGGCTGTCAACAGTCTCACCTTCCTTACAGAGTACTTCAAACACGGATAGGGATATTTCTAAGAGTTCTTATTTAGATAATAAATCTAGTAAATCATCAAAAGGTTTCACGCCGAGCACAGATAGCAAAGTGGAAACTGGTGAAAAGTTTGTATGTAATAATTCTGAAATGTCACATGAAAGCCTGCAGATTAAAATCGAGCCTATGTTAAGCTTAGCAACTAACGGCTGGTCAGATGTACAGTCCAGTAAAATCGAAGTCAAGGATGAGATTAAACCACTTGACTGCCTAAATTCTAGTAATGATACTGATGTCGAGGAGAATGAGAAGGGATCATTTAATCTTGATTCATCGATGCCTTCTCTAGAACTATCGTCAGCTCTTGATATGCTACAGGAAGATGACGATGATAAATTTTCTGAAACACCGCCCCCTCCTTTGCCGCCCTCCCTCGACTCTCCCCTCTCTGATTCCTCCACGCCCCGGCTCAATTATGAATCCTCTCAACCACCGGCGCTCATTGCTCATTCAATCAATCAATCGTTTGATCAATCAATCTATCAATCAGCTGTGATATTCTCATCAAAGCCTCCTCCTCTAATCGCTCAATCAACCGTTACGGGTCAAGCAGCAAATTCCTTAACAATTTCAATAACCACTGCTAAATCTAATGCCTCAGCAAATTTATGCGATACAGTTGCATCAAAATCATCTACTTTATGTTTTTCTTTTGTGAAGAGTTCATCTGGCCTTTCCTGTGTCTCACCTGTCGCTAGCTCACCTGTGATGACGTCGTCAATGTCACGATATTCCTTTAGTAAGACGGTAAATACTCGTTTAGCTCGCAATATTTCCGACAGGCCACAAGTTTCCTCTCATTCAGTAGTCGCAGCCACATCGCCACCTCCTGTTTTGGTAGCCATCTCAACAGTAGCTCACTCCCCTTTTGCTCTGAATTCTCCAGTAACTGCTCATTCAACAGTTTCTTTAATAAATCATTCTACAGCGATTTCATCAACGCCTAATTTGGTTTGTTCGACAGGAATTGCTTCTCGGCTTTCAAGTGAAATGTTCAATTCACACGCAGTAAATTCATTGGTTGAATTAGAAAGAACAGGACGATCTACTAATTCCTCAAGTTTAATCCAATCCAAGATGGCAGAATCCGTTAATCTGTCTGCAAAGCAAGCAGTCGCTTTATCTGCTTCAGTGCAGTCGCCTTTAATGTCAAGTAAATCAACGGCTTCTGAGGCGGCTAGCTCACAGAACATAAATTCAGTCCAATCTGCTTCACTGTTTTCCAAAGCAATTTCATTTGATATAACGAAGCAACCTTCATTAACTGCAAGCCAATCAAAGAAGACAATGCACTGTATGTTAATTAAGCCATCCAGTGATCCTGCCTCACCTGCTGCTATCGACTCTTCAACTCTTCCAGGATCTACATCTCAGTCTGCATCGTCATCGCCTGTGATAGATTCTTTGATCTCTACCGCTGACTCTGCGGGTTCAGTTGATTTAGCTGATTGCTCAGTGATACCACTACACTCTAATAAATCATCCTCAGCTTCTCACACTAGTACAGCCATTGAGATGAAGTTTACGCCTGTACCAGTGAAATTAGAAACGCTGTCTCTATGTTCTTCCAGTAGAGAACAGTCAATTAAATCAGAAGCTTCCATATGTCTGCCGTGTAGTGGATCGGAGGTAAAAGATAGTTTACTTTACGAGCCTGGGTTGATTCAGGGATCTTCGGTTACTTCTAGTGTAACGAATGAAGCATTTCCTATGCTTGATGGCTCTGTGAGAGTCACGGATAAACCAAGCGGTATCACTTCACTGGCTCAGCGTAATATAATGTCAATACTAAAAGTGCCTAACAAAATCTCTCAAAAGTCAAGTTCTCTCTCTAAGTCTAAAATAAACACATCACTTGTAAAATCATCGTCTCTTCCGCTGAGGAAGTTAAGTACGGCAGAGTCATTTTTGGCAGGAATGTCGGCTAATATTGTTGACGAGGTCAGTTCTACGACTTCTGGCGAATCAGTTATATCGCTTCCATTGCCTGAGATTGTGACGGAAGTGGTTAACGTGCTCGCAGTCCCCCAAATTGTTCCTCGAGTCGTTATTCCCTCGAAAAAACGCAAGAAAAAGAACCATGATCAGAATTATGAAAAACTTCTACCATGCAAAGGTATATCTTCTTGCTTTTTCTAGATGTGCGCCACTTTATATTAAGTGACCACTAGTTATTTCGCTATAATTTAATACTGACATTTATTATTTAATTTATAAATTCTATTTGAAGTTGTATTCCTGAGAGTAAATTCCACGAGTACTCTTAACAGTACCGATACAGATGTATGGTGGAACTTGTCAGTACTTTAGATATTTCTCCTTTTTAAAAATTCCAAATTGAAAATCAAATCTAAACTTTTCAGTTAGTAAGACTTAGTTTTTTAAAATATTTTCAACTCTATAACTATTAATAAATTAACTAATTAACCGTTATAGCAGTTTAAGTTAATTCTTTGGCTGTGTGGATGTCGCATGCATGAACTTTGGATTATGAAGGTTATAAAATTGTTATTGTTGTTATTACTGGCTGGAGCCTGTGGCAATGTCAGTAAGATATTTGACTGCAGAATGGTATGTGTGGGGTTCAAATCATGGGCTCGCCCGTCACTGACATTGATTTCTGAGTAAGGAAATTTACTTTAACATTAGCTTTACCAGCTTTTACGAGCTTTTTTGTTAATATTTTACTGAGGGCATTGAAGCACAGAAGGTCGTGCAGAAGTGGAAAGAGTTCAGTCTAAAGAGCACATATTAAAATAGAAATAAATCTTTAAAAATTATAGTTTTAATAATTTTTAATAGATTTTGGAATAAGAACCGAAGAACCATCTTACTCTGAATTTTGTTTTACTGTTGTCATTATTATTTAATATTTTTAATGCTAATTTATCAAATTAATTTTATAAATAATAAAATTAGTTAATAATCATAACAGTTAGTTTGTTGGGTTATGATGACAGATAGGAAGTACGACCCAGACAAGCACTGCGGGGTGTGGATGGAGGAGACGCAATCTCGCTGTACTCGGTCCTTTACGTGCAAGGTATGACAAAGCTTCTTAACCTGAAGTTAAAATATAGACTAAATTTAAATACTGTCTATTTGTTAATAATTTAGTAATTACATTAAATTACATTAGTTATTACATTAGTAATAATTATTTGTAATTACATTAGTTATTATTTCAATTGTTACGTTGAAAACGTTATTTCTCATATTTTTTTGTATTAATTTAGAAGTTTCTGAAGTAGCTTTGCAATTTTAAGTTACCTGTACAGGATCAAAATAGATCCCCCAATGTAAAAGAATTATACCTAAATTATAATATACTTCCTGTTTATTTTTTATTTATGCTATCAATTTTCAAACTAAAAAAAAATTTCAAATGCATCTGATAATACTAGGTCAGTATCTAGCGTTACTAGGGAACTTTTTGTAAACGTGACTGGAAATCGTAATTACGAGATTAGATTATCACCAGATTGTCTAACTATTTATATCCTCATTCTAATCATGCATTTAATCTGATCATTTGTTCTACCTTACTAATATTGAATAGTATACCTGATTCTGTCAAAATTGCTGTAAATCTGTACAGATTTCGAACTCTATATGGATCTGATTTATTTGCGAATTGGTAGTTTATATGCATATAATTTCTTGCGCATACTTTTACGGTGGCTAGCTAGATAGGGCTCTGCTCTGACTTGTGGAAGATTGTATGGCTTGTTTGTATTGGGTTTTACATGCATCAAATATTATGTTTCTTTAACTTATTTACTGTTCTGCTGTTTAATTACAAGTTTTCATTCTGTTGCCTAATTTTCATTTAATTCTATTTATGATATGATTTCTTTGGTTTAATAAACACATTTCTCTCTATTGTTGCATGCAGAGCCACGCCTTGTCGCTGAGAAGATCTGTGCCTGATCGAAGCAAACCTTTTGACGTACTTCTTCGCGAACATCGACAGCTGAAAGAAGAACAAAAGTTGGCTGAACTCAGCGAGTCGCTGGTTGACAATCAGATCTCTCTGTTTACTAAGACTGGAGAAAGGATCATCGCTGTGGTCGATGGCAGTCTGACGATCGCTAATTTGAACAATACCGCTATGAATGGAATTGGTAATGTTCAGAGACTGGATGTGCAGAATGGTATATATTATTTACATTTAATTTCTCCCACTCTCTCCCAGTGTACCACCTACTGACAGGTCCAAGGCATATAAGTTATAACCATTCCAATCAGTTTTACACTAAGCTTGATCTTAAGACAGTCTTTATACAAATGTATTATTAATATCTCTCACCTCAGCCCTTTAACCTTTATAACTTCCATTTATTGCTTAGTCAATAGTAGGTGCTATAGGAGCAAATTCTAAGGAATGGTTTTGGTTGTTTTCATATAAATAGTCCGTATTAATATTAAGAGCAAGTTGACTCATTGGTAAGCATCGCTGAGTTGAATCAGTGTGCCGTGTCACGAAGGAATGTACACTTGGTGACCTGAAAAATAGACAAACTGTTAACTGCACGTGTTGTAAGAGGCGACAATTATGAGTTGATTTCTCATTGCTTTCTCAGTTTCTGCTTAGTCACCTCTTACGACACGTGCAGCTTGGGAAAAATGTGACTTAAAGGTAATTTCTTTCCCAAGCTATAGACTGCCTGTGGTATGGATAAGGCATAGAGTTTCATGAAGAGGATTTGTTGATCTACTAGGTGCTATTTTAGAACTTATAAGCAGACTGTATGAATATGTGCCTTGGCCCTGCCACTGTGCAGAATACTGGCGAAGAGATGCAAGTCGTACAAAACTTCACCCAATATGCACAGCAAGTTATTGAACAAAATTCAGAATTTTGTATAAATGTAAAAGTCTATAATTTTATATACTATTGTTTTTCAATTGCAGGTCCGAGTACAAAGGGTGAGAATGCAACGCAACTGCTAGCTACTGATCTTTCTGCAATAAACCAAGTTTTGAAAAGCCCGTCTGGGGGTGTCAGACTAATTCAGCGTAGTGACGGCGTTAAACGAGCGACCGACGGTAAATTTTTGAGTGGAAAGATTCGTAAGAAAACTTTGAACTCATCCAGCCTACCGAGATCAGCATCTGTTAAACAGTCAGCAAGATCTCTAGCAAGCCTTATGCAGAGTGAGTCTAGCAGAAGAAAATCCTGTGAAAACACTTCATCCGATGCCTTGAATTGTCTGAGTGCAAGGTGGGACTTGCTTTCTCTGCAACAATGTTCTTTTTTCTTCTAGATCAATTTTTAGTTTATGTTGAGATATGATTGAATAAGAAATGTAAGTATAATTTGATATCTGGTATAAAAAATTTGTAATACATATAAAAGTTTTTGTGTCATATGTGTTTCATATGCCCTACTAGCTATAGCTTTAACAGGACTAACGCTACGTTTTCTAAGAAGCTTATAACCTTCTAATTTTATTTCTGAGTTTCCTATTGAATTGTTTAACCAAGTCTCAGTACTTCTAATGAGAATATAAATCTTCTGCTGTACCATTAATTCACTACGCTTATTAGCAATCCTCCTAGAATTAATAAACATACAAGCTAACTTATAATTATCAACTGATTTTGTTACATTTGCTACCAAAGTCTAATCCTTCACTTCTTTCTTAACATTCGTAAGATTTTTCCCTACAGTTACTAGATCTTTCATTACCTCGACTGATTCTTTCGCAGCTTTATTATTAATCATGATTACATACAAATGTTGCGAACGATTGTAATATTATTTCCTCATTCATGCTCTTAACCTCCTCCTAACAATACACTATTTGGATTCAGGTTTATTAATTTTGTTAGCACTTTACTATTTAATATGAAACATCAGGGGTGTTTTAATAACGTCATACTATATTATCTCGTGCAGATCTTCTGGCAGTTTGGGAAACGTTTTCTCGTTTCCTGACTCTCTGTATACATACGATGAGGAAGACGAAGACGTAACAGCTCGTGACAGAGTTGTCAGCGTCAAGAGCTCGTTAAGTAATGCAGGAGTGAAATATCTTCATGACAACACTGATGACGACTATCCTGATCCTCTCGTTCAGTTGGATACTACATTCCTGTCGTATCATCCTAGACCTATAGTGGTTTGTATTTCTATCTGGCACATATATTAATGTTCAATGCTATGTCTGTATGTTAATCTCTACAGAAATCTTTGGCTGGAACCAGCCCCAGGATGAGCACATGACATGACATGACCTTTATTAAAGTTCGATGCTCTACCTTGTAGCGGACTATATATTTGTAATGTTGCAATTTTATTATCTTATATAGTAAGTGAACTATATAGTTAAGAATAACTATATAGTACGTGAACTAAATAGTTAAGACTAACTGGATGGATGATCGATCATGTACAGTGAGGGAATGGTGTGCTGAAAGAGGTAATTGAGGTAAGAATGAAAGAAAGATTAGAGGAAGACCGGGATTTGGGTTGTCGGATTATTTGATAACTACTTCATATGTTGATATGAAGAGAAAGGCAGAGGATAGAAATATGTGGAGGAGTTATATGCCATGGACCTGCCAATAGGCCGTGCCCTAAGAGGGAGAGATATATAGTACATAGGTCAGTTATTGTTTTATTTAGTTCTTAGGCCTTATGTGCAGATCTCTGCTTTGTTTCAAATCTCTCAACTACTGCTGAATACATCGCATTTCATGCGTTGTAAGATGTGAGAAGCGGAACTGAGGAAGGCAAGGAGAAACCACGTCAAATCGTATTTTTCCCTAGCTAATTTCCTTGAAGCTTGTTATAGGCAAAGACTTTTTATCACAAAATATTATTATGTGAGTTCAAAATCAAACTGCGAGCATAAATACTTTTTAAACAAAAAGGTTATAAAACTTATGTTACATGCTTCTACTCGAATTGTCATCAAATTGACTTTTGCCAATTTCTAGAGAAGTAGAGTGTGCACATGTGTAAAATATATGTTTCACGTTATCTTCCCTCTAAGCCTATATCAACATTTAAAGATTAATCCAGTTACTATATCATAAGAGTGCTATCTCTTCTTCAGTGCACTGCCAAGTGGCAGATTCAAGGTACATATTCATACTCAAAGTCTGTCTTCTCGCTCCACAAGAGCACTCCTTAGATCAACAAGTTAATCCCTTCACAATGTCTGTGCCTTATCCATATCTTATGTAGCCTATAGCTTGGGAAAAATATGGCTTCTGAGGTGGTTTCCCGTTTGCCTTCCTCGGTTATGTGGATTAATTACAATTTAATCCTGGGGAAAATATTTCATGGTGAGGTGGGTCCCCTCTGCCATCCTCAGCTCCTGCCTTTAGTCGCCTCTTACGTACACGCGGCAGATTGTTTGCGGTTGCCCTATTCTGCAGTGGTCCAACCACACCCGAGCATAACACGGGGAACAGGGGTGCTATATTAACCAGTAAATGTGTTGACAGGTTAATAGGTACGGTGGCTGGTGTCACGGCAGAGGATGCTACGTGTTCAATAGACGAGAAGATCGCTATAGGGCTGCTCTCCATTCCATCACTGAACATAAACCCCCATCCAACAGGTACTTATTTCTAACTTGTTCTTTACTTGCTTGCATTTAATTAATATTTTACTTCTTTAGTACTATTTAATATATATTATATATATTAATATATTCTTTAGTACTATTTAAAAGCTGAACTAGTCCGTAGATTGAATGATAAGGTGTCTGAGTATGAATTGAAAGGTGCAAGGTTCAAAGCCAATATTCCCCCGATTACTAACATGCTTTTGAGACAGGAAACTGATGTTAAAGTCAGCTCAGATATTTGTACGTGTCTGGATGTATTTTTAATGACGTCTGTTCATCACTTAAAAAATTTTGTATTTGTATTATTTAGAATTTTATAATAAGATAGTAGTTATCTAAGTAGTTTAATTACCTAAGCTACTGAAATAGCTTATCACTGATTAATTACATAAAGTAGTAAAGTAGCTCATCACTGTTTAATTATCTAAAGTAGTAAAGTAGTAAACGATTTCCGTCTGAAGCAATGCTCGCTTGCGTGAACTGTAGTGCAAAATCACTGTTTAATTATCTAAAGTAGTAAAGTAGCCCATCACTCTATCTATTTTGTTAGAGCTTTGAAATCTCCTGTAATTATTGTATGACTTTGGTTTTATATTTTCAGAAAAAATCATATTGGATCTAGTCAAGCAGTTGATGTCAGTCGAGGCATAAATTCGTCGTCTGAGTACAACACAGCTCTTATCGATTACTATATGTTGTCCGGCTCGATTCCGTCTGATGATGTTTCATCTTTAAATAATTCTGCTGCGGCATCATTACATAATTATACTTCATCAACCTCGAATGTTCCTCATTCAACATCCCTACCTAATCCTCTGAAATCATCAGTGCAGAATGTTTCTTCTGTGTCTGTGTTTTGTAGTTTATCCGTTGTCGACAACTTCCACTCGTCCGAACCAGCAACTGTTTCGTCGCAGCGGACAGTTGTTAAAAGTCGTTGTAAATCCAAGACATCATCTCAGCTATCGTTGCCTTGTTCTTCTCTCTTTGAGCCAACGAACATAGGTCAGTTGTTAACGTCTCAACAATTAATGCGTGTAAGTCCGATGGATCAGTCCATAATGAATAATACTGGGGTAACTTCAGGCACTGCATCAGAGTCATCGAATAGTTTACATGGCAGCTATATTACATCAATAAATTGCAACACTGCGGAAAATTGCTTTATCGATCAGATATCTCTACCTTCTACCTCAGTAGGAAATAGCAGCAGCGTCTTATCAAATTCTGGGGTTGGAGTTTCAACATTGCTAAATAATGATGATACGATCTCGACGTCTTTATTGTCCATGACTCCATTGTTTGGTTCCATACAGTCTCCTATAGATGAGGTATTAAATAGTATATTCGAGAAGCACATGGAATGGGAAGTGGATGATGACATAGGGAATAACGATGCCCGCACAGCATCAGACTTATTGAGTGAACAACAACAACAACATGTCAATACATCGTGTCAACAACAACAACATGTCACTATGTCGTTATGTAATACAGATGCTGTACTGGCTGGTGAAGCCTCTTCATGCACTGATCAGATCAGGGTCTCCTCTGTGGAGGATCTTCGAGGCATCATGGTGTCGCAGCAACGTAATGATGGTCATCAAGAGAATCCGACGATGAGAGTAGAGCGGTACGGTTTAGCTCCACCCAGTACAGAGCTCAAACCACAACATGGTGCCTTGCCGCAAAATATGCAGCCGAAGTCGCTGCATAGTGTACAGAATAGTGCAGTGACTATGCACAGTGTACAGAATAGTGCTGCTCCACAGCACAGTGTGCAGAACAGTGCAGTGCCTCTGCACAGTGGGCAGAATAGTACAGTGCCTCTGCACAGTGTGCAGAATATTGCAACACCATTGCACATTGTGCAGAATAGTACACCGCACAGTGTGCAGAATAATGCAGCACCACTGCACATTGTGCAGAATAGTGCACTGTACAGTGTGCAGAATGGTATGTTACCACTTGACACAATGCAGAATTGTACGGCGTCGCATCAAGCTGCTCAGAATAATGCTATATCACATATCTCACAGCAGAGTACTGTCCAGCATGTTCCAGTGCCTTGTAGTCCACTGACCGATGTGCATTCAGCACAGCTTAGCTCACAGGCAATGACGAAACACAGTCTTCAGCCTCACTTGCCTCAACCTGCAGCGCTGTCTAGTTCCAATCAGAAAAACAGTCAAAAAATCACACCACCGGTATCGATGAGTTACGAATGCATTTCACAGAATAGTTCTGCTCATCATGTTGTACCGTCAGGTGTATCGCAGCATAGCTCAGAGTGTTTATACAAGGATTCAGTGCGGCGAAGCTTTCATGAAGTAATTTCACGTACCTCCACGCCCCGGAACTCTCATCAAATGAACCAGTACAATAATTTATCAACGAAATCTCACAGCAATTTGACAGAGAACGGAGGAATGAATGACATTTCTAGTGATGGTAGTGGCTCAAACAGCATGACTAGCCCATCACGAGTTCTGTGTCACACAAAGTCTATGACTGAATTCATGCAGTCGACTGTGCCTACTGATAAGTCATCATTGGTGCTTACCTCATCAGCTGCCATGCTCTCAGTAAGTATTAGAAATGCTTTTAACAACATTCTAATAAGTTCATCATCATGATCTTCCCATAAATCCCAGTTTAACTAGGGTCGGGGTACGAATAGACTTTCTCCAGTCCTCTCTGTCCCGCACTATATTATCAGTTAATCCTTTATTTTTCTTGTCCTTCTTAATTACCGCATTCTACGTCAGTTGTGGTCTACCTCTCTCTAGCTTAACATCCAGCTCTTCCCTCCAAACCCTCTTTACTACATCCTCCTCTGCCTTTCTCACGATATGCCCAGACCATCTCAATCTCGACTGAGCCAACCTATCCCCGATCCCCTCAACATTTAAATTCATCCTCACATATTCATTTTCCATTCTGTCCTTCCTAGTTTTACCATTAGACGTAACATTCTCATTTCATTTCATTTATATTTAGTTAACAATCTAATAAGTTATTAAATATAAATTAGTGTCTGTAAACTGTTGATGAGTGCTTTAATTATCAACAACTGGTATGAATGTAGTAGTTTATGTGAATTTTTCAGGCGTTTAGGACCGACCCCTTGTTTCTCTATCTTAATTGTGCTTTCAATCATTTTGGGTTTTTCAATGTAGTGAGATGTTATATAGGGGCGTCCATTTATTAATCCTCAGATATGTCATTGAACCTTTATTGTTGTCATTATTTATCCATTTATATTCTTTTGGTTATAGATTTTGAAATCTATTCGATGTCTAAGTGGACAAAAAATCTGATACATATAAATATTTATTCCGAACTATATGTCTAATTGCAAGTGATTGACTGTACACAGTTATCATTAATTGCTACACAATATATATATATATATATATATATATATATATATATATATATATATATATATTTGTGTATATATATATATATATATATATATATATATATATATATATGTATATATATATATATTTGTAATTATGTGCACATTTTATTTTAAGATTTATTGTTTCATTTATGTTGTGATGTAGAAGTTTCCAAACAAGCTGTTATCTAGTAGAAGCTTGGCTAACGGTGTGACAACCGGTGGATATCATGAAGGAATTATCGGCTACAGTGTCGATGGTTTAAATCACATTCACACATCAGTCGCTACAGATTTCATCAACTGATTCTCTCGTCCACTGTTGAATGACTCTAAATGATCTGGGTACAGATTTCTTAATTTTCGATAAAGTAATTTAATTAATTAATTGCATGTATTATAATGAACGTGTTGTGTCCGGGTCGTTTGAAGAATTTGACCAACCGGTGACTGCACGTGTCTTAGAAGGCGACTAATGCACTAAGATCCATACCAACGTCAGAAAGGGCATTCGGTTGGTGAGCGCCTAGGCTCCAGTAATTGCCACAAAACTTAAACGAATGGATTAACAGGGGATTGACTGATGATATGGTGTGGGATAGGGAGGACTGGAGAAGGTCTATTCGTATCCCGAGCCTGGATAAACTGGGATTTAAGGGAAGATGATGATGATGATGACATGTATTATAATTAAATGATCAGCTATGTTGATATCCATCACTTTTAATACCATATGTTAAAACCGTTAGGCAGTTTAGTACATTTTCCTTGTAACCAGTCCAGTGAATCTTCGAGATTTTACTCTCATGTCAGCGTGACCGGGAATCGAACCCACGAGCGTTCAATTAACCTTAGGATCTGTCATTTAAAACTTCATGACCTTTTCCTGACGCCTCTAACCACTGCGCTATTGAGAAATTCCCAATTTATTAAGTAATGGTTCACTTTAGCTGGGTTAAATTTTGGCAGACACTTAGTAAATATTTCAGTGCTTTTTTTGATTGGAGGCATAATTACTCACTGTTGTCTATCGACAAACTTAAAGGTGTTTATATGCAGATAGAGCAATACGCTTTAGGCGGCTTTTCTGTTAAACATATGACGTAAAAAATAAGAAATTTCACTGAGTACATTTTTGAACTTATGTGTTCTGCTAATATTTTTTAGACGAAAGAATTACATCACTTTTGTGAATTATATCAGTGAATTACATAAAGAAATTACATACGTTGTAAATTGTTCATTGCCTAGTGAAATAAAGTCAGTATTTTAACTAAATTACTTGGGTTTTTCTAATATTGTGTCAAAATGAATTATTTGCTATAGAGTTTGTTTTTGTGTTTTAGATGGCAAAGTGGAAATCCTCCAGGTGTTATTATCCAAAATGTCTGAACTATAATCACTCAATTCAAAATTGCATTTTCTATTAAACATTTATAATTGTATACATTAGTAAATCGATTGTCTTCTAGTGTGCTAATGTTGGATAAAGCTAAACTGCTTATCGTCAAGTTTAAACTGTTTTGTTATCAATCGTGGTTCTGTTTCACTTGTTTATTTATTTTTATTATATGGTACTCCAGAAATGATGTGTTGGAATGCGTGTCTCGATGGAAATTTTCAATTATGTGAAACTGCAGTTCTGGTTCTTTAAATTTGTTAATCGTTTGAACAGTGTAGATTATTACCTCAATGGAAGTGTTTGAGAGTTTTCGTACATAGGTTAAATTATATTTTCTCTACAGCTGTTTTGTTAGTTCTAATATCACATTAGAAGGCGATTATCCTGTTGCCTGTTTTCTCTGTATTGAAGAAATAGCGAAATGTACGGTTAGTATGTGTGGCCATATCTAGTGACCTAAGGAATGAGGTGAGAAGCTATTTTTTTACAGGAAGTTTCCAATGTACTAATCTATAGACGGTGTAATTTTGAAAAGTCTGCTCAACTGTCAATATGGCTAGCGTGATGGATGAGAGTTGGGTAAAAAAATTCAAATCTAGCCTAGAGTGATATTTTGCCTCACGTTGTAAAATTCAAGCAAATCTGAGATGGCCTGGAGCACATTGGACCAGTTGACATGGAATTACCTAATTATCTGCATATAAATGTAACTTCTAGCAATATTAATATTGTAAGGATTGCAAAAGCAGGCTTTGATATTCAATAGATTTGAAAATTATTAAAATTATTAAAATTGACTAGGAGCCTTTTAAATATGTTGTTTTGTTTAATGATTTTGTTACATTTTCTATTAATATTTATAAGATTTGTTTTAATATTTGTCAGTTTGTTTGTGTTATGCAATAATTTCAGTGTCGTTAAGCTGATTAAAGCTGTACAATCCTTTGTGATAAACTACGTAAAAGTAGGAAGTATTGAAATGTTGAGCAGTGTTTTATTTGGGTCTGCAAGTGTCATTGATGCCTGTGTGTGTAAATTCTGCAAGAGACATCCCTAACATTGCCTTACGGAGAGGAACCGGACGTTAAATTCCTATTGATTGATTGAAATAAAATCAGATAGTGGTTTAACGTCTGACATCATCTCATATCTGGGTCGTCTGTATTTATATATGAATGGCGGACGTTACTTGCATAGAACGTTCTCTTGTTAAATTATTATATTTTATTCTGTATTACCATTAAAGGTATTTGTATTATTTTATCTTAAACATAATTTCCTGTGAATTGTAGTAATTATTATATGAAATTACAGACTTGTGCCAAATAGTTGGAGATGCTTATAGTACTCTTGTCTAATGTAACTGCTGTCTAAAACGTTCAGAACGACTCGAGTCCTGTTACTACTGAGTAATCACTATTTAATTATTAATTTAATTATTAGAAATTAAAATATTTTTCCTCCTCTTTATCTAAAAGTTTATTTAAAATTTAGTTTAAAAAATTATTAATAGAAATTATGGCTTTGGGAATTATTAGTAGAAATTTCAGTGATTCAGCCTACGGTGATATATGGGATATAAATCCAGCAGTTTTAGAATCTTAGACGAATGCCCATCCTGGGCTTCGCTAGCTAAACCAATTAATTTACTCTATATTAATTAATTTACTCTATAATTAATTAATTTACATTTTATAATTAATTTCTTGGTCACAACAATGTAAATTGAAGTTTTCCTGTCTTTCCGTTATTGGCTGTGATTGTGTATTTGAGTTTTTCGTTAAGCTGCATGCGTGCACGTACTGTTTTGTGAAATCAATGTATTCTAAAGTGAATAATGATAATAGCCTCCGACAATTTCTATAGCGGTGTTATGGCCGGTGTCCGGTCTTCGAGACCGCTTTACAAGTTCCTGGCAGGTTATTACTATTCTTTTCCGTGGTTAATCATATCTTTGCTATTGATTGCGCCCATCGGCAGCAAGTCGATTAGTTTTATTATTTATTATTTACTGTTATTTTTTAAAGTCGTATGAATTCAAGGTTGTTGCTAGGAGCTATGTTCTCAAAGGTTCATTGTTTCGGATAGTTATTCAACCAGAATATTAGGTGACGGAGAAACGTTTAGAATTGTTGAATCTCTCCAAGTTGTACTCTAAAGATAAAAACATATCTACACGAATATGCTGATGATGACTGCACTACTTGATATTATGTTTTAATTTTTAAAATATAAGATAGACTTTATCATTGCATGTTATATAAAATAGTATACCTAATATTTAAGGTATTTCTTTAGGCTATGTGTAATTTGAGTAAACAGAATCTGTACAGTTATACTAGTAATATTTTATTCATTTAATATTGTTATCTGTCTCTTATGTGTAATCGTGATTTTAAATGGCTATGGAGGAATAACTCGCTGCTATTGGCTATGATTATTGTTGATTTAATCTCTAGACTGTTACATTTCTTGAAATTGATTTCTAAAGGATAGAAATTTATTTGTTGATGATATTGAATTTTGCTTGAAGTTTATCTACTCGTACCTATATTAGTTTAAGACGTTTCTAGACGCTGTCTATACTTGCTAATATTTATCTGGTATGAAAGTAATAATTGCTTATATACTTCTGTGCTAATAGTCATTCTAATAATTCTGATGCCTTCTCACTGTATGTTGTATTAGGTTTGAAATAAATTATCTTTAGCAAGAATTTAGCCTGCAGCTTTTGAGATTTCTGATATGAAAATCCCACTTCAGCGTTATATGTTTTTGTACAAGTCGGTCTCGAGATCTTTATGTTTATTGGGTTTCTAATTTGTGTTAAAGGCAGGCTGTAATTCTCTTGAGCTAACAGTTTTACCAAGTTGTTTTAAAGTTGTCGAATAGGCATATATATTTTAAATAACCCCCTACCAGTTATTTAAACAAGGTGAAATGCGTTTACTACAAGCTGCTAGATGACACTATTTGGACAGCTGTTGACGGGTTTTACTATAATATATAAACTAAGAGTTGCGAGGTTTGTGGTGAAAAATAGAGATCATATCATCACATAAATTGCAATGATCACGTGAATATTATATCGCTTGGTTGGATTTGCAAATATTTCAAAGGGGTCGTTTTGCTGACAGTCGAAAGTTTGTGAGGGGTCAGTGATATACTATATTGGGGTTAAAATCGATCCCCCTGAAGGACCTTAATCAGGGGTCTCTCATCTGCCGAGGGGGTCGAACTTACCGACCCCCCACCTCCCCCTCAAGCAAATCGGACCTTGTATCGCTTAAGTGTTAAATTAAAAAGCTAGGAATATTTAACTTCTGTAAATCTTGCACATTTTGCATTTTATATCGTTCTAACTTATTCGTCGTTTGGCATAATTACATTTTGATTTTTTGTTCGAATATGCTGTAGATTTATTTTTATTTTTATAGCCAACTCATATTATGTTTAAATATTGAATTCACTTTATTTCTTTCTAATTGGTTTGATAGGAATTGCTGTATGAACTGACGAATTGCATGTGGCTAGGAGAGCGTTACTGTACGTGCATATCAGTCTGATTTTCTCATGATGTGCTGTAAACTCTAGTCACTGGTTAGATTACTCAGCTTTTAAAATTTATTACAGAATACATTACGAGGTCATAAAAGCAGCGTAGAAATAAATTATAGCATCATCATCGTCGAGATATGATTTTGTTTTGAGTTTTTGAAGCTTAGTTGCAATTATCGCAGCCAGGTGCGTGAAAATGTTTTATACTACAGTTATATAAATTCTAGATGATTGTATTTTTGTGAGACGTGTGGTGCTCAGCTAGATAGAATAGTTTATTTTAAACATTGACTCCAGTATAATTGAATCAGAATTGTACTCATAATTATCCTATCCTGGGAATAAGTTATATTTATATCAACTGAAATTTGCATGTGTTTCTGCAGTTATTCAAATGGCAAAACAAAGGCTATATTTTAGATGAAAAAAGAGCAATTTTATAGCGGATCATTTACTTGTTCGATACAATGCTCTTTTTAGTGTGATGACAAACGTTTTGTTAAAAATCTGCGTATTTATTATTCTTGAAGCTGCCATATATGATAGGGTGAAGAGAAATAGGTCTTATCGTGAGCGTCTCGGTCTATGACAAATTTCTGTATTTCTAGAAATTAAAGAAAAAATTGCGATACCAAAGGATGCGAATTGGCCTATCACTCATATCAAATCATATCAGATTTATCGCATTGATAGATCACTGATTTGGGTAGTAGATTATTATAAAACAAATGTTGCAACTACGCAAATGGAGGTAGAGCCCCTCCCAGCGCCCAGCCTCCTCCCACCCTTTATAAATCCTACCCGAGTCCTCTGTCATTAATTTAAAGTTGTATCATTGAAAAATATGGCTATTGTGATTAATGACTTCATTATAAGTAATGATTTAATTATGATTAATGGCTTCATAATGACTAATGATATAATTATGATTATTTACTTCATTATGAGTAATGATTTCATTATCATTAAGGACTTCATTATGAGTAATGATTTAATTATGATCTGATGCTGAGTAAGAAGTGTAATTTGTTATGATGTTTTTGTTCTGTGATCACGCTAGATACTAACCACCTAATTTGTGTATTTTTCTATTGTTTTGTTAAACTTTGATTAGATTAATGTGCAAACGCATACAACTATTGCGAATTCTTGCATGTATATGATCGTTAAAATATCATTTGTAAATACATTGCATTTTCTGCTTTTGCAAATATTGATGACTCTAATAAACTAGCTATTAGTAGACTATTGTTTAAATCTAAAATGTCGCTAGATGTAGGATTACACTGGCTCCAGCCAGTGCCGACTTCACCACTGGCTGCCGGCAAGATACTCGACCGCGGATCAGATGGTGCAGGATTCAAATCCTGGGCGTTTTTAGCTTTACACGCAGGAATGGGAAAAATGCAGAGAGTGATAGAAAAGATAGATTAGAGTAGGGCTACTGCTGATATAGTTGATAACTGGAGTGGCAGCAGAACTGAGTAGGTGCCTTGGATCTACCATTTGACAGAACACATGGCTGAAGCCAGTGGCGAAGTCGGTAAGACACTCGATCGCGGATCAATATGTGCGGGTTCAAATCCTGGGCTCGCCAGGATTTGAACCCGCACACATAGATTAACCTTAGATTTCGCTTTTTACTTTAACACTGGACTGATAGATCCTCCATTCATCTAGTACTGTTAAACCAACGCTATTCTAATGAGCTAAACAATGTTCTTAAATCACTGACGGTCCATAAACCAGAATACCAGTCCAGTGGTTGGGCAGAAGTAACAGAGTCTGAATTAGATTTAGATTTTTGCTGAATCTTCGACGTTATCATGCAAAGTATTGTAATTGATTTAAGTTTGGCTTCTGGCAATTGGTTGTTGTCCTTTAGAACTCTTCCGCCAATTGGTGCATAAGTGTAAGCTAAGAAACTGCCTAAGTATAAATTAGAGATCAACAGTGAACTGCACAGCAATGTTTACTTTACTCTAAATACCATACACAAGCTTGCTCGCCTTTTCTAAACAAAAAGAAAATAAAATATCTAGAGATAAATTCTGCATACACGAGACAATATTATACACGTACGCCCATATATACATGTGAATTCTACTTTTACATTTATACAATACATGAGTCTACAATATATCTGTATAAATTTGTATATAATATTACATGCACATAAATGTTTACACATGTACAAGTATCTGACTCATTCGTAGGCCTGCCTACATGAGCATTTTATAGTATTTCAAAATAGTTAAATAATTTAGTAAACAAATATCACAAGATAGTATTGTAAGTAACAATATGACAAGACAACTGTAGTGTAACTGGAAGTACTTCAGAGAGCAACAGAAGAAATTTAGATACAAAGATCATGGCTATTGCTTAAGCCTAATTTGAAAGATGTGTAGTATAAAAATACGCATAACATTTTGCATGTATAAGCCTTAATTAAAGTCTCTTTTATACAGAAGTCTTGCTAGCACAAAAACAACGAAGAATAAGATTAATAGCGCAAGTCATAAAAATTGAATAATATTCTATATCGATTAAAAACAATTATTAGTAATTATAATATTTTAAGTTTTTAAAAATATCTGTGCTAGCACTTCCACGATAAGGTTGGACAAAATTTGAATGATTTGTATTTGACTTAATCAGAGTAAACATTATAGAAGGTAATGGAAAATTAATGGTAATAATAATAAAGGCTCAAAGCAAACAGATACAATCAGGATGATTTAAAAACGTATAACAAGAAGAGATCTCATATAGTATCGATCCAAATGTCATAGGACAAATTATAAGCTATATTGCCCACTGTAGCACAGTGTATTAATAGTAAAGATTTCAGCTATTATTGGTTTTATAATTCAACAACTACTGGCACGCAAATCAAAAATTTAAATTAGTCAATTTCCTGAAGTCGTTAACTGTTAATTTGTTGGTTCCAACGTGCTACAGAGCTACACCTATAGAACACGCTAAAGTTGGATAGCTTGCAAGCTTCTCATATTAGAGAAAAACATTCTGGAAAGTGAAAAATGGAATATGAAGAGAAAACTGTGAATATGAAAATGAAAGAGATACAAAATGCGTTAATAAATATGAGCGCTGATACGGCTTCAAATTGGATTCAATCAATCATTTGTTTATATTCAGCCACAAAACAGTTCACATGATATGGCCCAAATATATAAAATGAAAGGAATGATCAGTATAGTTACTGTTAATAATATACAGTCTGAGAAAGATAGCATTGATTATCATCATTTAGAATGATTAAGATGATGGCCATCCAAATGAATAACCTGATTAAAATCCTAATGAATAAGCAGATGAATATCCTAATGAATAAGCTGATTACAATCCTAATGAATAAGCTGATGAATATCCTAATGAATAAGCCGATTACAATCCTAATGAATAAGCTGATGACAATCCTAATGAATAAGCCGACAATCCTAATGAATAAGCCGATGACAATCCTAATGAATAAGCTGATGACAATCCTAATGAATAAGCCGATGACAATCCTAATGAATAAGCTGATGACAATCCTAATGAATAAGCCGATGACAATCCTAATGAATAAGCCGATTACAATCCTAATGAATAAGCCGATGACAATCCTAATGAATAAGCCGATGACAATCCTAATGAATAAGCTGATGACAATCCTAATGAATAAGCTGATGACAATCCTAATGAATAAGCCGATGACAATCCTAATGAATAAGCTGATGCTGATGAACAATCCTAATGAATAAGCCGATGACAATCCTAATGAATAAGCTGATGACAATCCTAATGAATAAGCCGATGACAATCCTAATGAATAGCCGATGACAATCCTAATGAATAAGCTGATGACAATCCTAATGAATAAGCCGATGACAATCCTAATGAATAAGCTGATGACAATCCTAATGAATAAGCCGATGACAATCCTAATGAATAAGCCGATTACAATCCTAATGAATAAGCCGATGACAATCCTAATGAATAAGCCGATGACAATCCTAATGAATAAGCTGATGACAATCCTAATGAATAAGCCGATGACAATCCTAATGAATAAGCTGATGACAATCCTAATGAATAAGCCGATGACAATCCTAATGAATGATGACAATCCTAATGATGAAGACAATCCTAATGATTAAGCTGAAGACAATCCTAATGAATAAGCTGATGACAATCCTAATGAATAAGCCGATGACAATCCTAATGAATAAGCTGATGACAATCCTAATGATTAAGCTGAAGACAATCCTAATGAATAAGCTGATGACAATCCTAATGATTAAGCTGAAGACAATCCTAATGAATAAGCTGATGACAATCCTAATGAATAAGCTGATGACAATCCTAATGAATAAGCCGATGACAATCCTAATGAATAAGCCGATGACAATCCTAATGATTAAGCTGAAGACAATCCTAATGATTAAGCTGAAGACAATCCTAATGAATAAGCTGATGACAATCCTAATGAATAAGCTGATGACAATCCTAATGAATAAGCGATGACAATCCTAATGAATAAGCGATGACAATCCTAATGTCCTAATGAATAAGCCGATTACAATCCTAATGAATAAGCTGATGACAATCCTAATGAATAAGCCGATGACAATCCTAATGAATAAGCTGATGACAATCCTAATGATTAAGCTGAAGACAATCCTAATGAATAAGCTGATGACAATCCTAATGATTAAGCTGAAGACAATCCTAATGAATAAGCTGATGACAATCCTAATGAATAAGCTGATGACAATCCTAATGAATAAGCCGATGACAATCCTAATGAATAAGCCGATGACAATCCTAATGATTAAGCTGAAGACAATCCTAATGATTAAGCTGAAGACAATCCTAATGAATAAGCTGATGACAATCCTAATGAATAAGCTGATGACAATCCTAATGAATAAGCTGATGACAATCCTAATGAATAAGCTGATGACAATCCTAATGAATAATCTGATGGTAGTCCTAATGAATATGCTGACAAACATTCATTCATAAAATGCACAAAAATCTACAATTAAATAACAATACATATGTGAAGGTTAAACTGACACATTATTTTGAATGATAAAGTTTAAGTTAAGTAAAGAACAACAAAGATTAACAAGTCACATATACTAGTACTTTACTGTAAAATAACAATAAATGCAACAAACCAGCAACAGTAAAACAACAGTGTTAGTCCTGCCTGATAAATAGTAGCTGAGATAACATCATTTCAAGTAATTGCACATATATTCTGCCACGTTATGATGGACTATTCTACATATATCTTTCTAATAAGCACTTCATAAGCAACGAGTTGATCCCATCATATAGGCTATAGGCAACAAAATGTACTTCAAAGCTAAATCCTTTACCAAACTCTTACATAATTAATGAAAGCAGAATAGTTGCATGGACTCAATTATGGTTTACATCTGAAACGCTTGAAGCACTTGGAAACAAAATTGTCTAAAATTCCTAATTTAGTTAAAGCAGTTTAAACTAATTGGATCAGTATTACCTTCAATGCACTAAATCAGTGACATAATTCTTTGACTAGAATGAATAGATAAAAAATAATTCAGATAAAAATGAACATGCATTTCAAATAAAAATAAATATCACCATAATATGAGTAGTGTATAAATAAATAATATGATATGAGTATTTCCTAATAAATAGCAGTAAAACAAATCAATATACTCTGTACGACATTGATTTACATCATACAAATCACGCCTGTTCTCAAAACAGTTGTACGACACTAAAGTATTAAAAATATCAAATATTAAAATTGTAAACTTTTACAAATTTACAAAGTATACGTATAGATTAGAGTCATAGGTATGTCACAATCCAAGTTTCTCAGACATGACAGCAATTTTATTCTAAAATTAATTATCAAATAAAATATTAGGATAGCATTAAGAGCATTAAAAATCTTAAACTATTCATTGAAATTTACAAATCATTATTTAACAACTATTAGTTATTTAAAAACTTAATTATTAAAAATTAAAAGTGTTAAATTATTAATATTTTATTAACTTAATTTAATATTATTTAATTATTAATTTATTTTTAAGGGTAACAAAATATAGGAGATATTACAGGCTAAAAGTTGGCCTTTATTTTAACATAAACTTTATCTCTAATTAACATTTTTATTTATTTATTGCTATCGCATTTATAAGGATAATTTATTTGTAGCAAGTAACCACACAAGTCTAAAAATCATTCAGAGGTTTTGATCACTTCTAAAGATTTAATTATAATTTTATAACATTTAAGAATTTAGTAAACACCATATTAATGACTAGACCGGAACAAAGCAACAAATCATCAATAATGAAAAGCCTCCGTAGAGTCACAGCTCTGCATTTCAACATCTGCCATAGACTCATCCGAACTGACAGATACAGTTGCGGTGAACTGACGCAGAGATCTCAATCTTGTTACGCTTCTACTCAGCCACGACATCGAGGATGCCGCAGACGAAGTTTCGCTCTTCTTGTCTGAGCGACTCTGTATAGTTTGCAGCACTACGGCTCTAAGTATTCCCGGCATCTCGTTGATTGGAGGATCACGCTGTAACGCTGCACGAAACGCTCTTATTACCAGACTCGATTCTTCCGGTGTTACACGAGCGCAGAGACTTTCTAACTCAAGACGTTCCATTTCAGTCAACACGTCAGTTTTAGGCTGAGATATTGCAAGCCAACCATAATCAACACCACCCTTAGTTAAACGACGGTGTTCTTGTTCGAGTTCTCTATCTCTTTCCACAGCCAATCGCACTTGAGCATTCAAGTCACTTATCAGTGCATCGGCCACACGAGATCCATCTATGTAATCTCCGTTCCTAGGGCTACTATCATAACTCCACCAATCGGGAATCCAATCTTTAAGCCAGCTTAAGCTAATATTTGTCATGATTTGCTGGCGTATGAGATAATAATTTGATTTTACTAGCTGAAGATAACTATTAAACACAGCCAGAATAATTTTAATAAGCAAAGATGATGTTCCTGTAAAGTCATTTTTCCAAAATATAGTATCACCTATACTCAGTTCTCAAATCTAGTTTAAACACAGATAATTAATTTGAATGTTATTATATAAAGTGTGTCATTATTTAGGCCTAGATTTTAACTACTTATATTTCATTTTTGTAATTTGTTAAGCTCAGTAAATCGATGAATGATAAATTAAGTTAAAACAGCCACTACTTCTAACGGAAACTAAAAGTTCTTTAGACAACGACATCCTATATCAAATTTTTAAATTATTACAGCTAAAATATATCTTAAATTTATGAATCTGGCTTAGGGTAGGACTAGGGCTACAATTACGATCCGGAGACGACTATTGTAAGTTTGTTAGACGATGTCCATATTTATTAGCTAATACAAAAAAGAGAAAAATCAGGAATCAAATAAAAGCAATAATTATCATCCCATAGCAACACATTGTTGCTAAGGAATCTTATTAAGTGACATTTGAAGAAATCTACCAAAGCAATCGCTTTCTACGTATCGAAATGATTCTTATTAGCGTTCAATATATTGATATTATTACACAAATATCTTTAATTTTACATTTCTATTGTTAAAATAATATTACATTAATTAGGGCAAGAGTTCTAGAAAAATTCTTATTCCTTTGTTTACATTAACTACCAAACTGTAGGTCACATAATTATAGAGTTAAATACCGACACATTTGAACTTTTGTTAGCCCCTGCAAGTTTATTTTAAGCATCGTTTTAGTCTAACTTCCACTCAAATTCTACTCACAGCCTAACCATAGTTCAATTAATTACCATAGAACCTATATATAGTGTAACGAACGGGGTTGCGAGAGCGCGCGCGCGGCCTGCGAAGCCTCCCGTGTTACAGCGAGGGGAGAGATTTTTCTTATACTTTTCAATAGTGTTCGATGCTGTCATTGATGACAGTAGCACTCTAATTGTTGTTATTATTATTATACGAAATCTCACTACTGACACTATTTGTAACGAACGGGGTTTCTTTGGCCCTTGAGCAGTGCGGCTGGCGAGGCCTCCCGTGTTACAGCGAGTGGAGACGTATTTCTCTCACCCTCATTTGTTGGTTCCTGGGAATCCGGGACGTCGGGTTTGGCGGCCCGGCCCGAATCGGGAGTGGGGACTCACTCCACGTCGTCACTTTGTTGTAGGGTGTTATGATGGAGCGACAGCTATTTGAGATGGCAGCTACTACGTTAAATGGTCTATTTCAGTTACCGCTTGTCAGGAGGAACCGAGGGTGCTGCATCTCGAATGGCCTATCTTCGCTCAACTTTTATCTGTTAATTCGAGGGCCGATCCCCTTGCTTCTTTTATAGATTCTCTTCCGTAATGTGATTCTCGGGACGAAGTGATATGGTGACCCGAACCGAGAGTAGAAGCGTACTCCGCGTGTGCTATATTTTAGGCAATTACGGTTGAGTGTCTGCCATGCTTCTTAGTCTTCAAACTGGTTGTAGTAGATAATTATATGATTGGTTGTTAAACTACGACGAACTTTATTCTTCTTAACCCTATAAAACTCCCCTATATATTTTAAACGTATTCTTCCCTATCCTTTTAATATTGATCTTTCCGTAGTTCCTTCTCTAGTCCATCGTTGCTGAAGTGGTGTAATGGGCCTTTCGCTTAATGCGGTGAAATCCGTGGATAGTCTACTGGTCATTGGTAATCCCGCTTCTGCATCCTTTTAATATTGGTCTTCCCCTTAATTCCTTCTCTCGGCCATCGTTGCTGAAGGTGGTACAATGGCTTTCGTGTAGTCACTATGAAATGCGCGGATAGTCAACTGGTCATTAGTAATCCTGCTCCCGCCTGCAGGGACGAACTCCATCCAGGCGCTTAGCAAATACCTGCAGAGACGAACTCCGTCCAGGCAATGCCGTCGCTAGCTTCCCGCCTGCAGAGACACACTCGACCCAGGCGCTTAGCAAATACCCGCAGAGACGGACTCGACCCGAGTATTTCCGTGGACTACCAGCCTCTTACCTGGGCCTACCCAGGGGGACACCGAACTCTCTCGCCTCCAATTAGCCTTCGCGGCTTGGGACACTAGCCAACCTGAGGGGCCCCCTTACCTATCTCGAAGGGAGTCAGTAAGAGGAAGGATCATTGAGACTCGATCCTTTATGAGTACTACACGTTGTACACCGTATGGCCCCACCGGAGCTGACCTCCTGGGAACCTACTCAGACGAACCAAGTAGGCCCCGGCCCCAACTTGTTTCTACTGTATCTAGCTTCTCCTTATATACACCGCTGTCGAGCGATATCAAACGCTTCTATCGAATCACAGCGCTTCTTCGCTTAGCTAATTTACGACGCAGCTGCGTCACTTTGGAAATACCCTTCATAATAATCTAGCTATACTCGCCTCTAATCTCGGCTTAAATCATCTATTAAAAATCTTTGGAAAAACCCTACGTCACGTATTATTTATAAATAACTGCTGTATAACATCTACTTTCTATCTGTAATATATATTTCTTAATATATTAATTGTGAACAAGGCGTGTTCATTACATATAGATCAAACTTAACTAAAGAAATTTGTAATTAAACATTTTATTCCTTTTCATAGATGCGGCTAAATGCTCGGCTGCTCGTTTCATCGCGGGATTTTCTTTTAATTAAGTTATACCAAAACTAAGTCAATTCTTAATAACGTTTTATAGTAAATTTTAACCCTAATCCTACAAACTAACCGAAACTCCACTTGCCTCCAAATATTGAACAAATTGAAATCGTTAAACACCAAAAATCAAAGTGACGTAGGAGTGAATCGAATATATGTCGTTGATCAGATGCATTATGGGGACGTACACAAGCAGTACATCTCACATCAGTACGTCTCACCGCAGTACGTTGTACAATGTTCGTTGTACGATGTTCATTGTACGGTGAGATATACGCAGTATTGCGTACATCTCACCGTCTCTCCGCAGTACTATATATATGTACTTAGTACTATGTACATACATGTAGAACTATGTACTCAGTACGCAGTATTTCAATTGAATGTCTTAATAGCGTAGGGGTAAGGTCATGAAATTTTAAATGACAGATCCTGAGGTGAATTGAACCCTCGTGGATTCGGTTCCCGGCCCCGCGCTGATCTGAGAGTAAAATCTCGGACATTCACTGGACTGGTTACACGGAAAATGGAATAAATTGCCTAACGGTTTAAACATGTGGTATTAAAAAGTGATAGATATCAATATAGTTGATCATTTCACTATAATGCGTGTTTACTTTTTTAGTACGGCTCACTTCACTACGGCTCACCTCCATGGTTTTGAGACACAGTAAGTTATATAGCTTCTATGATATTAGGCCTACTGGTAGCTATAGGTTCTATATTCTGCCAAAATATTCATGTTTGTGGAGTGAAATATTTCGACTGCGCACGTCCTGAGTTATGTACGTTGAACCTTTGCACTGGGAAACTAGAAGATTTTCAATCAAAGCTGTTAACACTCGATCGGTCTTCTGATTAAGCTGGTACGTGACCCACCCTTGCACTAACCGAGCTCGACGAAGCTTAACTTTCGTTTATTGACGAACACATTAACCGACTGAGCTAAATCTTGCCCCACCACCTGATACCACTGATATATCCATGATGACAACAGCTGAGCCTACTGAAACAATATCAGCAACAGCCGAACCTACTGAAATGATATCAGCAACAGCCGAGCCTACTGAAATGATATCAGCAACAGCCGGGCCTACTGAAACGATATCAGCGACTAGCGAGCCAAGGATTTGAAGTTTTTTAAATTCTATCCGCTGGCTGGTTGCTAATATAAACGGACAGGCCGGTCTTTTTTCTACTCGGTAACTCGGTCATCGAAAGGCTACAGCAATAAATAATATATTAATATATCGTTGAAGGAATTAGAATGTCTTATTAGCGTATGGGTACCGTCATGAAGATTTAAATGACATATCCGGAAGTGAATAAAACTCTCGCGGGTTAGAATCCTAGCCGCGCTGATCTGAGAATAAAATCTCGGGCATTCACTGGACTGGTTAAACGGAAAATGGTCTAAATTGCATAACGGTTTAAACATGTGGCATAAAAAGTGATATATATCAACATAGTTGATCATTTCACTCTAATGTGTGTTTACTTTTTTACTACATTTACATTCATCTTCTGAGATTTTTTTCTCGCATCTGAGTTATACTGCAATTATTTTATAAAAAATGTCAGACAGTTTAGCTACTGATACGAATTTAAAAAGTCACAACTCTCGTTTTAAGCAGATGACATTTAATTTCATGTTTGTCTTAATTATCCTCAATTAATATATCTGCAAATTTTCATTTCTAAACTTGATATTTTTGCACATTTCTTACTCTCCAGTTCTCCTGTTTGTTAGTCCATGTATAATTATAATTGAAGACTCACAACGCAGTTCTCTCACGATTAGTCCACCAGGCTTTACAAACATTGGAATCAGGAACACCAAATTAGACAAATGGCGGCCTATTTCGAGAAGTGTTGACTACTTGAGTTGGTATCCGGAATTCTCTCCTATAACTTGGCGCCGAAATTAGCAACCCTACTTAGGCTACCAGTGCTGACACTATGGCATCAGGATCATCTGAGCGAATGAACCATTAGCGCCTGCCCGGCCCAAATCTCATGGGCATAGCCCTCCCGCTGTTCTGCTTGTGACCCGCCAATTGACCCAGCTTCTCTATGAGAACATCAAATCTCGATCTCTTCGAGTCCTCTAACAGACAAACATATAAACACGGACGTAGTAATTAAATAGAAATTTAAAATAGTTTTTTGCACGCCTATTCAACAAACAGGTTTCTTGCCAAAAATGTAGTATACTTGCAGCAAAATACAAATGGTGATGTTGTGTTATATATATATATATATATATATATATATGTTATATAGCTACTACAACTACTATTATATATATATATATATAATTATACAGTACATGTATATATAAAATATAGCCTATATATACATATATAAACCGGTAAAGCTAATATTAACGTCAGTTTTCTCACTCGATCGAAAGCCATGTCAGTGACGGGCGAGCCCAGGATTTGAACCCCGCACATACTGATCCGCTGTCGAATATCTTACCGACATCGCCACTGTCTCCAGCCCAACATATAAACACGTACGTAGTAATTAAATATTTGTGTGTTGTGGTAATGTATATATATATATATATATATATATATATATATATATATATATATATATATATATATATATATATATATATAATCGGCTGCTAAAATGGGGGAACGCAGGGGAACTTGTTCCACTAGCTTTCTCATTTCTTTGAAGTTATATTATCAGATACTAGGAGACCAGTAAATACATTACATTGGCTCGAAAAATTCTGATCATTCCCCTAGCTCTTAATTCCCACTTTAACTATTGTATTTAGACCTAACTACATATTATGGAACACAAAAGTATATTTGTATTTGTGGAAGTATTTATAAATAATTTGTGGTGGTGGTGTAAATCTTAACACGACCCTTTATCTCGACCATGGTTAAACTGGGAGTCAACGGAAGATGATGATGATGGTGTAAAACTAGAATTATGAAACGTTATCTTTAAACTGGAAAGAACGAAAAGATTATTCTTTTAGAATTATGAGATTTATTGAAAAAATCCTTTGACCGGCTTTACGGCTTCTGAGTTCAATTCAAGAATGCGTTTAAAAATTACAAATAAAACACTGATTAGGTAATCAGTGCATGGCACCAATCTATTTACGCTCTACGAATAATGTTAATATTTGAAACAGTGAGTTCAGGAGCAATAGTACAGTATATAAATTAAAACTCATGACTAATTGACTATATTTCTTATACTTTTCATTGTAAAACTACAAGGTATTTCGCAAAATTTGTAGCAATTTTTGAAGCCTTGGCGCTCATCAACCGAATTCTCTTTCTGACATTGATTTGGATCTTAGTGCTTTGTCGCAATTAATGACCCATGCAGTCCAAAGTTGGTATATTCTTAAGCATCCCGGACACTACACGGGCAAACTATGAAATTACATTTATTATTTTTAAAGAATGCACAGTTCATATGAACGTATTATTTTCAGAGGTTTAAATTTTGACAAAATTGTTCGCAGAATAACATAGTTCTTACTTTTAGTGATTGGTGTGGAAGCATAATCAGACTCAAAATCTTTCTCCTGTGTTTCATCCCGTTGATTAATTTTATATTGAAATGAATCTAAGCGAAGCCTGTCCTCGAGATCCCATAGGCCTATATTCTCAGCAAGGTCGTTGCCCTGTTTGCTACCCCAGAATGACATTGATGGCAGCGAACTTGCCTCCTCTGCCTGAGAAGTGAAAGTTACGGGCAAAAACGTGATCTTACTTCTCCGACCTCCTGGTTGCACTGGAAGATTCAAATATTCGTTTAATTTCTTCAAATTTCGGACGCTAAATCGACCCGGCTTGGCATCATTTAATCTGTAGAGGAAATCGTTCTCATCATGTGCGTTATTTATGTAATTGCGTTCGTTGTCCGTAATCCAGGATCTTCTTCTTCGTTGTGGTTTCTTTAATCTCGCAGTACTTTCCTCTCCTGGAGATTGGACGTCCTTTACACTGTCCTGAGAGATCTCTGTATTGAATTCCTCCATGGTATTGGAAGTGAATTCCTGATTTAAAGAAATAATATTATTTGCTTCATTCTCTGAGTGATTGGTGGTATCTATACCCTGCTCCTTTGAATGATGCACTGTATCAGGTGACCTTTCAGCTGGAACTCCCTGCCTGTGACGTGGTTCGATGGAAAGGTTATTGATCGGTGAGATGGCTTCCATTGAAGAACATTCTGTTATTAAAATGGCTGCTATCAAAGTTATGAAAAATTCCTTAATCCACAAATATCTTGAAAATATCATTGTTTGTTTTTACTATTTTTTAGGATAAAATCTAAGGGAAAAATAAATTTACAATTAATTAAACAAACCATGTTTTCTTAATTCTTATACATACGAGAGGATGAGTAAATTTATAATTAGCCTATGTTGGAATTATTTTACGAAAATGCAACACTATTTTAATTTTTATTAGGCTCACAAAACTAAGCCCAATAGGGCCTACGTCCAAGGGCTTGACTGTAAATTGTTCGTGTTGTATATATCGCTCCACATATATTATCCATCGAAAAGATGAGATCAAAGTAGCTAACGCTGTTAACATAAGAAATGTTACTTTTGTTGCCAATTACAATTATCGATACACATTGAAGATCATACCCTAGTTTAATTCGGGTTCAATAAGAAGATGACAATGATAATCGATATGCGCATATGCCTAAGACACACTAGCTATTGGATCTTCTTCGTCTATGGCTATTAATGATTGTTCTTATTTTTAAATCACCCTATTAAATGAAACGAAAATTCATGGTCATTCATAATATCATTCATTCGAAGGATGATTAATTTTTCAAGTCATTTTAGAAATTTATATAAAACTACGAGAGATTTCTACACTCATTCCAGTAGCAGGCTTCTGATGCCTATATACGGACAGCCACAGCGACCTACATGTATGTAGGATTGAGTGAGACTGTGCAATAGACCTACATAAGGGATACTCTTATAAGAATCCAAGGATATATCGTGCATTAAATAGAACTGTGACATTCACGGGAAAGGGGAGGGGAGAGACAATGAGATCTTCAGGAGTCAGGAGAAAATAGAGGACTGTGATTATGAGGGCATTAATAACTAAATGAGCCGATGTTGCATGATTTGAATTTCTTTTAGGTTTAAAGATGAATCCTATAACTCAGGAACTCATATAAGCTTGACCACAAATCGTTTTGTGAAAGAATGGCCAGAGCAGTCAGTGATTCTAACCTAGATGAATTTTTCGGGGTGGTTTGATAAGAGGGCAAAATATTTTTGACTCTGCACGACATTTTCTGCCGGAAATATTTTCAGGAAGTGGAGCCTACGCCATGTGTGTATGTTTGATTATAAACGGTGAGCCTCACCCCTCGATCGGTCACAGGTCACTGATTAAGTGTATGTTAAATCCACTTCGTTAACACCTTTTAATTGCATAGAAATTTGAGGGAGTATGACCCCATTAGCCCTCTAAATCCGCCACTGCTGAGATCTTGCTGCAGCCCATATCTGGATAATATTTCAAAGCAATAAGAAGCAGTGTTCTATGTTCGATATGCTTCAAAAGTATGATGTTGTACATAGAATACTAATTAATTAAATATTTATTTATCTAGCTAGTTACTTAAGTGCATTTATATATCGCAGTTTTATTGTGTGCTTATTCTTGAGTACATTCTTAAGTACACTTTTACTGCAGCAATGTTTTAAGTAACTTAAAGTCAACGTAAATATCGTTAACAACGTTAACTTAACTCTCAACTGAAGTTCAGGTGATTATGGAAATTTTACATAGGAAAACAAAATGCTGATGCTTTCTTACTTATCCTTGAGCACTTTCTAGTTACGTTCAGGAGACTCAGTTCAGTAAATCCCGTTCAGTAGACTTCGTTCAGCAGACTCCGTTCAGTAGACTTTGTTGTTCAGTGGACTCCGTTCAATGTACTCAATTCAGTGTACTCTATTTGGTAGACTCCGTTCAAAGTACTCTGTTTGCTGACTGTAGTCTAGTATGGGTCCAAGAATTGAAAGAGATTAGCAATTTCATCACAAAGCTTGATTCCCTATGACTTAGGAATGAATTTAGATTTTTTTTCAAAATATTCATGATAGAAATTAGATAGAGTATCTATAGAAGGCGGGCACTTCGTATACTAAAAAGTAGACTCAGAAGTTGTTTTCATAGTTTTTAGAAAATATGTAAATTATTAATTTTGGATCTTTCAAACTTTTTCAAAGCCTGTTCATCAGAAATCTCCTCCAAAATTTTCTAATCCCGACTCTAAACTAGGATTCAAGGGAAGATGATGTTGATGAGGATGATGGTGACGACGACGATGACGACACGACGACGACGATGACGATGATGATAATGATGATTATGATGGTGAAGCTTACAATCCTCCTCAAATTCCTGTTGCGCTTTAAATAAAAACATGGTCGAGAAGAAGATTCGTTGTAAAATCCATGTGACCTATCGCATATGATCATATAGACCAAGAATAGGCAGTGAAATAATGATCGAATTATCAATACATTACCACTCACTCCTACACTAAAACTCATCCTATTCTTAGCCGAACTTATCAAGTTAAGAATAGGATAACTTGGCAGTACGTCTTCTCGAGTTCTGCCCTTTCCATTCTGCTGATTGCATTTCTCGGCAATGTTGCAAATTAAAATTCACTCCATCTCCTTCCATTGTATATCTGGTACATTCAATTTTAAATAGAGTCCACGAATTTCCACATGACCTCGACTAAACCCTAACCTCTTTCCATTGGTTTCTCACTCTTTGCTGATTTTCCGAAGTTTGCATTCCTCTGTTTAATACAGAACCTTTTCGTTTTATCGTCTCTATAGTTTGGCTTTGATTCTCTTAGTGCTCAATGTTGAATTTAAAATCAGTGACACTCTAGATAGTGTGTTGTCGTTGTTTATGTTGGTCTCTTCTATACATGTAAACGAGTCCAACATAAACTAGACCACGCCTTTGATTTAAATCTAATTTGTTAAAAAATAGCTTTTAAACTGCTGACTGGATGATATATTGTACTGAGCAACACATTGGTTCAATGCTGCGATTGGGTTGTGGCGGTGATAGTTTCGATTTCAGGACTCACTTCTCGGTCTTAGGCCTACGTTCATGTTACATTGGCTGGAAACAGTGGTGATGTCGGTAAGATACTCGATCGCGGATCAGTGTGTGCGGAGTTCAAATCCTGGGCTCGCCCGCCACTGACATCGCTTTCGAGTGAGGAAACTGACTTTAACATTAGCTTTACCGGCTTTCTACAAAACTTATTTTAAATTTCACTTAGCAGGTTAGCCTTCTATATTTTTCTATATAGTTCATTTTAACCAACGTCAGAAAGGGCATTCGGTTGGTGAGCGCCTAGGCTCCAGAGATTGCAACATAATTTTACAAAATGAATGGAAGAGAGTATAGGGGATTGACTGATGATATTGTGTGAGATAGAGAGGAGTGGAGAAGGTCCATTCGTATTCCGACCCTAGTTAAACCGGGATTAAATTGAAGACGATGATGATGATAATGATGATGATGATTTTAAATAACCAATAAATTGTAACGTTCACTGCCACGGCCTTATGGGATATTAGAGACCACCAGACCAATGGACTAACGTGTCAGTAGGCCAAGAAGGTGTTCCAATTTTAATTTTGAAATAGTTAGGCTAATTATGCTAATAATTTCAGCGAATAATATTAAATCACATAGACAACTGTTTATTAATAATTAGACCCTATAAAAATCTAAATGCACAAATCATGAGTCTACATTTTAATAATACTAAATAGATAAAAGGTTTAGCGTCCGTTTCTTCACCCTATAATGATATCGGATACGTTGCTTCATCACATGTCAATTCAGACCGATTCATTGGAAGCGAATCATAATAACAATGCAGAAAAGAAACATCTCTGGCTTCATCAGATATTAAATTATATTCATCAGACTAATTTAAACCACTGTGCGCTCGTTCAATTCAACCGTTGGGCTTGTAAGTACGAAATAGCAGAATGCAGTGTACTGAACATAATAGCTATAATAATGAATTTAATAATTACAGCGACCGACTTCAAAGTTTGATATATCAATTTATTCTAGAATGTCTAACTTTTGATTATATTATTCCAAAATAACAACTATAGGAGCAGCATGCATCAATAAGCCTGCAACTACAGCTGTTACTAATATTGAAATAATCTAACAATAATAATATCGGAAAAACATAATTAATCAACTCTAAGCTCTGTTTATATTTTTCTGCTTGTCTAATCCTGGATTGAACATCCATTTTTCATTCCGGTTTCTGGAAATGAGTATAATGAAATCAAAGCGATGACGTCGACGGAGCTCTGCTTTGGTGTGATTTACGTTTTCTTCTGTATTTGTGCAGCTGCTTAGCATTGACAAGAGTTTCTTCTACGTCATTGTGTTCATGAAGATGTTAAATGAACCGGACATAACTCGACCACCGCCAAGCCTTTTATCCGGTATTGATGCCGATTTCTCTGTGTTATTGGACAGTGACTGGTTGTCAGTCCATTTCAGGTGTTCCACTGTTGGACAAATGATTTACTGGAGGTAGTGTTTCTTAGTTAATATATCTGGATAGGAAATCATGCGATTAGATTTTCGGATATTGTCTGTTCAATTCAAGAAATGGTTAGTTGATTGATACGTTAAATTACTTGTGTGCATTATTAAGTTAAGTATAATAATGCTAATAGTTCAATTAAGCATAATTCGAATGAGTTTTCCTATGGGTTGTTTTGTTTCTTAATGATTTATTTTTTCTTATAGTTATTCTGCTGGCATTTTAGGCGTGAATATGGATTTAATGAGAAGTTAAGCATCGTATTTGAGGCAGCCAGTACCTCTCTCTTAAATCACCTGTTCATCTGTTCACTGGCTGGAGCCAGTGGCGAAGTCGGTACTCGACCGCGGATCAGTATGTGCGTGGTTCAAATCCTTGGCTCGCCCGTCACTGACATCGCTTTAGAGTGAGGAAACTGACGTTATTTCATCCTTCCACTCCATGAATATTATATTAATCGTTCCCTGTGATGGCTCACTGGTGCAGCGCATGCGGAATAACCTTCCAACACCACTGAGATTCTTTTCATTCATAGCTGTCAACATTCATTCATACAAGGTGGACTCCCATCCAACCGAGTCCGCCGTAGCTCACCTCGGTAACTAACCGAATCCGGCGTAGCTTACCTCCGCATACTGAAGTACAGTGTAAGTGCGTCAAATCCAGTTTCCATTTACTTTGCTGACCATCGAAAAAACCGAAGTACATTTATAAGAACTTGAATCTTAGATGTTCAATTGAAGAATAATTTTACAAGTAGTAAATTTTTTCAGAGTCCATGAGAAAGGAATGAACTTCCTGTTTTATCTGAGACGGAGTAAAGATACTATAGGATAAGCGTGTGAGGTGATACGTCATTTAGGACCCACGTCACAAAGTTGATCGCAGTTATTTTCATGCTGTTCAAAATTTCATTGTTCCATATCACGAGATTTTGGATTTTCTCTCAAAGGATTCTGTAGAACGAGATGTAAAAGTTTCTTTGAGGAACTGGATCAAGAAAAATTATAATCTTAAAGACAATCTAAAAGGTACAGAGAGTCTTTTGTCGTTCAAGCTTTCTAATTATCGTAAGATAGGCTAGGCTATAGAAAATTATAATAATATTATTTAATTCCACGACTGAATCAATCAGTCACCGCAATGATTTCCTTCGCCTCTGACGCTACGATGTAAAAAAACTGTAAAGCTAAATTTAGCGTCTGTTTCCGTTCTACATGTACTTAATGACACTATAAGAAAAGAATCTGTCAAAATTATTTTTAGTCAGCGCCATCGAAATTAAATTCAAAACCTATAGCAAATGTACAGCTTGGTCTATACAGCTTTGGACTGATTATCTGGATTTTGGAACTTGTACCGTTTTGGGACCTCCTTTTTTTTTTTTTTTTTGATTTTGTCTCAATAGTGCTCAATGTTGTCATTGATGACTGTAACACTCTAATTGCTGTTATTTTTATTATTATAATAAAGCTAAATTTAACGTTGATTTCGGAACAACAAGTAATCAATACTGTCAAAGTATTCGTTTTAATATATCCTGTCAACAAGTGACGTTCTCTCCTGCAGTATACCGACATCTATAATATATCTCTCATTTAGATGTACATTATTAATTATAATTTATAAAGGTTTAACGTCCGTTTCCTCATACAAGGATGATGTCAGGGACGTAAATTTTCCAATTGTGTGCCGATAAATATCCATACGACATTACTAAATAGCCTAATACATGAAAAGTTAATATTACTAGCTGGAATTTTCTGTAAATTCAAGCTAAACCTATTAAAACACCGTGAAGAAGGCCCTTTAAAATAGTTGGCTTAGAAAAGGAACATTGATATCTATCTTTTTGAAGCAATTAAAAAACTTGAATGCTTAAGTAGTTTTAAATGTCACTCGAGGCCCTATGACCCCTAAAAATAAATCTTCGAAACGCCCCCTGTCGCTAAAGTCATAAACTATTGTCACTAGCAGTGTCTATTTATTGATATTTTACGACTGCAGCAGTAGATAGATTGTCGTAAACATGGCGTCAATTAGACTTCATTTGTCATTTGACAGCTATCTCGCCTTTCCATTCTCTTATAGCGAGTCATCATCTGCGTGAACTGACAGATTACGTTTCGATTATGGATTGCTTTTTTAGTTTTTCAATCACGACTCTTGGTTTGAATGCGAGCTGAAATCAGCGGCATTCAGTGAGCCGTCTGTCAACAGTATCTCGGCAAGTTGAGACAACAAAACTTAATACGCGTCCGTGACTTCCCGGCTCTGAGATAGTCCATCGCATGGGTGCATCAGCCGATACTTTGTGGTCACGTGGTAGCTCGGAGTCTTTTCAAATCAGAGGTCGTGAGTTTAAATTTCAGGCAGGCTCGTCACAGGCAAACAAAACCGTTACATCCGTGCTGCATATTAAATCTGATATGTGCATATAATTATAATTGCACATGTCATATATTGTATATTGCTTATACACTGTACAAAAAACTTATTAATTATTTTTGTCCGGATGGTTAAAGAATAGACCAACCGTGAACTGAACATGTCGTGAAATACGAGAAAGGGCAAAGATCTAAATCATCGTCAGAAAGGGAATTCGGTTGGTGAACGCCTAGCCTCCAGAAATTGCTACAAAGTTCTGATCTCGACCCAAGTTTAACTGGGATTCAAGGGATGATGATGATGATAATGGTGAAAATAACGATGACGATGAAGATGATGATGATGATCCATTTTACATTATACAAGCCTATATATATATATATATATATATATATATATATATATATATATATATATATATACATGTATATATATATATATATATATATATATATATATATATATATATATATATACATGTGTATATATACATATATGTATATAAAGTAAGAAATTATTATCTACAAAGTTGCTAGAGATGAAGTTGATGTCTCTGATTATTTGAGTCATGAAATAATAAAGGCTGCCCAACTTTTAAGTATTAACCCTAAAGGGGCCAATAAACTTCGACTTTGTGATAATAAATTTTTTTAACTGAAAAAGTCAAAAAATTAACTTCAATTTCAATTATGGTTAGGATATCGGCTACGTGAGAGCCCAGAATTTAAACGTATGCCTAATGTTCTCCACCTGGACTTCTAATCAATTATAAATAATTGCATTGACTTAATTTATGGCTTTATTTGTTGACATTATTTATTTGTGGTTTTATTTATTTGTGACTTTAATATACTTGATTCCATTGATCTGTGATTTCGTTTATTTATGAGTTATGACATTATATACTTATGAGTTATGACATTATTTACTTATGAGTTATGACATTATTTACTTATGAGTTATGACTTTATTTACTTATGAGTTATGACTTTATTTATGTGTAGTTTTATTTATTAGTGACTTAGGTATCTATGACTTTATTTATTTATGACTATTTATTTTGATTTATTTATTTATGGCATTCTTTATTAGTGGCTTTTGTTACTTTGACTTTATTAATGCTTTTAATTTATTTCTTACTTTATGATTTATCTTTAACTTCACCCGTCGATAAATTATATCTCCATAATTAATAATCGCAAAGAATTCCTGACACCTAGTGCTAACTTTTGACGACACTATCCAGCATCTCTCAATATCGACAAAGTCATGGATTAAAAAGTGTGACACAGGGTTGAACATATAAGGAGAGGCGGCAACGCCCTCAATATGAACAAAACGAACAGTGTTGTTAAACCCGAAATTCGATAACATCTGCCAAAATTAGATCACTCTATTTGCGTCTTCTGATAATTTTGATATTTTCCTTTGATATATTTCTCTGTCTGCCGATGGCATGTGTGCAAGTTGTTCGACAGCGGATCAGTAGATGCAGAATTCAAATCCAGTGCTCTCCCAGCCACTTTTATGCATTCGAGCAGAAAATTTATATTAAAATTGGCTGTTAAACTTTGTTTAGCTTTGAATATAAATCATTTACTTTTAAATTATCATCGTCTTCTTCATTTGAATCCCAGTTTAACAAGTGAACCGGCTTTGAAAATTTGGTAACTATTCCATTTCTAGAGCCTAGGCGCTCACCAATTGAATGTCCTTTATGACGTTGATTTGGATTTTAGTGCTTTGTCGCCTTCCACGACACGCTCAGTCCATGGTTGGTCAATTCTTCAGCAACCCGAACACAACACGGGTAATTGTCTATTCTTAAATCTTCTAAATATTTTAAATTCAGCAATCCTCTTCCTGCACATAGAAATATTCAGAGTCCGGTAATGACTGCAGTCGATATATAATTTGATACGCATTGTTTGTAAATCATGTGCCAGATCCAGTGTATGCGTGAAGTGCGTCAGAGTTGACTCCGGCTCATAATGGAGAACACCTGAAGACTCGGTATCTAAACGTTATCGATCAGGATGCGGGACTATAGGAAATCAACCGGTGACAGTCTCTATGTCCCGGCTTATCGAACATCGTCACTCCAGTAGTTGTCATCCGATAGATCGCGGATCTACCTTTGCTGGGTCGTAATTGACTTACCGAAATTATTTGACTATTTCGGTAATTGACTTACCGAAAACTAGGTGTTTTGTAAGAAATTATTATGAATTGTCATTTAAATCTAATCGTTGCTATATCTTTAATAAGAGACAATCGCAGTAAGCAAACTCAGTTTGTTAAAATATTAAATGACACAAAGAGAGAAGAGAAGATGATAATTTTGCTGTGAGAAGCATTTCGTTGATATCACTGAAAGTGAGGGAAAAGTACTTCACATACGATGACAGACGAAATTGTAGCAGTCGCATAAAGAAAATAATAGAAAATGGCCTTACCAGTTTAAGCAGACAAATGATAAATACTTTTCCTCTTATATTGTTACGTATTTATAAGTATTTATGTTGAGGGTCTTATGGTGCCTTGTGCCTTAGATGTATCCTGTTTTTGCACTGATTTGTCCTTTACAGTATAAGCTGTGACGGAATTCTGCTGTGTAAAATAAACCATTAAATAAAATAGATAAATAAATAAATTGTGAAAAACTATGACTACGCAAAAGGTTCGCTACAACTCCAGTAGGAGCCATACAGGTTGACTGGGAGTTTGTTAAACGATCTGATCATTAATAAAGCATCGTTTAATGGAATTGTCTAATCGTTGTAAACTTTACAGCTGTTCAAATAAATCGTTTATTATAAAATGATATCCAACGAAATAGTAAAATATTTACAATTCTCATGTACTAAATCATGTTCGACGGAAGGATCGAGGTTACAAGATGATTGCCAACCAAATTATATTAAATCATAAATGATAAATTAGTTACAATACAGTAGTAATAATAATAATATTAATAAAGGTTTAATGGCAGTTTCTTTGTTAGTAGCAGATAGATTTCAGCGGCCTTCATGCAGCATAGCTTTATATGTAGCTGTAACCGACTTACCCAAAGCTAGTTACAAAATTATGTTCAAGAGATTTCTCACTGCCATTGCTATTTTTTATTGAATTTGCTAAAAGTATATATTTGGATACATTTTTAACGAAATATACTTTTAGTCACTAGTAATTTTTGAAAAATCAGTTTTCCCTCCCCTCTCGTTCCTTCCACATTTGCTGTTGACTTTGTTTGACGAAATTTAGTTTATTTTTATAATTACATTTATTTTTTTTAATTATTTTAATTATGGCGCAAAGTTTTCAAAGAGTTGGTGATTTGAAGAGAATCTTTAACTACTCATTTCAAGTCTGTTCTCCTAGATGTGTTGAAAAACCAACCTAGCAGTGATTAAGCTTTTTAAATTATTTATATGCACCTCTAGGCGGCTCGAGCCTATTTTGTAAGGAGTCGCCAAGGCTAATTCTAGTGAAATGCTTCTTTTCAAAACTTCCTGTTAGCTTTGTCGCTATATCCATTTTTAAACGGGTCGACACGGAGAAGACTAGATAAGGAAATGGAACATTAACATCGGCTACTATTCGGCCTGACACCACCAAATGTATACAATAAGGTTATTATTCTCCCTTTTTAAGAGAAAATCCCACATCGCAACGCAGTCTCGAACTCACGACCTGTCATTCAAGAGACGAGCTCTCTACAACTGCGCCACGAGGCGTAAATAGCTTTCTTTGCAATATCCATTAAACCACTCTGATAAATCATCGAAAAGAAACATTCTGAAGATTTCGAGATAATTTTTTTTTTTTTTTTTAGACGTCAGCTCAGAAACCAACCTCCTCAAGTCAAAATACTCGTCATAGTGGCGATGCAAACAACAGTTGATAGAGAAAATATACTTTTCAGTGTACTGTTTACATCTGATGCTGTAAAGTTAAAATCTATCAGACCAGTAATAATTTTCTTTTGCCGTATTGATGGTTAGTTACTTCATGAACTGATTTTCTGTAAATTCTAGTAAATTATATTCATTTTTCGTCGTGAAGTACACGTGAACACGAGAGATGATAAATTGATAGCGAGTCGGACTTCGAGTCGGTTGAATAAGACATTCAGGACTTCTAGTTGCATGCGGAGGCTGTAAAACTAACTCTCACCGGAGAACAAATTTATTATTAAATTTAGTATCAAGAGAGCCCGACTTCAATGCAATTGCTATAAAACCTATGTTGCGTATCTCCAGTAAATGACGTTGAATAAGTAATTTGAAACTTTTGAAATACTTTATTTCGAGAATTTCACGTTCCAACTGATATAAGGAAAAGCCAGTTTATTGCGATAATTATAATTGTTGAGGCATCGCAATAAACAGTTGAGGTTATGTGACCAGACATTTTTCCCAAACACATAGAGAAATCTGATTGGCTGTGTAATTGTGACGAAAGCTCATAAAGGCGTGGCTAATAACTCAATAATACGGAGCGACAAGCTTGTGACGCTGCCTGATTGCCGCTACACGACAAATAAAATGTCTGAAAACTTGATTAAATGAGAATAAGTGTTGTGCTATATGCTATGTGTTTTATTAGCATAAAGAGATGTGCTAGATTAGCAGAAAGAGATGTGCTAGATTAGCAGAAAGAGATGTGCTAGATTAGCAAAACACGAAGTTCTAAGTAGTTCTAAGGAGTAGCTCTAAGTAGTTCTAAGTTTAACTAAGTAGTTCTACTGGTATTAATTTTGAATTGTTCTAGATTAGCTAAAAAGATGTGCTAGATAAAAATATGCAAGTCAGTTTTACTAGCAATTTTTAACATTAAAAATTTTTTAATTAGCTATTAAGACAGTTAATATTACGGAAGGCCTTCACAATAGCCAATTGTATATTTATTTCAGAGCATTCATTGGACAACAGGATACACTTTGTTAGTAAATGAAAGACAATTAGAAAACCTATAAAAGATATCTTACAAAACATTAAGATGGTAGAAAAAATACAAAAAATTAGATAATAGAAACACGACTATACATTAGACGACGGAAAAGAGACAAAATATGAGATGACATAAAAGGACAACAAATTAGATGACACAAAATCAAACAAATATAATGACCGAAAAATGACAAAAAGGTTTGATGATAGAAAAAATTTTGCATAATATTTCGTTGTGCATATAGAATATAAGCACAACGAGTGCATATATTATATTATGTTATACCCATATGAGTAAGACGAATTATTTTATTGAATTTTTTCAAAAGAACACTAATTTACAAAAATACCCTATTAACGATAAACAAAATTACATTTTTACTGATGATGCTATTGAATTAACTAATGAATCAAAGTTAATAGCTGTAAATTAACATCTGTAAGTTTCGAATTCAAAATAAAAATTAAAACACCATACAAATACCATTCATACAAATACCATTACCGATATCGCCATTGGTTCCAATGTCGATATCGGTAATGGTATTTGTATTAATGGTATTTGTATGGCGATATCGACCAGTATGTGGAGCCAATGGCAATATCGATAAGTAAGAGCGGGGTTCAAATCCTGGGCTCGCCCATCACTAATATCGCTCTTTAGTGAGGAAACTGACGTTAACATTAGCTTTTCCAGCTTTGAAATAACCTATAATACAATTTAACCTGTATAAATTGATTTCATTAACACATTGATTTCCCGATAAACAGACAAATATTGAATGGGCTACAAGTACAATTAACTTAAGTATATCTTTTTAAAAACACCAGCTGGATAAAATGTTTAACTTTGGTATATCGCAACTCGCAACCTCCAGTGCCTCTCCACCTTCCACGCCAGTTATTCCGTCGCCTTTTCCACTCCTTCCCTTCACTGCGGAGCAGATTTCCAGAGTCTGTGAGACCCTCGAGCACTACGGAGACGTCGATCGTCTTGCTCGATTCCTTTGGTCAATCGCCTCCCACCCACAGGCCGGCGAGGCGTATGACGGTCAGGAGGCGGTCCTCAGGGCTAGAGCCCTGGTTGCCTTCGGGGCGGGACAGTATAAGGACCTGTATAAGATAATTGAGTCGTTCAGATTTCGAGAGAAGATCTCTCAGGAGAAGCTGCAGTATATGTGGATGGAGGCTCACTATCTGGAGGCGGAAAGACTGAGGGGACGAATGCTGGGACCGGTGGATAAATATAGAGTCCGCAAACGGTAGGAAAATATATTGTGAATATGATATAGAAGCATTGTAAACTATTATAACACATTTTAAAATATAAGCTAATCTTTAATTCGATTTTGTTGCGGACCGTGTCAAAAGGGACTTCTTTAATTGCCAATTTATTTGGAAACAGATAACAAATCTTCATCGCCATTAAGACATTGCGAAATTAACATTTAAAAATGAACTGAAGCTCCTAGATTTAGCCAATTTTTGCTATTTATCTACTTTTACCTTCAATACTTATCAAAGTCAAGTTTAATGCCAATTCCCTGCTTTGCCTGGCTGTGAGAGGGTAGGGAAAGAACTGGATTTGAACCTTGCACATATTGATCCATCCACTACCAAACGATTTGATAAAAATATCAACGGTTCGGCCAATTTACAAATCGCTCCAGATGTACATGTATCAATTTGCTGTGACATGCGAATCACACTTATGTCATTCTTGGATGAGGAAAAAAACGTTAAACCTATCCTTATTATTATTGCTTCTACGCAGATATCCACTTCCGGCGACGATATGGGACGGCGCACACAAGACGCACTGTTTCAAGGAAAGAACTCGACACGTCCTGAGGGAGTGGTACAGACGTGATCCATACCCAAACCCCGCCCAGAAGAGAGAACTCGCCCAGATCAGCGGCCTCACAGCCACACAGGTGGGCAACTGGTTCAAGAACAGGAGGCAGAGAGATCGAGCAGCAGCGCTGAAGCTTAAGTTTCAGAGCAGATGCTCGGTCAGTCACGGGGTTCAACTCTCAGGAGATCTATTTTCAGGTAAAGCCAAAGCTATAAATCTGGTTTGACGTAATTTTCCTCCTAAATTTGTAAGAATGATAAATCGCTTACCATTTACCATTACTGATTTCGTTATTATTCGTTCACGTTAACGAGCAAAGAGAACTGAAATATTGAACCTACGATATATTTCTCATTTCCTTCTAACATAACGTGTCTGTAGAGATCTTGATAACCGCGTATCATTTCAAGTCGCCGGGATTGAATACTAAAGCTGAAACCAAGTTTGACGTTCATTCCCCACCACGAAAAATGTCAGTGCCACATAATAAATTAAGCACTCAATATAATGCAATTATTGTAATTCGATTCGTTACTAATCTCTCTCTCTAGTAGGCCTATTCTGCTAAGCGGCAGGTCCAAGGTACATATTCCTACTCACATACTGCTTTCACGCTCAATAAAGGTCACACCATCGATTAACGAGTTAATCCCTTCACGTAAGGCTTTGCCTTATCCACACCTTAATGTAGCTTGGGAATATTATGGTTTCTGAGGTGGCTTCCCTTTTTATTCGTCAGTCCTATAATAGATTGACCGTCATTTAATCTTTGGGGAAATTTCATGTTGAGGTGGATACCCTCTGCCTTCCTCAGCTCTTGCCTTAGTCGCCTCTTACGTACACGCGGCAGCTTGTGAGCGGTTGCCCTATTTTGCAGTGGTCCCAACCCCACCCAGGCTCAACACGGGAATAATTAATAATAACATAATTAATTAACCAACAAGTAACTAGTAATTTAGTGATCTTCTTCTTCTAGTGCACTGCCTAATAGCAGGTTCATGGCATATAACTCTTCCAACCAATTTCATCCTCAGCCTTCCCTTCCATCTCTAAGTACGAATTTGTTATCATATTATTCAACAACCCATGTCTCGGACTTCCTCTAACTCTTGCATTCCCCTTGCATTCTTTGCAAGAGAAAATTTAATTTATATTTTAGCCTAATAAAAATAAGCTAAGATTGCGACAGTGAGCTCTCGTTGATGTTGCTACTCTTCATGCTATGTTATAGCAATTAACGCTTAGATCAACTTTAGCTACACAAGCAATTATTAAAATAATGAATATGGTGATGCAGTATTTTTATTTGTGTTGTATAGGACTGCACAATCGATGAAGCGATAATACCATGGAACAGGTTGTCATTCATTTCCTCCAAACACGATTTTCATCAGCAAATATTGTAAACGGCCGACAGTATATGTATACATGTGTATTACCTTATATACTACCATTTATACATGCAGCGTGTAAATTAACTGCAAATTTCATCAATTTCTAATTGTTGCATTCACTAGTCGCAGAAGCTATAGTCTATACAGTTTAAGTAACAGCTTAAAATTAGCTTAGATAATTATCAAGAATGAAATATTTTAAGTATAATTCATGTACATGTCAAGTATATAATCTATATTTAATATTTCTGAACATAATCAATCATCAATTTAACAACTCAAATTCTTAATTTCTATACTTGCCACCCCTACATTACCAAATTGCTATATTGGTTAAGACTTCCTTATACATGTATTAGCCATCCTTATAATAGCCATCCTTATATTAACTTTCATTATATTAGCCATCCTTATATTAGTCATTCTTATATAAACCACCCTTATATTAATCAACCTTATACTGTATTAGCCATACTAGTATTAACGATCATTATATAAGCTTTCCTTATATTAGTCATCTATATAGTATTCATTCTTATATAACCACCCTTCTATTAATCAACCTTATACTGTATTGGCCATCCTTATATTAGCCATCATTATATTAGCCATCCTTATATAAGCCTTCCTTATATTAGCCATCCTTATATTAGCCATCCTAATATTTATCATTGATGAATAGCTTCGAATGTTTAATAGTTGTATATTTTTATTGTAAATACTAAAACTCGTGTATTCATCAGTATGTACCATTATATCAGTGGTGTCAGGGTATCTATAATTTTGCTATTCGTTAACTATATATTATCAGGGATATTATTATTGTTTCTAATTTGTTGTCGAACGTGCATTATATATTTATTAAAAGATTAATAGCAGAGAAAACATTACATAATTGTTTATCATTGTAGGCCCAATTACGTTTCAAAGTTCGATAAAGATTAAAACTTACCAAATGCATTTCGTTTAATTTGTTGCTGTATTTATTTCCCTGATACTGTATTGTTATATCGTTGGATTTATACAATAGAGTTATTAAATCTGATTGTAAATAATTATATTTTTCGTTTTAAACAATTTGTTTATTGCTTAGACTGTTAGCACACACAACGTACATATTAAGTGTAATACATAACTCCACAAAGTATTCCAGCCTGATCGTCACTAACAGTATCCCTTCAGATATCGAAACAAACGTTAAACTTAGCCTTCCATTCATACTGCTATAATTGACTGGTTATATCGTATATATTTTACACATTTCTAAGTTTTTATGTTGATGGTCCTATAGTGCCTTGTGTCTTAGGTACACTCTGATTTTTGCACTAATTTGTCCTTTGCTGATTAAGTTGTGTCGCTGTTCTGCTGTGCAACACAAACAAATAAATTAATAGAGATATTATTAATTATAAGATGTTGTCCAAAATACGCTGTCAGACGATATTGTTGTGTACTAAGGGAAATATATTAACTGTAAAGAATGTTTTAACCGCTTAGCAAATCATCTAAAAAACAGACTATACTACTTAGATGTAGTCAAGTAAGAACAGTAATGTAATATATTAAGCAAGAATACTAACGTAGTGTGCTAGTTTTATTTCTTTCTTTATTTTCACTATGTCGTATTCGGGTCACTGAAAATTACATCAACCGTAAAATGCTCGTGTTGTAATAGGCGATAAACAAGAACTGAGAATGGCAAAGCGAAACCACGTCAGAAGCCATATCTTCTCCAGATATTGAATACGTTAAGCTGATATCCTTTAGCTACTAAGGTAGATATCCTTGTGTGAATGAATTAACTCTTTAATCAGTGGAGTGCTCTTTATGAGGCTTAAAATCAGAATATGAGCAGGAATAAGTACCTTGGACCCGTCACTCAGTATAACACTAGAGAAAGAGAGAGAGAGAGAGAGAGAGAGAGAGAGAGAAGAAAGAGAGAGAGAAGCAGAAGAAGAGAGTTTTTTTCAAAAGCTGGTCGTGGTTGTCACCCGCATTATCTCACCACTAATGCACCAAAGTTGGGTCATCTGACGTTCTCTCAGTGAGCTAACGAATAATAATAATAATAATAATAGGCGACTCCATTTCTCCGTCAGGCAACCGCCGACTCAAGCGGAAAATTGGCAGTCAAGTTTGATTCTAAACGATATGTGTAATGTCGCAGTAATGACGCCCGTATTAGCTTCGAATCCTTCGATATTCGTAATCAAGTCGAATTGGAAAATGCACTTAATGCACTGCGTGAGATGAACATGATGCGAAATGATTGCGAGTTTTTGTCTGTTCTTAGTGTAATAATAGTTTAAAATTAATTAGGTTGTCTAAATAATTATAATTTACTAAAGGATTGTATCAGTAGAATGCAGCATGTGAAGTTGTTTTTGTTTTTAGTACAGTGCAGTACGTTATGTTATATGTGCATTCATTATAATCGTTATATACACGGATTCATTGCGTGAAACGGAATAGATGACGAATTGATGACTAATGGTTGATTTTTTAATTGCGGAAGAACGGCGCTTATATTCCGTAGATGTTGGACTGTCGGACACTGACTTTCATGAGAAATCTGCCAATTACGAATGACTGATTTATCGAATCACTCACTGATTGTTACATTTTTAGCATTAATTACTACAATAGAGAGAAGAAGAACAAATTACAAGTAGAACAACTTTAGTTGCAGACCCTGGAATGCATTGGAATGGATATAACATGTGGTATTAAAAGTGATAGATATCAACATAGTTGATCGTTTCACTATAATGTGTGTTATTATTATTATTATTATTATTATCATTATATCATTAATTTCATTTTTACGTTTACCAATTTGATGAATTTACTGACGTAAGATCTTTTGCAAATTGTAGGAATTTCGGTACATTTTATTTTCACCGTCGCTTAAGCTGACGAATGCAATAGTGTTGCTTTAAAGAGATAATTTCATTGGAGTCGTTACATTAGGCTCGGCAATTAGGATGATGCTGATATGTTGACGAGTGATGAAACCTTGGAGTGGTTAAAGACTAGATAATAGTTGTCAGCCATATTGAAAGACAAAGAGAGTCCGTCGTATCATATGCTCATACTAAACTTGTAAGATATCATATTGAATGTCTTGATAGCGTAGGGGTAACGTCATGAAGTTTTAAATGACAAATCCTGAGGTGAACTGAAACCTCGTGGGTTCGAATCCCAGCCGCGCCGATCTGAGAGTAAAATCTCGGACATTCACTGGACTGGTTACACGGAAATGGAATAAATTGCCTAACGGTTTAAACATGTGGTATTAGAAAGTGATAGATATCAACATAGTTGATCATTTCACTATAATGCGTGTTTTAAGAAATACATTAAGTACCTTTATTTAATTTTTCGTTCTCATTTAATACTTCCACGAAATAATTAACTTCAATTTAATAGCTAAATTTTAGAGCTGTTCATTGATTACTTTTGTAGGAGAAAAAAATTATGTGGACTCTTACAAGACAATGATTAGTTTTTGCATTTTTAGGTTTCTTATTTACTTATGTTTTGTGTGTTTATCTGTCTATCGGTCAGTGTGTATGAGTGTGAATGCATGTGTGCGTTTATGTGCGTGCGTATGTGTGTGTGAGTGTGTATGCATGTGAGCTGATTTTACTCTCTATTTGTATGAGATAAACAGTAAATTGAGCTCTTTGCTCTTATGTTAAGCTAGAGCTTATCTATAGACTGGTTTTCTGGACTACGAATTTCCGTCATTTTGGACCCATTTGTTTTTTCTCGTCGGCTTGGTTTCATAATACCCAATGTTGCAACTTGCCATTGAAGAAAGTAGCATTCAAATTATTGTTATTGTTGTAGTTTTATCTGATAATCATTAATCAGCATATAACGCACCACTGATTTGATACTAGTCTGAGCCATTTTTACAGATAATGATCTACTTTTGGACCCCACACTCTGCTCATCGGATTGATTTGGTACCACACTGACGACAGTAGCACTCCAATTCTGTTGCTGTTTTTGTTGTTGTTACTAAAATTGGCAAAAACTATATGTATTTCATATCCTAAATGTTTTACAAGATCTAATCAAGGAGCTTGGATCCTGTATAAAAAACCTGTAGCCAATATATAATCTTGTTTTTAGAAATAGGCTATATTTCTATCAAATTACAATGTATGTGTTAATGATGTGCGTTTTGTCAGATCTGGTAATAAACAGAAAAATTAAAAATTTAGCTGAAGCAGCCGGTGCGTATAACATCCTAGATTTAAACATGTATCCATCATGGGTTTGCTTTAAAGTCGTTAAACACTATGCACGCTATAACCTCAAGTCATTTAGCTTTCAATCGCCCGTCACTTCGTACCCTAATTATCATCTCCAAACAACTCTATTATGATCGTTTAATGTTAAATGACCCTTGTAGTCGTCGAATTACTGACGATCGAACTCGCCAAGCGAAACAGATACCTGTCAATTTAACAGCTTCTCTCACTGGCGAACGGTCTAAAACAGCAACTTCTAACTCTGTAGGCCTACATATCCTAATAATTTAAACATACTGAATCAGGAGGCTACGTGTTCAATACCCTGCTCCGTCAAGTTGGCTCCGCAACTTCTTCAAATAAATCTAACTTATATGCCGAAAATTAGAGCTCAATTTGTGCTAATTTTTGTTGAAAGTCACAAAATTGTACCTCACTCAGTTTGGTACGTATTGCGCACCAAAATATGCGAAGCCAACTTGACGCTGGCTCTACAATTTTTACATTTTGAAGGAGCCGTGTCAAACTCGATTTGAGAAATGTTCCAGCTCAACGCCACTCAGAACTCTTACTCCACCAGTCATGATTAATGATTTATCAATTGAGTCCAATGCTATACTATGTTTAACTCAGTTGTCCACACTGGCTGTTGTATTCTGAATTAATATTCCACTTAATATTCGTAACGCATCCTCCATGAGCTCTTTTAAAAAATTAAACAAAGACTTTTAATAAATGGTTGGGATTATTGATTAATTATGATCACTTTCATTTACACATGTTGCATTTCTACAAAGTCTTACAAGTTTGGTGTGGTGTTCAGCTAGATAAGATACTGTGTATCTTCACTGTACCCGTTTCTGTAATATTGACTTTTCTATTTTCTATTTATTGTGCATGCTTCTCACTGTTTGCACGAATGTTTTCGTTTGCTAGTATTTAGCATTTCCATGTATGTTGTTCAGTTGAAGTGAAATGAAATAAAGCATATTTCTCTCTCTTCGACGAGACAACCACGTAAGTGTCATATAGTTTTTTAGTAGGAATCAGTTTAGCCATAACTATATATATATATTATATATAGAAAACTATATATATATATATATATATATATATATATATATATATATATAGCCTATATACAGTATATATACATATATATGATGATGGTTAATCGTTAAATGTCTTTATCATTGGCCTGCTTAATCTTGTCAAGTTTTAATCAGTTAGCGAGTAGATTTAATATATACATTTATTGTCTTTTATTAGCTAAATTTCCAAATATTTGAGCTCGTTCAAATCACCGAGAGACTTCAAGACAAAAAATTGGCGTCTTGGTTTAAGCTTTCTCTCTCTCTCTCTTTCTCTAACTATAAATCTATCTCTAGCGAAAATGAAAAAAGCTTCATGTAACTACTTTGCCTCGAGAATGATTCAAACTACTAATATGGCTTGGAAGTGTAATGTAGTAGGCTCTATAAATCGTCAAGATATTGAGAACATTGACAACTAATTAATACTAAAAATAACAATTAACTAACAATTACACTAACTAATAACTCAACTAACAACTAACAATTCAAATAATCATTCAATTAGTTGGAAATTTTGAGTTTCGTATTGAAGCGTAACTGGCCAGATTTCGAAAGAGATGACTAACACACTAATTCTTAAGCATAGTATAATGTAATTCAGAAGTAGCTATCATTGTCCTAGCATATTTGTCTGTAATAAACACAAACAACGCTTACTACATACCACGACTAAACTCGTTAATGGTCCGTAATTAACGAACAAGATATTCATAACTTACTATAATCGCTTATTATGGTGGTAAGATTTAAATTGAATCTATCTACACACAAAGCAGGAACCAAAACAAAACTTTTACTTTAATTTATTGAAATTTCTTGAACATTCACCAGTTTTATTTACAATTCAGTAACAAATACCGCAAAGCATCCATAATATTACATATATACATAATATATATACGTGTATATATATATATATATATATATACATATATATATAGTATATATATATATATATATATATATATATCTAACTATATATATATAATATTATATATATATATATATATATATATATATATATATGTAGACTATATGTATATGTATATGTATATATATATATATATATATATATATATATATATATATATATATATATATATATATATATATGTGTGTAGACTATATATATATATAATCATATATGGTTTCATAGCAAACTAAAAGATCCTTAAATCAAACAATCATTAAATCAGTCATAATTACAAGCAGACTTTGGTCATCAACGCTTTAATCGTGTACCTGCGCCGAGTCAATGGCACATCGATTGAGCGTCTGCGGATTCGTAGGTGCAAGATTTGTACATAGTGATCACTCGCATACGTTTCACACAGGAAACTGACCTAAACCTTCGCTTTAGTTTTAGCTTTTAACGCCGTTTTCTAGATTGATTAGGCAGTTATCATATTTGTACTCGAGAGAGAAGTGCATGCACGGTCAATGGACCACAGTAGTTCTCGTTGCAATGAATGAGAAGATATAACCTTCATCAATATCTGAGTTACTCAAGGAACACGAGCAGTCATTGGTTAGTAGATTACTTAATGTCGGATAGGAATTAGACACCCAAAGACAATCGACTAATATCAAAAGCTTTACCAATCTCAACGACTTAGTATACAACTTGATAACAGTTAATTAACACATACAACTTGGCATGGAAAAAGCTGGTCACCGTCAGTTTCCTTACTCGAAAGCGATGTCAGAGACGGGCAAGCCGAGGATTTGAACCCCGCACATACTGATCCGCGGTCGAATATTTTACGTACATCGCCACAGGTTGATGGCGATGTAGGTAATTGGAACATACATTAACAATATCACACTACAATTCACACACAACTACGCAAGAGGACATGCATTAACAATGTCAGCACTAACTTACACACATTTCCCTATTCATTCTTAATCGCTACCTATTCGTCCAACTTTGCTAGACCACTATAGGCAGCACACCGGCATATACAGAACCACACATAGGCTATATAAAGTTATTATTACTGACATTTCAAATCATACAATCATCATCATCTTCCTTGATTCACAGTTGAACCAGGGTCGGGGCTAGCAATTTTGTAGCAATTTCTTGAGTCTAGGCGCTCGCCAACCGAATGCCCTTCTGAAGGTTGGTTTGGATCTTAGCGCTTTGTCGCTTTTACGACACGTGTAGTCCAGGGTTGGTCTATTCTTCAGCAAACCAGGACACAACATTTCAAATAATACAATACTCAGCACAAATTAACTAGTGAAAGATCTTGCCACTTGACTTGTCGCAGTTAAGCACCACGCAAAGTTCTTCATTCCATCAATCAATCAGTTCAATCAATTCCGTCAATCCCAGAGAACACCAGTGCCGGCGCTCTGATAAGCAACTCTCGATGAAAAGAAAGGCACAAGTATTAATCTAAGAATAATATTAATATAGCAATAATACTACAACAATTTTCATTTAATAAAAAGCTGGTAAGTCTAATGTGAACGGCAGATTCCTCACTCGAAAGCGATGTCAGTGACGGGCGAGTCCAGGATTTGAACCCCGCACATAAGAACTCTCGACGAAAAGAAAGGCATGAATATTGATGTCTTGAAAATGTGGCGTGCATAAGAATAGCAAAACTACAGAACGTAGATAACAAGAAACACCTGAAGATAAACCAAACAAATAACAACCATCCTCAGCGTCCAATTTATACAGCTGATTGTATTTTTTTAACGAATATGAATCTAAATCAATATATTTTACCCTCACCGAAATCAAACAAAAAGTAATTAGAGCAAACAGCTTACTTATTTACTATTTATTTATAAAATGGCTATATATTTACAAATAATATTCATCAAATGTGTCACTAATGTTTCAAAATATTCGTATAGGGCCTACCGAATGCGTTAAAGAGGACATTTAACAAATTTATTTGTCTTAAAATAATTACTTATTCTTAGCATTATTATTTGAAGTTTAGAACTTGGTCTCATTAAAACACAATGAGTCCATGTGGTATTGTACGCTTATAGATGTGTGCTAATTACAGAACTTTGAGACAAAATCGATTCAAGAAAACAGTAAAAAGTTGCAGAGGTTCATTTAGATTTACTCCACAAACAAAAAGGCTAAATCATTTAGAACGATCAATTGAGCATATTTGTAAAACTACTAATTCATTGATTTCCAGAGATAAAACTATGTGAGAGCAAAAATGGATCTTAACAAAGTTAACACGCATTATACTGTAATGATCAACCTAGTTGATATCTAGCACTTTCAATACCACATGTTAAAACCGTTAGGTAATTTAGACCATTTCCACATAACAAGTCTAGTGAATGTCAGAGATATTTTTCCAGATCAGTGCGGCTGGGATTCGAACCCACGAGGGTTCAATTCAGTGAATTCATCTCAGGATCTGTCATTTAAAACTTCAAGACGTTACCCCTACGCTATTAAGACATTCAAACAAATGGATTAAAGATTGCGAGAGGAAGATGTAACGAGGCCGTGCTGCGAAAATGAGTCTAAATTTAAAATAAATCGATCAGTTCATCAATTACTGTTATTAAAGCAATTTTGGTCATAACAACTAAAATTTGATACCTTTAATCTTTTAAAAAACCTTTTTGCTCTATCTGAAAAGCTCTGATCTTCATTGTTCCTTGTTTTCAAGTAGTACATCCTAGTAATGCCTAAATTTATTTACAAAATGTTTAGAACTTATTGCAGTACACAAAGTGAGTGTTTAAAGTTCTTATCGCGATCCAAAAAATTCACACATTTCTCTTTGTGCTCTTTCTCTCTTTCTCTTAATGCACAGCCTACTGGCAGGTCCATGGTATATAATATCTCCACTCTTATCTGTCTTTCGGTTTCTTTATATATAAATAAATAAATAAGTAAAATTAAAATATATATATATATATACACGTATATTCAAATTTTTCATGTATTTTTGTGCACAAAATATATCAATGCGTGAATTTATAATTCCACAGACAAAACAGTTAATACTTATAATGCATAAGCGATCAAGCTACATACACAATACTTCAAAGCTTTAAGTAATCACGATTGACACTTCAGAGTAAATAACTGGAAAATTTGGCATCATCATTAATAATAAATTTGAATTCATTCGTCATTTATGAAAAATAAAGAAATGGCAAAAGTTGCTAACCCAGGTAATTAAAGTCAAGAAATAATAATAAGCACCTGTTATGCTGGTAGCGATTAGTACCAGTATAGCAATCTGGTGAAACGGTTGAACTAGCGGTAAACTGGATTAATAAGCAGAACATTGGTTGAAATTTGAGCAGCACACTCTCAGCATGTATCCCTTTTGGTATTGAAACATACGTTAAATTTAGCTCTACAGAGCTCTGGATATTATAAAAACATTTAAACAAACTACAGAAATTTGAGGTAAAACAATTAAAACATATACCTAAGGCCACTGCATTCGAATAAAAATTGCTTAAAGACAAAAAATGTTGCATACCTTACAAAACGAAATTCGTATCAAAGTTAAAAATCAAATAGAACAACTTGGCTAAGATTCAGTCCTTTCTTAAGTCACACAATCAAAACAAGAAATATTTTTTATTATAAAGCAGTTAAAAGTGATGAAAGAATAAGTAAATGAATTAATGACGTCAATGACCTGTATTTCGCCACTTAATTTTTTTGCTAGCCAGTTCAATTTTATCTAGCGCTTAAGAATAACGCTTACCCCCGTGTTGTGCTCGGTTGTGGTTGGACAACTGTAGAATAGGGTAGCCGCAAACAATCTGCTGCGTGTACGTAAGAGGCGACTAAGGCATGAGCTGAGGATGTCAAGAGGAGACCCATCTCATCATGAAATATTTTCCCCCAAGATTAAATGGTAATTAATCCATCTAACTGCAGAATGCAATGGGAAACCACCTCAGAAGCCACACTTTTCCCAAGCTATACTACATAAGGTTTGGATAAGGCATAGAGTTTGTGAAAGGATTAACTTGTTGATCTAAGGAGTGCTCTTATGGAGCGAGAAAGCAGACTTTGAGTATGAATATGTACCTTGAACCTGCCACTTGGCAGTGCACTGAAGAATTTAAGAATACATCCACGGCTAATATAGCAGAGAAATATGAAGCAGTAGTAACAAGATATCGTTTACATGTGCAACTGAACTAGCGACCGATGATTAAAAACGTCTGCATTACATACACCATGAGCCATTACAGTGTGAATGAAGATCCAATATTGTCATGATTCGATGGATATCAAGACAGTAGATATCAAAACAATTAAAAATCAAGTTAAAGTAGACATCAAAATACAGTTATACAGTTAGAAGGTCACGATATAACATATACAAAGATATAATAGATACCAATATTGATGTATATTGGACGTCGACATATCAAGTGAATATTGGGCTACACAAAGGAAACAGAAAAATATCCCTTGTTGATATTATGATAACATATGATGAATATGTACTAGAACTTTAGAACTTACTGTATATAATTTTATATATATATATATATACACTCTCCTCGCAGAGAGCAGGGAAGGTCTGGAACAGTTCATATTAAAGGTTAAAGAAGAAAGCGAAAAAGCTGGCTTGTTCCTCAACATTAAGAAAACCAAGATCATGACAACTGATATTGCTGAAACCAAAATCAGAATTGACAATGAAGATATTGAGACAGTCAACGATTTCGTCTTTTTTGGTTCTAAAACCGTCCATGACGGAGAATCAGGACCAGAGATAAAACGGCAGATAGCAATGGGGCGCACTGCGATGACTGGCATGATGAAAATATGGAAGAGTAAGGACATAAGCCTCGTTACCAAATGCAGGATAGTCAATGCGATAGTCTTCCCAATTGCCACATATGGATGTGAAAGTTGGGCGCTAAAAAAGGCTGATAGAAGGATGGATGTGAAAGTTGGGCGCTAAAAAAGGCTGATAGAAGGAGAATCGACGCTTTCGAGCTTTGGTGTTGGAGACGCGTGTTACGAGTCCCGTGGACGGCTAAAGTTAACAATAGAGATGTGCTAGATCGCATAAAACCAAGTATTTCTCTTGAAGGGAAGATCACAGAGCAAAGGTTGTCATACTTTGGACATGTCATGCGAGCGAGTTCAATTGAGAAATCAATTATGCTAGGACAGGTCAGTGGAAAAAGGAGGAAAGGTCGTCAAAGAACGCGTTGGCTTGATACTGTAGAATTTGACCTCAACACCAGCATAGCGGATTTGAGGGAGGCAGTAAGAAATCGTGATACATGGAGACAGATAGTTCATAAAGTGTCCAAGAGTCGGCTTCGACTGAATGGATAACTCTCATCATCATCATATATATATATATATATATATATATATATATATATATATATATATATATATATATATATATATATATATATATATATATATATATGTATATATCTATACTATATATATATATATACATATATATATATATATATATATATATACAATATACATATATATATATTGTATGTACAGAGCATACATTCAATTTCTTAATATTCATTGCAACTAGTACAGCAAACAGTTTAATAGAACTAAAATGATATATTACATAATATGTTATCTATCATTTTCTTAATTGTTACATTTAATTAATAACATTTATGTTCAAACAATTATAATTTCAAAAGAATAACGATCAATAATAGAACAATAAACTCCTCTTACACAAGTATATATTATAACTATATTGTATATACATTATAAATGATGAATAGTAAGATGATATATAGCAAACAAAAGCGTCAAAATTTACTTAACTATTGAAACAAATTGCTGATAAGTACAGCTGTAGCAAAGGTCTCAAACTGTCGAGAAATTACATTTCCAATCTAGATCATCCTGTCAATAACTTTGAATATGGGTACCAAACTAGAATCAAAGATAAAAAAATACACAACCAATATATGAATGCATAAGTTACATAACATCTAATTAGAATAATTACATAGAATTAGCTCAGCATGTCTAGTTACTGACAGTAAATTCCAGTTGGAAAATATACTAAGCTAAGCTACGAAAACTAATTACATAAATTATATATAATAATAGAATTATCATAACAATTGCATTAAGAATCTAAAGTACACAGGCCACATATTCCAACTCAGTCTGCTGTTACTGCAATAAGAGCACTCTATTGATGTAGAAGCCCATTGTGAAACAAAGGGTAAATTATTAACAAACCCAATGTAGCTTTTAAGCCTTTTGTCCTGGAAAAATACGGCATCCGAGATGATTTTCCTTGCCTTCCTCAGTTTGCTGCTCAGTTGCCACTAGCCACACATGCAGTTTCAGCTGGTTGTTAATACTAGAGGTTTACTTTTTAATTTTGCTGAATTCTCAAACTACTACGAAAGAATGAAAAAAATCTTCTGGAGCCAAATCACTAAACCCACATTGCATCAAATAAACCTACAAAAGATCCTCTCTAATTCTAATAGTTTCCAGTCATTTAAATTTAATATTATTATCAAAATTAAACATTAAAAATTGAATAAATTATCCGTATATATGTCTAATGATGTACCACTAACTCATTATGATAATGTCTACAAGCAAACATAGACTATATAGCTAAAATAGGCTGACAAAATCTGCTTGAATTATAGTCATTGATTGAGAAATCAACACTATATAAGGGATTGTGGAGGTTTACCAAATAAAAGCGCAATAAGACCACTGGAGACATGCAAACACAGGTCTGCTATATATAATATTAGACCTTTAATTGCACACACTTTGTTATTTTAAAGAAAATGCATAAAACATTGACAAAATGAGATAATTTTGTACTACAAATTTTGTTATTTTACTAATATGGATTGAGCAATTTTTGTACTACTTTTCAGGTGAAGTTATAACAAATACACAAATTTCAACTTGACAGCTGAAGTGGAGAGGGGCTAGACAAATGCATCTAATAGAAAGTTGAAAACAATTGTGGAAATACTGGGTGAGTAAAAAAAAAAGATAACACCTGCAAAAAGTTTGAATATCTCAGGCTATTGTTAATATTTTCAATTCAAATTTTTACCAATTACTAAAGGACTAATTTTTGATTGAGTGGCCAATTTTCACCCATTTTAATCTATAGATTGGCCAGTTATACAAGTTTCAGCAGAGCAACCCCCCCATTTTTTACCTAAAAATGGCGTTTGCTACAATGGTAAGGGCAAATTGAATTTCATTGGCGAGAAGGAAAGGTGTATGTTCAGCATTGCGTCAATACTTTACTTCCCTAGCTGTTTGATGATTGCAATGCTCTTCTATCAAACGGTTTCATCTTTCAGCAGGATGATGCTCCGGCTCATGCATCTCGCCATGCACAGGAATGAATCAGCGAGAGAAATCCGTATTTTATCAAGAATAGTGAATGGCCTCCAAACCCTCCCGATCCAAAATCCTCTGGATTATCATGTCTGGAGAACCATGCTGCATCTCTATCAGAAACACCAGTCGAAGCCTAAAAACAAGACAGAACTGCAGGAAGTGCTACCCACCATCAATTTGGGAGTGCTATCTACCATCAATTTGAGAGACTGCCCTAAGCTGGAATCAACAAGGTTGTCCTAGCATTCCGAAAGCGACTGCAGTCCTGCGTAACAGCGGGAGGAAAGCATATCGAATAGTCAGCAATGCTGCAGATACAACTGGATCTTTCTGAACCACTACAACGGCCTTTTTCAGGGCAAGAATAAAAATTAAATTAAATATAATTTATATTTACAGTACATTAAAAAATGGGGGGTTGCTCTGCTGAAACTTGCACAAATGGCCAATAGATGTACCAAAATGGATGAAAATTGGCCACCCCATCAGAAATTAGTCCTTTAGTAACTGGTAGAAGTTTTATTCGAAAATATCTACAATAGCCTGAGATATTCAAACTTTTTGCAGGTGTTATCACTTTTTTTTACTCACCCTGTATTATATAAGTTTATGGAACCAAGCAGGGGCAGATCCAGGAATTTTTTAAGGGGGGGCCTGAAATTTTTTTGAGAATGTACACATTTTTTGCTTACTTTTTGCCTTCTTCAGGACACGTGACGCAATCAGAAAAAATGCTGTGGGGAGGGGGGTGTAGGCTCAATAAGTTTTCACTACTGAGCTCGGCTAGTAGAATGAGTGTATATTTCCCCCCCCCCCCCCCACCACCACTCATACCTGTACTAAAGTGAGAAGAAAAACTAAAATACCTAAAATCCTACCTTTGTTTTGGTAAAAAGTAGGTTAATTGTTTCACCTCTGAAGAAACTCAGCGGATTTGGACGAATTGCAAAAGTGCCCTAATTATGGCGGTAGAAGGGGGGGCTTAAGCCCTTCCCAGCCAAGGCTGTTTGCACCACTGCAGCGGGACAGAGTTCACATTTTTTACTGGCAACCTTTTTTCCTCTTATACAGTGGTTAAAGCGAAAATTGAGATCTAGTGAAATGGTCAACACTTCTTGGGCTCCATTTACAGGGCTCCTAGTATACAAAATATGGGCCCCTAGTCCCATATTTCAAAAAATTTAATCTAGTGGAACTGAGTTCCATCTCGTATCCCCCCCCCCACCCTAACCACTACCGTTACAAACATACTGACACATAGAAATTGTCATAGAAACAATGAAAATATAGTTTAAAATTTTTTATCGTCGGGCCTAAGGGGGGGGCCCGGGCCCTCTGGGCCCCCCCTGGATCCGACACTGGAACCAAGTCAGAGAGAAAAAGTGATTCACATAAGACGCAATATTTATTCAACTATGAGTCCATTTCTAATCCACATTACAGATCCAAGGAATACAAATTCCTACATATCTGTGTACATAAGAATACATCATCCATATTAATTACTACTTGTAAGTAAAGCTAAGGGTAATGTCAGTTTTCTCACTTGAAAGCGATGTCAGTGATGGGCGAGCCCAGGATTTGAACCCCGCACAAACTGATCCGCGGTCTAGTAATTTACCGGCTTCACCACTGGCTCCAGCCCCAAGTACTGCAATATATTTCACATTTCTATTAATTCTCATTCATAGGTCTGTAATCTGTCACTAGCCGACAGAAAGACTCTGCAAGAAAAGATACAGGTATACAGTAAACTCAATGGACAAAACTATTCTAGTAATAGCCTATTATACTCCCTGTGATCCTGTCAATGAAAATGACTATTATTCCTCAACAACAATTCATCATAACTTTGCATAACACTGAATAAGAGCAATAAAGTTAGGTGCTACAGGGCACATGCACCCAGAGATCAAACTATAATGCAATTGCCTACACAGTATTCTAATCACCCTTCGTAGCACTTAATTGAGTGTACATTTAGGCTGAATATATAAACATTATCAAAGAAGATAAAAGTCTAAAATAGTTCAGTCTTTCTAAGCTCAGAAATTCATCTCACCTCCAATATCAGCACATTTTCTAACAAGTTTGTGCTATAAACCATATTCATTTGAAAATACCTGCGTTAATAATTATCACAGAGAGTAGCTACGTAAATGTTCCTCATGGTACAGCCGGAACGTTGAAAGATTTTCTGAATCCAGCCGTACCATCAGGACCACGAGGTTGACGAAGAACTCTGCTGGCATCAGCCAGGCACGGCAGTGAACCTCTCTCACCAGACGACTTCACGGTTGACGGCAGATTTCCAACAGATCCGCTATTCACGGCCTGCTGTGCTTTCAAACGCCTAAGAGCCCAGGGACTCTGCATTCGAGAGCTACCTCCGTCGGTCACTCTCGAGTCAAACGATCCTGATCTTGCTCTCCAATCATCGCCATCAGAATCGTGGTGGGCCTGCGAACGAAGATTGGAAGCAGCTGCCTGTTTGTGTTTATCAGAGCCAGAGGTGTTATCGTTACGGCTGGAATTTCTCCATCCGCCCCCAGAGCTGCGCATACGACCCTCCGTGTCTGACCCGGAACTGCTGTACATCGAACCGCTTGACATGCCCTCAGAACGAGACAATTCGCTCACTCTTGTGTTCTTGGTTTTTCTACCCTTCCTCAGGTGATTGTCCACATCCGATCCATTTCCTTCTTGTCCAGATTTATTGGCAGCTTTCTCATCCTTCTTTGACCTTTGTGCCAGAAGAGTAACCCTCAACCCATGACGCCAGTCTTTGAGATCTGTCATTTGCTCGCACGCTTTCTTTGCATCTGATATTCTTTCAAATTCGACTAAAGCACTGCCATCACCTGCAGTAACATGCTTGGTTAAAAGTTTTGCTAAATTTCCAGATAGGGGACTTGAAGCTTGGATAATTCTTATCTGGTTAATTGGGCCACATTTAGAGAACAGCTCAGCCACAGAAGTGATCGTTGGTGGTTTATCAGATGGAAGGTTCATTACTACAACTGTTCTGAACTCAGATGAAACTTGAGCCTCAGGTTTGGAAGCAGGTGTAGAAGGCACCGGATTGGTCAATGCATCCCTTCGTCTCACTTTAGTTTCGGCTTCATTTAATTCCAGCAAAGTTGAATAACGTTTGATAGAATACGAAATAGCTCGATAGTCTCTGGTGAGTCGTTTCATCTTCCGTAGAGAATTAATAACTTTAACGCTGACATATCCTTGTTTATTTCGACGAATGTGTTTCACAAGATACGATTCTTTGCGTATATTTTCATCAGAAAAGAACCAATCCGTCTGTGCAGCAATAGCTCGAGCATTTTCTTCATCTGGAGCAATAAATTCGCCCAAAGGCAAATTCTCTTCATTGTTAAACTGATCATCGGCTGCGTTAGACTTTTCCTTATCCTCGTTATTATCACAGTCCTCATCACTATCCTCAGATTCACTGACATCAAATTCTTCTTCAACGTCAGCATGTGTAATGTGTGTAATAGAGTCAGACATATTTTCACCATTATTATTTATACAACTATCAATTTCACTCGTACCTATATTCTGAGTTGCAAGTACTACGCCAATACCACAAGACTTATCAGGATGCTTCTCTTCCAATCCAGCTTCGAATGAACATCTCTGGGATTCCAATTTTTCCCTGTCTATATGTTGGTCTTCAGCATTCTCGGCCATCGTTTCTATTTTTTAATTCCTAATCAGTGGATAGATAGCAGCTATCTTTAATTTAAAAAATTCTTAAATACTCCTTTATAAGTCAATATTCTGCTCCGTACAAGCGGCTTCAGAAGCTTCCTTATCGATGTCTCACAGAAAACTTGCTGGTACTTTGGTAATAGTAGTAATACCTTTTCACATAATAAGCTACACTATTAGGCTTAAAAATCCTCAACCAATGTGTAAGCCCTTATAACCAGACACCCTGATGAAATTTGACTAGCAAATAAACAGGAAGATCGTCCAAAATATTTACATATAATTACGCTGATACTTGAGTAAGATTATTGACTACGGATCACGGATCAGGATGAAGGACCTACAGTTAGGATTAGGAATAATCACAACTCCTAATAGGACGATGTGAAATCTCCAACTTTATCGCAAGTACTTCGTCAACACACCTTACATCAACAATCCAATGAAGAGCTTCGGCTGCACCATAAGCTGCTTATTACGCATTATTTAAGATCAATAATTTAATGCTTCACGCGTTTTGTACAGAATAATCGAATTACTCAACTTCAAAGAAAATAGTATCATTATTAATAGCTCAATAATAGACAAATATTTATATCAAATTTAGCTAATTAAATAAATTTCCAGGTACACTTCGGCAGCTAAAGCGCACTTTACGTTAATTGAACTCTACTAACAGCAGAAACTTGCTCACAATTAATAGAAACATATATTTGGAAATGTAAGCATTGCACTTATATTTGAATTCTCTTTAAAAGGAATTAAGGTTAATTATGGATCGAACCTAGCAACCTACAGGAATTCTCACACTGAGTATACCTCTGCAAGTACCAGATGATGCTTATATAGTGAACTACAACATGTCAGAGTCTTACTTTTGTGTTTGGACCGATTTTCTAGAGTATGAAAGTTGCACTATTTGGATCGTATTTTTGCTTACCGACTTGGATTTGTTTCAAGAAAAACTCAATGCTGTCAAAAACCAAAGTAGGTCTCTAATTGATGTTGTGATACAAAGATCCATAAATTAAAGAAGTATTACAAATCTTTTTGGAGATCTAAATTACTCCCATTAACAATTTAACAACAACTGTACTGATATAATTAATTAACATGTTATAAGCATAAAGTTATAGCAAATTCGGAATAAATTAATCATTTAGTCGCACAAGAACTAGAGTAACGAATATACTAGCAGTACATATATATTTTTATGTTTACTCAGCGCGGTGGCGTATGTGACAGAATGACATTTAGAAATTGTATTGTACATTTTATCGGATGCCTAAATCGATTTCTGCTAACCGAAAATGTCAAATAATATATCATAAAAGTATCTTTCTCGATATATTTATGCTAGAGATTAGTTGAAAGTATCACGTGCACTAATATATTTGCTAAACACACAAGCTTATATAGTTTACTTAAATGCACTGTATATACCATTTATAAATAATTAATCTTTAACATATCGATGTCCATACGCGTGCTGAATTTGATACTTTACGAACACTAAATAAATTTTTACTTTTTTAAATCAATTTAGCGCCACTGCAAGCAGGGAAGTCCACCCCGCAGAGAGAAGTGTTATGCTTTCTAAGCCGCATAACTCACTCTATGCGCAATTAATATTTTCGCTTCCCCATATTTGTTCATTTTCCGTATCCTTTTCGACTTCTCCAAATTTTTCCAATGACGCAATTTGCGTAGTTGTGAACATTGTGTGGACGTCTCTGACTGCAAGTGGCATTCTACGTCAAAAGCTCAGATTGCTACAATATTGTTACTTTGTCATAGACGATATAGGAATTACTAATTTTCTTTATTTACTTTTAAAAGCTATCACTAGTTTATGTAAACATCCGGTGTAACAAATTATTTGTGTTTAAATGTATAGTAATAATTTTTTTTTAAATGGCGGACTGTCGTGGCGCAAGTCCACTTGTTAGACTGCTGTCTGAAACAAGGATCGCTAAAGGGGTTTTCTGGGATTGAGAGACGAAACCGAGTTTTATGTTTTGGTCGGATCTACATGCTCTTTCTTATACTTAAATAGTAGAAAACCAATATAAATAACAAATATGCTTCGAATAGGCAGTCTAAATGTTAGAGGTTTCAACAATGATCTAAAACGTAAGATGATAGCAAATGATTTTAAACAGTATAGATTAGATATTATGACAATACAAGAAACACATGCTAAAACAGAAGATATAACATATATGAGCACGACACAAAATGATCAATTTAACATATTCAACTCAGGAACAAAATCAACTAGTGGCGTAGGAATAATAACAAAAAAAGATTTACATGGAAACTTCACAATAGTAGACGATAGAATTTGTTATTTTAGCTGTGAACTAAACAATGAAAAATACGTCATCATAAGCGCCTATGCTCCCACTTTACCTGTAAGTGAAAAACAACCAGAAATTAGAGACAAATTTTATGAAAAACTTGAAAGTATAATGAATAAATTTAGTAATAGAACAAACATCATAATAGGGGGAGATTTCAATGCAAAAACCGGCTCTGGATTTAAAACATACCCAGAAAATATGGGAAAATTTGGTAAGGGGATAATAAATAGTAATGGAGAAAAATACTAGAATTCTGTAACAAATATAATCTAGTGCTATCAAACACTATTTCAACACAAAATGGCCCGCAGAGCTACATGGACTAGTAAATCAAAATCAGTAAACACTAGATCAAAAGCAAATCAAATTGACTATATCATTACACAAATAAAAAACAAACACATTATAGAAAATAGCTGATCTTATAGTGGTCATTGGACGGATACAGATCAAAAACTAGTAATATGTCAAATAAAATTTGAAAAATTATATAAAAGAATAAAACCAAATATAAAAAAAATGTTTGTAAACTAAATCTGGAAAAGCTAAGTGACAACGCTATCAAAGAAAAATTCCAAGTTAACATACAACATGATTATGATAAACTTGTAGAAGAAAATGAAGAAATAAGCTGGAAGAATCTTTCAGAAATAATAAAAAATAGTATAAAATATCTCAAATCAGAAGAAAAGCATGCAGATAAAAAATACATAGTAAACCCTTTAATTAGTAATTTCTCTGCAAAGTAAAAAGACATAAGAAATATAGCAGAATCCACAACAAATTAGAACTTGAAAAATAAAATGAAGAAAGAAAGAAATGCCATTATGAAATGTCAACATAAAGAAATAAAAATTGAAAATAGTCAAAAAGAAGAAAGAGAAATAGAAGAACTCGCAAACACAAAAAACGACTCTATCAAAATGTTCAAAGTCTTGAGAAAGATAAATAGACAAAAACCAAAAGAAAAACTATTTTTAAGAGAAAACAGTAACATAATACAAAATGAAAATGTAATAAATACAAAAATAACTGAACACTTCAAAGATATATTTTACAACCAAAATACAGAAATATTAACTGAAATTAAACCTGAAAAAATGAAGACACCTTTCTCTACAGATGAAATAAAAAATGCTGTTAGGAAATTAAAAACAAATAAAAGCCCAGGATCTGATGAAATCACAGCAGAAGAACTAAAAAACTGTCCTGAAAAAATTTACAATGAAATTGCAAAAATATTCAATAAAATGGCTGAAACAGGAAAATATCCAGTAGAGATTAAACTAGGAATATTAATACCCCTATAAAAACCAGGAAAAGTAAAAGGCACATGCAGCAATTTAAGACCCATAATTTTATTAAATCTCATCAGAAAGATACTGTCAATTGTAATGATAAATAGAATAGACAATAAAATTGACAAAATAATACCAGTCACTCAAGCCGCCTACGGACCAGGCAGAAGTACCACGGAACATGTCCTAACATTAAAACTTCTTATCAAAAAAGCAATAACAAACAAAATCTCAGAAATAGAAATCATGCTTCTAGACATGAGTAAGGCGTTTGACACTGTCAATAGAAATAAATTATTAGAGGATTTAAGTAAAATAATTGATCAGGACGAACTGCATATAATAGTATTTATCATTGATGATGTAATTTTAAGAGTTAAAAATGGAGATGTAACTGGAAATGAGTTTGAAATTAATATTGGAATACCACAAGGAGATTGCTTAAGCCCGGTACTTTTCACATTTTACCTTGCAAATAGCTTAAACAAACATGAGAACCAAATTCAAATAGCAAACCAAATTGAAGAGCACTCATACTCCAAAGAAAATATACCATATGAAGAATTAATTCCTAATCATATTATAGAACATAACTATAGCATAAAGCGAGAAATAGGTATAAATATTGATCAGCAGTTTGCAGATGATATTGCATATGTAAGCACATGCAAAAATATAACAGACAAAATTCAAAAGGAAGTCAGTGATAAACTGAATAAGAGAGATTTAAAACTAAACACAGATAAAGCAGAAAAATATACCATTGGAAACAAAAATGATCAGGAATGGAAGAAATGCAAACATTTAGGTTCTTACTTGGATACTGAAAGAGACATGATCCATAGAAAGCAATTGTGTATGGCTATTTTTAATAAATACAAGATGAAACTAACAAATAGCAAAATAACAATGAAAACAAGAATAAATATATTCAATGCTTATATTACGCCAGTTTACTTATATAATAGTGAGCTATGGACATTAACTTCAAAACAGGAACACGAAATTGACATATTTCATAGAAGTCTATTAAGAAAAATACTTAAAATATATTACCCTCACATTATAAGCAACGATAACTTATACATCAGAACAAAATGAAAAAAAAGGAGTCTTGCAATTAAAACACGAAGACTAAAATGGATAGGTCACTTACTTAGGTTACCGAACAATGCACCTGTAAAACTTGCTTTAAATGAGAATAAAAAATCTCAGACAAAACAAAGAGGTTGTCAAAATAAACAAACATGGATCAAATTAGTAAATAAAGATCTCAAAGATATAAATCAAAATTTGAACATATTAGATGAGAGCATCTGTGATCTGGCTGAGGATAGAGCGAAGTGGAGTCAATTAACCTTGAAGCCTACTGCAGGGTCCAAATAGAACGTAGCTCAGTCTCAGTAGTAGTAGTAAATGTAATAATAATAATAACACACATTATAGTGAAATTATAGTGTAAGCATTTAACTTTGAAATTTTTGTACAAATTTGTGGTAAAGCTTAACTTATTAGAGTGAAGTGATCGTTCATGATTATATCTTGCCCATTTATACATACTATATGTACATTTGTAAACCTTTAAGCAGTTTGTAATTGTAGTCATTCTTGTAGTCCTGGATCCAAGTCGTGGTCTAGAGGTAGACAAGAATGGAATGTGCATCTTTTCTCAATGATGATGATTTCATTTTTGATAAAATTTGCTATCTTCAAGGATCTGAACTTGTTGAATTACATGTATATATATTATCTTTTGTCATTCAGTCTTACCACTGCAGAAAGTTACTGTACAGAAATAACTTGTCAAATTAGAAATTTTGCATAACACGTAATGTATATAAGAGAAATTGTTTGATGCTATACTGCTTCGAATCAAAAATCACTGCTATGTCTGTTTCTAGCCTTGAATAGTGTTAAACAATTTGAGTTCAATAAACCAATTAATATTTATTGTTTTTTCAATACAGATTGAGCACTGATGTCTGTGAAGCCTATTCTCCGTCTAGACGAAGCAGTTGTGAATAGAATCGCTGCGGGTGAAGTCATACAGCGACCTGCCAATGCTGTCAAAGAACTACTGGAGAACTGTCTCGATGCAAAATCTACGAACATACAGATAACTGTTAAAGATGGTGGTCTAAAGATGCTGCAGATTCAGGACAATGGAACTGGAATTAGAAAAGAAGACATGGAAATTGTGTGTGAACGCTTTACAACAAGCAAGCTGGAGAAATTTGAAGATCTTGGAACAATATCTACGTATGGATTTCGTGGCGAAGCTCTGGCCAGTATAACTCATATTGCTCACGTTACAATAATCACTCGAACTGGTGACAGTAAGTGTGCTTACAAAGGCAGTTATATTGACGGTAAGCTGAAGGATAGTGTTAAGCCATGTGCTGGAAATACGGGTACACAGATTTTAGTCGAAGATCTTTTCTTTAATGTTCCAACAAGGCGTAGAGCCTTAAAAAGTGCCACAGAAGAGCATCAAAAGATTTCAGAAGTTGTATCAAAGTATGCTATTCATAATTCATCTATTGGCTTCACACTGAAAAAACAAGGAGATGGAGGCAATACAGATGTTAAAACTTTGCCTTCATCCGGCCAGATTGATAACATACGTATCATATATGGCGCTACTATTGCACGAGAGCTCCTGGAACTTAATCTGTGCGATGAAAGACTCTCATTCAAAGCCCATGGTTATGTTTCGAATGCCAACTATTCAACAAAAAAACCAACTTTTATTTTGTTTATAAATCACCGATTGGTTGATTCAACCGCCCTGCGTCGTGCCATTGACTCGGTTTATGCAGCCTATTTGCCTAAACATACTCATCCGTTTGTGTATCTGAGTCTGGAGATAAATCCGCGTAATGTTGACGTAAACGTTCACCCTACAAAGTTCGAAGTGCAGTTTCTCCATGAGGAGGCAGTCATTGAAGCAGTTCAGAAAGCCGTTGATTCTCGTTTGTTGGGTTCTAACACTTCCAGAACATTCTACCTGCAGCACATGCTTCCATCTGCTTCCGCTGTTGTGCCAGCAAAAGATTTATTGGACACTGTTAAGTCGACCTGTTCTACTGCTGTTGGTGATAGCAAAGTTACAGCCAATCATATGGTTCGTACAGATAGTCGAGAGCGAAAGTTAGATGGTTTTTTAAGCAGAATTGATAGAAGCGAACCACTACGACAGTCCGTGAAAGAGGATAATGATTCAACAATATCGGTTGACAATGATGCTAGTGGGGATACTCCAATGGATAGAATCAAAAGGAAGTCAAATCCTGAACAAAAAGAAGCTTCAAGAGGAAACGTTGGCGATGCCGGGGAAGTCAAACAGGAAATGGAATCAAAGACTAGACGTCGCTGTGGTGTTCGTCTGACAAGCGTTCTCTCGTTACGAGACGACGTTGATTCTGACACGCACAGCGACCTGCGTCTCGTCATTGCTGATCACACATTCTGCGGCATCATCAGCCCTGAACTCGCTCTCGTTCAACATCAGACTAAGCTCTATCTGGCGAACACCACTCGACTCTCACGAGAATTTTTCTATCAGAGAATTTTGAACGAGTTTGGTAACATGGGTTTCATGAGACTGTCTGAGAAGGCCCCGCTGTACGACCTGGCATTGCTTGCACTTGAATCGCCGCAGAGTGGCTGGGCGGAGAGCGACGGGTCCAGAGAAGAGCTGGCTCTGTTTGCTATGCAGCTGCTGAGTTCTAAAGCGGACATGCTGCGTTTGTACTTCTCTTTAGAAATCGATTCTGAAGGAAATCTTATAAGTTTACCTCTTCTTTTAGACAAGTAAGTGTATTTGAAGAAGTAAATCTAGTACATAGATCTTTTCGGTAATAGCTATCATGGAACATCGTGGACACCAAATGTAATCAGTGGACAAGAAAATGTAAACACTGCATAGAATACCATTGAAATGTACTGGTTCCTCATAAAATTTCGTATACAAGCTTTCTTTAGAAATGTTATTTACTTCACAACCTACTATACAGATATTAATTAAAGAATAACTTAACACTTATAATTTAACTCTGGCACCCATTATAACGATATGCATGCATTATAACGAAGTTTTAATGTAGACCCATTACATTTACATATAAGTATATGTATCAGATGTCAACATAAGGAAACCAGTGTTAACATGCAACAAAATATGTTTTCAATTACCGAACTGATCTATTGGAAAAATAATGTTTTGTATGCCTTTGCTCAATACTTAATATTTTGTTGTGTGCATAATATTATGTTACCCGCGTGTATAAGCATCATATATTAATTTAATTTCATCTAATATTAATAATAACAGTGCTAGATCAGACTAACTGGCTGCAAGCTGTAATACATGATTAACCTTCCATGAGTCCTAGCGGACTAACCTGGGCTTTGCACCAGGGCTCTTGTAACCGAGGCGAACACTCTAACCGTTACGCAGTATCCTTCCCTTATCTTATATTATACACTGTAGCTGTCAACTTTCAATATTTTAAAATTGCAAATTACTCTTTAACATTTCTATTGTTTACAGCACCCTCCTAACATACGCAGCATAATAACGCGCTTACTTGCACATTAGTGAATATTTTCTGTGCATGCTGCCTGTAACTTTATCATATTGCTTAGCCTAGAGATTTATTTGCAAAGTTTTCTGGTGACCTCATATTTTGAAAAATACTGTGACGAAAACTAAATTTAAAACTCTTTATAGCATAACCTGTGACTCTATAGCCTGCCTAGATGACAATTCACATAAGCTGCAATCTCTGTGCTATTTAACGTATGCTGAGCTGTGGTTTAGAAACTTACCGTGTACTGCTCGATTAAGTTTCTGATATAATTAATAAGTACTGGCTATCATCATGAATGATGATCGTACTAATGATCATATAATGAATGATGATCATACTAATGATCATACAGCGAATGATAATCATACAAATGATCATACAATAAATGATGATCATACTAATGATCATACAATAAATGATGATCATACTAATGATCATATAATGAATGATGATCATACTAATGATCATACAATAAATGATGATCATACTAATGATCATACAGCGAATGATAATCATACTAATGATCATACAGCGAATGATAATCATACAAATGATCATACAATAAATGATGATCATACTAATGATCATACAATAAATGATGATCATACTAATGATCATATAATGAATGATGATCATACTAATGATCATACAATAAATGATGATCATACTAATGATCATACAGCGAATGATAATCATACTGTGAATGATAATCATACTAATAATCTTATAATGCATGATGATCATACTGATGATCATATAATGAATTATGATCATAATAACGATCATATAGTGAATTATGATCATAATAACGATCATATAATGAATTATGATCTTACGATTGCCTGTCTATTAAAATGTTGACATTAACTGGTTTATGTTGAACAGGTATATCCCGGCTCTGGAAGGACTGCCGATGTATATTCTACGGTTAGCTACGGAAGTGGAGTGGGACTCGGAGAAGGAATGTTTTGAGACGTTTGCCAGCGAGACCGCTAACTTCTTCGCCATCTCTAACGAATGGCTATTGAAAGGCGATGAAGATGCGAGAAACTCAGCCGCTGATGAGAATATCTACATGGATGTCACACCATCTTGTGACACGACTGCATCACAATCTCTTAACGAATCTGTGTCGTTATCATCGCAAATCAACGATTCTTTTCTATCACAGATGCCTTTAGTGCGGGATGCAGCGTTTGGTGAACATTTTAAGGTAGTGGACTCAAGTGAAGTATCTTCAAATTCTAAGGGTTCGGGAGGAAAAGATTCTGACAAGAATTGGAAATGGATGATTGAACATGTTCTCTATCCAGCGATGCGCTCAGAACTTCTTCCACCAAAAAGATTCAGTGAAGATGGAACATTTCTTCAAATAGCTAATCTTCCTGATTTATACAAAGTTTTTGAGAGATGCTAATTCAGCATTTTTGAACGTCTGAAAAGGCATTGAGTTGGTGAGAGCCTAGGATTCAGAAGTTGTTGTAAAATTTTCTAAAACGAACGGGAAGTTTAAAGATTCCGACGCCAGTTAAACTGGGATTCAAGGAAAGATGATGATGGTGGTGAGGATGCTCATCAGTCCCTTGTATTCTGAAGAGAACATAGGGAGGCAACATTCCTCCATTCCTTTCTATCTTTAGCCACCCTCACATCATCTTCCATGAAATATTCAACGTTTTCAAGTCCTTGTTGATCGTGTTGAACCATGTACTTCTAGGTCTTCCTCCTTTCCTTTTTCCTTGACTTGGCTTCCAATTCGTAGCAGTCTTTGCATATCTATCATCAGGCATTCTTAATACGTGGCCCAAGAACCTTACTCTTCTTTCTGCTGCTATTTCATCTAATTTTCTTTCTTCAAACCTTTCAAGCACTGTTTAATTTTTTGACGAGGATGCTAATTAAGCGTTTTACCTTATATAATTATTCTAATTGGGTTAACATGAAGGTAGAGATCATTTTCGATAACTAGTTACAAGCAAGACTGCAGCTTCAGAAATACGTGTAGAATTTTTAAAATGTAAAACAGCAGTTAAACTAAGTTGGACATTTGTTTCTTTAAAGGATGGATACTATAAACTTATTGGCTGATATCAGACAATACCCTGATACTATTTAATTATGTGATAGTGTAAAGAGAATGTTAAACTTCTGTTTTGTTAACTTCGAAACAATATTTGTACAATGGCTATTTGATATTTAGCATCATTATCTTACCTTGAGTCCTAGTTTACCTTAGGTCGGGTCAGTTTGATATTTAAAAATAGAATTTTTATGTAAGAGAGGCTTCTATAAAGCAAGCCAGTAGCGTCATCAGGTTTGACTGTGGATGACTTCACTAACATGCTTTCAAATGCGTAAAACTAATCTTCATTCATAACATCAGCACCATTGGAGTGCTACTCTCTCCTCCCCAACAACACCGAAAAACTTGTAACCTAATAGAAGCAGATGATCCGAATTCAACTTGTTAAAAGTGATCAACTACGCGATTCTAAATGTGAAAAATTATCCAAGAAATTCTAATTTTAAAGAAATGGAAGTCACTTTCTTTTTTCATATTGCTCAATAATTGATTCACCTAAAATTAGTCATAAAATACTCTTCAAAGCTAGTGACGCATTATTTTAAAGGTTCAGCATCTGCCCCAGATTTCACTAGTAAATTGCCCCGAATTGCATTGTTAAACTAGGCTTTATGAAGACTATACATTGTACACTAATGTACAGTAATGCAAAAGCACTTTCAACTATTCAATATGAGAGTAATTGGAGTCGTAAGTATGCGCACTAAAAGCTTCAACAATTGACTTCTAATGAAATTAGTTAGATTATTTGAACATCTAAACATTTAATTAAAATTATTTACGATAATTAATACACAGAGAGATAGGCTACTGTGATAATGCTATAACAAGAACAGGTTGCATGTAGACCTATGGCCTAAAGGTTAAGAGGTCGATATCGCCTTACATTTTGGTACATAACATCCACAATTCGCTATGTGATACCATCAAAATGGGTTTTTAAAATTTAAATTAATATACATATAATATATATATATATATACAATATATATATATATATATATATATATATATATATATATATATATATATATATATATACTGTATATATTGAAAAGCCAATAGGCCTATGTATAATTTTTATATTACAAAAACCAAAGCCTTCTACATTTAGCTTTTTGTAACGTCTACATCAAAGAAGCTTTATATAGGCCTTTATATATGGCCTTAAAAATAATCATTATCTCATGTTGTCGTCTAAATAATTTTACTGTTTCAATGTGGCACTACATGTAGGGCCATATTTACTTTTATCTCTCTAACTGCCTAATATCTTCCCGATTTCTAGGACTGAACCGAGAAGACTTGAGAAATCAAAGTTCATTTATTTTAAATTGGTTACTATTGGACGTATTAATTATGGTTTCTACCATCTAGTCAATATAGATTAGTATTTAGATTTTGAAGTATTAAATGGCGTTGAAAAATAGTATTATTAAAAATATGGAAATTAAAGCAATTTAAACTTAAGTTATTAGGCCCCAAATGTGTTGGATGTGTTCATGTTAGCCTGTCATTTCACTACCATCTATACTTTACATTTTAGGCTTTAAACACCTCAGTTCTTCTCAATGTACGCTAGAGGTACTTGAATATGCCTATGCTGCAACTTAATCATTTAAGTATGTAGTAAAAGGCTCAGATATGATCATGATGCCTAACCGTTTAAGAATATTAAAAATACTATAACAAGCTTAGCCTATATGTCAATCGTATCATGGTATGGATCATAAGTATATAATGCGCATAGACTGCTTAGATCTCATATCGTATATATTTCAGAGACCAATTCAACTGCACGGTATACACAATGATTGTTTACTACAAATTGTCATAACTGCATCAATTTTATATTATTGAATGTTGTCTAACTCAAAAATGATCATTTGAGGCTGACTTTTGTTCTCAAAATTTTCCTTACACACTACAGAACTCATGGAACCTGATGGCCTAAACATATTGAACTGTGCTGTTGATATTGTCTTGAAATAAATAAACATGTTGGATATGTGTTACACCATAAAAGGTATTGCAGGCGGATTTATTGCAACCACTCCTCTCTTACATTCAAATATATTCGTAGAGTCGATTTTATTAAATTCCACGTTGTCAGTGACCATTCTGTATGAGATCAAATGAAACGAATATTGAATGCGCTACGAAATAAATACAGGCAGAGATTTTGAAATCTGTTTGCTTTGTGTTTTCTCTTGTGGACGAATTTTCATTCAGAGTTTTTCTGCTATAAGTTGTATTTCGTGGTCATACATTGAATCCGATGCTGAAACCGCTTCATCTATTTCGAAAACAGTGGCGTATCGAAGGGGGTATGGGTGGTTAGGGGGTTAAGCCCCCCTGGACCGGACTTTAAAAAATATATTTTAAGATGTTCCCAATGAGCCATCTAGAAAGGTCGTCACAATTTCTGTTGGAACCATCAACCACCCACCCCGCCCTCCCCTCACAAACTCCTGGCTACGCCATGGACTGTCCAAAATACCACGCGAATTCATTTCACTAAACAAATTTACAATAGTTGCGCTCGGTAGTAAACTATTAATACAAAGTTTAACTTCTCTCTCTTGTTCCTACTCTCTCCTCATCGTCAGTGTAGCGTACAGATGAGTCGCAGGTCCAGGACATTTAGCTCTTTCACTTCCCTACAGTTCAAAGGTTACACCCAGTGTTGCTTTACACAATAAGTTGTTGCATTGTACGATTAACATAACGACTCTATATTTCAGAATTACTAGTTCACTAGAACTAGAATGTACCTAAACTAGAATGACTTGTTCAGGTTTTAGATGAACACTAAAATACAATTTCATATTGATTATTATTTATATTTTTGCTAATTGCTCATTAATTGCTGACATAATCTCTCTATAGTAATCTACAGGCGTCTTGAAAAATGTAGAAATGATTTACATGTATTAGAGATCAGGTCGTAAATTTACAATAATGATTTAAATTTAGACCGAAAAAGTATACAATTAATATTCCTACTTAATAATTAATAATATATTAATTTACTAATTAATTATGTGAATAAGATTAATATATTTAACTGGGAATATAATTAGAAAGTCTTAGTGAAACGGATGACTTTCCTTAAGTTTATAAGTTATACATGCAGATATGAATACGGTTGATACGAAGAACCGTAGTCAAGGGTGTAGAGGGCTTAACCCCCCCCCCTCGTCATCCGCCGACAATTTTTGTAACCCACGCCCATTAAATTAACAATTGCATATTTATCTCTTTTTAAATATTTTATGCTGAAAACTTAATTTTCCGTTCTTTTCGGAAATTAACAAACTCGTAAATTGTATATCCGTGAATTATATCTATGACAATCCCCCCTCCCCCTTCTAAAGTTCGACTAGCCCCCCGAAAGTTAGGCTATCCCCCACCCCACGATGTTAGAGCTGACTACCGCCATGTTGACACGGAATGTTACTGGTTTCAACACCGGGCTCTCTACCTTCTCTCAGGCCTCTCTGTCCAACAGGCTGTGGAGCTGCTAACACTAAAAATTTCATTATCGCTCTGAACGTAAACTACTGAACGACTTGAGTCGACCGATCTCGAAGGTCAGGCTGAAGAAACTGCAGAAGCAGACGTGCTGAGGTTAAAGGTCACAGTGTTGACGATATGCGCAAGGTATGGGCCACGTTAAACTAGTTTACCTTATAACTGTTGCTGCTACCGCACTGGAATAAAACTTATTTCTATACACAGTCATGCTACAACCAGGTTAAAGTCGCAGTGTTATATAGTTGAAAACGATGATACAAATAAGAACGATAAAGTTTGGTAGGCCTTCCCTCTACAAAATGTAGTACACTCCATATTATGTATAAATGTATAATTATATTTATACTTGTATAACTATGCATAATTACTCTATGACCTCTTCGCTTCATTCCTGATCACTGGGCGTACTCGAGCTACCGTCACGACTAATTTAATCTTTTTACAGCTCCACATTACAAAACATCCGCTCTGAAGTGTAGACACTGTTTAAAGTAGTAAAGTGCGTAGCAGTCAGTAATACTTCGACTGGAGAAAAGAGACACACCTCGCTTTGAAAGAAGTGCAGAAATATTTAATAGGCCATAAGTTCTAGGCTTTTGCAAGTATTCCGATGCAGCAACAGCAGTCTAAAAATAAGAGCTGGAGAGAGAGGGAGAGAGAGAGAGAGAGAAAGAGAAAGAGAAATAGTGTGTGTGTAATGTAACAGTGTAAGAGAGGGAGAAAGAAAGAGAGATAGAGAGAGAGAGAGAGTGCAATGTAACAGTATAAGAGAGAGAGAGAGAGAGTGTTTGTGTACTATAACAGTATAAGAGAGAGAGAGAGAGAGAGAGAGAGAGAAAGAGAGAGAGAGAGAGCAGTTTGAACTAGAGATGGGAATCGAACCGAACCCGAACCCTAAAATCTAGAATTTTGACCGAACCGAACCGAACTCGAACCCAGACTCTGACCGAACCCGAACCGAACCCGAACCCAGACTCCGAAAATGCTTGACTCTATCTAGGTGGATTTATTCTTGTTAAACTCAAATTATGAATTGTTTCTAATTTTAGTGTGCTACCTTAATATTTTCAGCCAGATTTGCAAATATATGACATTCTATGTGTGTTAAGACTGTCTGGAGTAAATAATTTTGCACCATAGCAATTCAATAATTTCATAACTATCTTCGTAACTTCATAATTGATCTGAGAGTTTCAAATTTGAAACCCTAAGGTAAATTATGAAGCTTATTACTGGTCAGTTGATAGCAAACGGTGTATATTATGATCATTTTTCTATGGAAGTACACGTGTTTACCAAATCATCTTTATTTGACATTTTTATGTTAATAAATTGCACTTTGTCTCTGAAATATTGGATAAAATTTTAGCCAAGACATTTTCACTTAATTAGAAATGTATCTAATATATAGGCCTATAGTGACAAAAAAATTTAAAAATTGATGAAGCATTCTATTTGCTAGTTATAATCAAGGAGAATATTCCAGATACAATAATAAAGCTAAATATCTATATTATGAACATTTGTTGGTCAACTTACAATATTTTAAGAAATGTACAGGAATAAATACCACTTCTCTCCTTTTTCATTGTCATACTTTTACCCAGGTGTAAAAATGTGGCAGCTATTATGACTTAATGAATTTTTAAGCATATTTACCATAAACCATTTTAAACATGTTTGTCATAACCATGATTATTAGGCCCCTATAAGTAAAGTTAAACAATTGCGACATTATCCAAACCATTTGGAACTCGAATCGAACTCTTGCGAGTTGGAAAGCAAGACGAACCCGAACCGAACCCGAACCCTTGTAAGAACCGAACCCGAACCGAACTTTCATTTTCAACGAACCGAACCGAACCCGAACTCTGGAAATTCATAAAATTCCCATCTCTAGTTTGAACTACGGGACAGCAGGTTTTCACTGCGGGACACACAGCCAGTTGTGATGAGGCGGTGGTTGGGAGGGGAGGGAGAGTTAACCTCTCTGAGGGGAGGGGGTAGCGCAGTGCCTCTGAGGGGAGGGGTAGCACAGTGCCTCTGCGACCAGCAGGTGCGCCAGAGGTATGACGACAGACAGGCACCACACATACCGGCACATACATTGCCACATACTGACACATACGCTTGGAGTGATAGTGAAAGGCACTCTACTCTGTGGAGGAATGAGTTGTACGTAGTAATGTCTGAGCATCATCAGTTACCTCATCAGCTCAGAGGCTGTCACATCTGTTATCTCTCGCGCTGAAAATTTTCCGCTTATGAATCAGCTGTTTCGTTTTATGTTGAGGTAAGTTATTTTCGCAGTATTTTAAGAGTTGTATAACTAATAATCATAAATAATGTTCCTGCTGATGAACAACGTTTAAAATATACCTGTAAAACATGACCCTATTGTGATCATTATTGGGCATAAATGTTGTTTCTAGCTGAGTAAGGAACTATAAACAACTTTTTGCAATTTAATTATCGATTTTCACTTTCAATACAGATGAAAGAGAGAGAGAGAGAGAGAGAGATAGAGATAGAGACGGAGAGAGAGAGATCATTCAATTTATTGACCTTACATTTCACTAATTTGGCAAAAATAAAAACGTAGATAACTAAGCTCCTACAGAATATAGAAATATTCATTTAACTCTGTTTTTTACTTTGTCATAATATAAGTATATTTCACATGCTTGCCCTTTGCTCAAGAATGTATAACTGAAATCTGTTTTGCAAAAAAACTTCAATAAAATTCCTGATGGAGACAGGTCTGAGGCAAAAATTCATACATAGTTAACAACCGTCAACGATGTTCCTCCTAAATGAGCAAGCGAGTCGACCTTGACAAAGCTGCTGGCTTTTACCTAAGCTAAAGCGATGACGTAGTTAAATAATATACAACTTTTAATTGGATTTTAATGCACTTCCAAGGTGTCGTAGTTAGTTTACTTTATAAATCATGATCAGTTTTCGTTTGGACTATTTAATCGAACACGGATATATTTTATGTTGATATATTTCATTTCTTCTTTAGTTTTAAAAGTTAAATAATCGAGGCAGTAAAGTTTTGCTAAAGAATTAGTGAAAAGCAGACAGCTGCCTCATTCGTAGACTTTTCATAATTTAAATTCAGCGACTCTGTCAAGTTTCAATTCGAAAAAGCAAAATAAATTGACAGATTTACTTAGTTGAAACCTTGACGGACTCCGTTGTTTTGACTCGATCTATTAAGCAATTTAGAATTTATTCTCGATTACATATTATTGATTTTGCTAGTTACAATTTTTAACAATTATTCACAATTATACATTAATGAATCAATCTTGATCTTGATAGCTAATTTCGTCGGAAATTTCTGATTATTTTAGCTGCTTCAAAAAACTAAAGTTTGCTCGACGGTTTGCCGCATGGTTACTCTCAGATGCAGTTAATTGAGATAAAAACCACTATGCTCATGAACCATGTGATTATAATTTGTTCAGGCACATAGGCAGTGGCTGCTTGTTAGGCAGTGGTTGCCTACTAGGCAGTGGTTGCTTGCTAGGCAGTGGTTGCCTACTAGACAGTGGCTGCTTGCTAGGCAGTGGCTGCCTACTAGGCAGCGGTTGCCTGATGAGTGCGTTCGATGATGAGATGCCACGCTCAGTAAGTTTATAGAAATTTAATTCTCAACTTGCGTATTTAGGTCTTCTGCTATGTCATAAATTTCTTGCTGGTGGTAGTGGTCTTGGTGGTATTAGCTAGCTGGTGAACGTGACAGTAGACTCAGATCTGATTTATTCTTTAGATTACCTATCTGCCAGTTTATCTAAAGAGAAATAGAGAAAGCATTTGTTAGAGAGAAAAAGTTTTAAATAAGAGATAGGAAAATAAAGAGAATTAGTAGAGAAATGAGAAATCGAAATAATGGAAAAATAATAGAGTGAGAGCAACGAGAAATGATATAAAAAAGTAGGAGAGAGATAGATAGAGAGAGAGAGAAAGAGAGAGAGAAGAGAGTTTGAGTAACAAAGCTAGAAATAGAGAGAGGAAAACTTTTGAGATATTGCAGGGAAGTGTGTCCAGTGTCCACTCTATGGGACTCGGGATCAGTAGCCCAGGGCGATGACCATTGCTGGCTGATTGGCACCGCCCGGTGATGAAAAGCAGAGACTGTAGCAAATACAATAACGAACGTGTGCGTGAGGGCTCTGTGTGCGTGATTGTACGTGAGTGCTCTTTTGTTTCTTAACTGACGGAAATGGAGTGGCCGTGCGAGTTTTGGCAAAGAAACCCTAGGCAAAATTAAACAAGTGGATGATATTAAATTTCTTCCAAGATAGAGACCGGGACCTGAAGCCTATGCTGGTAAAACTAAAACATGCACTAAGAGTAATCTGTTGTTGTTCTTCTTCTTATACTTTTATTGGCATTATTTTATTTATTACTCTCAGTTTAAAATTATACCTCTACCTATTTTATAGGCACGAGTTCACTTATTATCATTATTTTATGTTATTTTTCTATAAGTTCACCATAGTTTACATTTAGTTTGTGTTTTTTCCTGTTGTATTTGCTTTCTTGTATGTTTTGTATGTGAATTCAACAGGGTTGAATGACCCTATTTGACGTTCGTATTAAATTAAATTTAAAAATTGAATTAATTAAATGCAGACGCTGTGGGATAATTTAAAGAAGTTTAGATGTTTATGTGGGGATAAGCTCCATGCAATTTTGAATTTAAATTGAAATCTTTAATGGTAGGCTATTATTACTAACGTAATCAGCTCCTTTTATCTTCAATACTTAGCGTAAGATTTAATATTGCTGACTGTGCCAATATTTACCCTCCTTAATTAGATACCGTGAATTTGTCATTTTGTCAAAAGTAGAACATTATTTTATTAACAACTCGAAAATATTAGCAAATTATTACGATTGTTTTTCTACATCGGTATCATTGTAGGCCCCTAAGAAGTGTTTTTAGTTTTACATTTCATCATCTTCTAATAAAAATTTACAATGCACTCTTCTATACATGTAGGCCTATATCGCCAGAAGTTATTCATATAAATATATATATATATATATATATATATATATATATATATACATACATATAAAGCTAATAAAGCTAATGTTAACGTCAGTTTCCTCACTCGAAATCGATGTCAGTTAGGGGCGAGCCTAGGATTTGATACATCGCAATGATCGCACATACTGATCCGCGGTCGTATATCTTACCGATATCGATAATTGTTCCAGCCATATATTTATACACACACATATATATATATATATATATATATATATATATATATATATATATATATATATATATAGTCTATATATATATAGTATATATATACATGTATATATATACATATAAAGCTAATAAAGCTAATGTTAACGTCAGTTCTTTTATATATATCATCATCAGGCGTTGCTCCTATTTACAGAAGCAATTGCCACTTCTGCATGTATTTATATCATCAGACGCTACTTCTATATACATGCATATCATCAAATGCTAAATTTATATTTTAGAGTAGCATCAGATGCTATTTATGAGTCATGGCTAGTGGTGTAACTGTCGTCAGAACTAAAAACTTGAAGCATTAGAATGACGACGATTATTAAAAGAAATTTCGTCTCTCATTTTCTTAATTAACCTTTACGCAAGTGGCAATCATTTGAGTTGGGACTCATGGTGAAGCGGCCAAGCAGAAGATTTGAGGTAGCATTTGGGCCGAGGAGATTTTATAGTCTGGACTGATGAATCTACTCCATGTCTCTTACCAGATTAAGATTGGGTTGGGTTCGGAAATTACATGTAGAAAATTATCTGTTTGGCTTTTGCATATGTAAGCGACTGTTGATTTAAGTTTTCATACACCTGGCTGGAACTATTTATATCTCTATTACATTCCTGACCTGATCTCTCTGTGATGAGCGGACGTTAACCCTTTTAAATTAAAAAAGGGCAGGAAGCTTTAACTTGTTTTAGATGGTTTGCGTACTTTAATTCTGTTAATCCTACCGACATCGCCACTGATTTCATCCAGTGTTAAGATACTCGACCGTAGATAAGTATGTGCGGGGGATCAAATCCTGGGCTCGCCCGTCACTGACATCGCTTTCGAGCGAGGAAACTGACATTAACTGTAGCTTTTACTTTCTAGCTTTAGCTTTTAATAAAAGGTGATACCGGACTTTAGTTTCTATCTTTAAATTACATTTTAATACGAACGATTTAATGATTAGCACAACTATCGATCCGCAGTCGACACGCCGAACGGATGAGCCCAGCGACATGGTGGTCGACCCTTCAGGTCTTATAAGATGGTTGGGATGAGATGAGAAATAGGACAGGTGGTACGAGTGTTGATGAAACAAGCTAAGTGATTCAATGCTGCACTTGACATGTCTTTCCTCTCTACATCTCCCCCTAGCGTTCATCCCGTCCTCCTCATGTTACACTCTTTCATTTGGTAGAGAAGAAAGATCCTGTTTTAGTTTCAGAATGATCCTGTCGAACACTGCACGTGTCCGTAATGTTGACTGACTCAGATGCAAAGGAGGAAAGTAGGAATCAGAGAACTGAATGGAGCTTTCCATCAATCGTTTGTCAAAGACTACACATGGCATTTTTGGAGATGCAAACCTCTTGTGATAAGCTAATGTGATAAGCTGCAGTGAAAAGCTGTAGTGAAAGCCGACTTTATAATTTGTCGATGATGAGCGAGATTGTAACCTATGTCTAAATTTGTGACTTTGATGTGATGCCTCTCATAATGCTTCATAGATGATGTAGTGATGGCTGGAGCCAGTGATGATGTCGGTAAGATATTCCATCGCGGATCAGTGTGTGCGGGTTCAAATCCTGGGCTCGCCCGTCACTGACATCGCTTTCGATTGAGGAAACTGACGTTAACATTAGCTTTACCAGCTTTTTAGTGATTATTGTGGTTAATAGCTTTAAAGAATTAATGAACGAAATCCCTGCCATATTATTTCAATTAGCGTAAACTACACATTTTTAGCTTTATCTCTCCTTATTTTTTTAATTACTTAACTTTAAATAAATTACTTTAAGATTCCTTTAAGATTGGTTGTGCTATTGATTTAGTTTTTAATACATTTTTACACGTAGGCCTATCTGCTTCTCAATTACATTTAGTAATATTGTCACTTGATAGTCTTGACAAAATCCAGAACAATTACTTGTGAAATCTGCTCTACCAAATCGAAACATGCAAGATAACGGCCATGTGTGGCTGTATTGCGCACTCGTGGACCCGTCTATTAATGGACCGGTATCATGGTACGACCCGGCGACGGTTGGATTGTTTGAGAAAATATGACGGAATTAATAGGGATGCGGTTGATGAATGGCGTAATTTCTCAAGTAGGCTTTGTTTCGATTGCGGAATAGCTAGACACCCACCATAGACTGAGTTCTAAGATCTACTTGTATCTAAACTGAATTATAAATTTGTTAAAGAGAATCAAATGTTGTATTAGAAAGTAGCATGATATTTATTTATGTTTTAAATAAATTTTTGTGTCCCCGAATCAACTGACACTGCTACGTCTGATTGATTTATATCTCAACTACTACAAATGTTTAAAATTGAATCTTCTAGAAGTTTGTTCTACACTAGGCCTATATTATAGTCTAATATTCAAAACGGTATATTCACCACATCACCAGAACTGGGTTAGATGTAATAAATTTACAAAGGGGAGGCAAGCGGTCGCAAAGCGTTAACCTCGGTACTTTTATTAGAAATTTTAGACCAAGCTTTCCATGTCATTTCTTCCCAATCTAATCCTCTCTGCCGTTATTCCGGAGCCCCCAACCCTCAACTCCTGTCCGTGATGGCTGACGATATGGTAGCAGAGGTGTTGTGTGACCATTGGCGACGCCTTCTGTTCATTTTCAATTGTCTCACAATGTTATTAATTTTTCTTTGTCGAAATTTACTCGCCATATCATGACACGTTTTGCTTCCATGAGCAGATATAAAGTTAAACAAATAGCTCGCGTTTCTTTACGAGTCAGACATTTTGTGTTGATCTGCAGTTAAATCATGAACATTACATTGTGAGATTTAAGGAAATAATTTAGTACTGTAAATAAATATACCCTAGGTGCACTGCAAATAGATGAAGGTTAACGGCATTAGCCTATGTTTTCGAGGTTCAGAAACATAACAGTGTCGAGCGAGCACGAACCTTCGTGGATTTGATGCCTGCACATATTATCCGTCGTCTAAAGCCTTACAGTTGTTTCGCTAAGATGCGCTTAATGTATGTCAATTTACTCAATGTCAATTTCTGCACAAATACTTCTGAGGAATTTGTTAATTACTTTGTAAACTAGATGTAGCCCTAGTAAATTTATGTCGTTAATATATGAATTTTAACTGCACGCTTTTGGAAATGCTAAGCTACTTGTTTTTAGTAAAAGTGAAATTGAAAAAAACACATTATAGAATGATCAATCATCCATAGTTGTTTAGTTATAAGTGTTAAATATTATTTAAAATTAGTCCCTCATATCAATTAGTCAACATGTGTATAAAAAATTATGTGAACAAGAGAAAACAGGTTGGACAGCGATAGATGGTGAAATGATAACCTAATAGACTAATCTATAAGTTAACGTCTTCCGTAACTTGTATCTGTCTTCTTGCTTGTAGGTCTGCATGTTTCTCTCTCTCTCTCTCTCTCTCTCTCTCTCTGTTAGTGTCTGCATGTCTGTATTTCTGTCTGTCTGTCTGTCTCTCTATCTCTCTCAGTATACTGTCATACAATAGATCCATGGCACAAAATAAATCTTCCATTTGTGTCTCTTACTTTTACTGTAAGCTTCTACATTACTTTTAACTTTTTAGTGACTAAAACATACATCAAAAATGCATCTAAGCATAAATTCCTTGATGGCTAATTACTAATTAACTAACTAATAAATATAATTCATTTCTAGCGATTTTGTACAAAGGATGTACAATTTTGTACATAATAATAGTTATGGAGAATTGACTTAGTAAGAAATTATTCATAATATATTACTTGATGGAAATAATTAATAAAATAATAAAATAAATTGATAAAATAATCCATTTATCATAAGAAGCAAAATGAATACCTCGCTAGCGAATTAATAATTTATATAACAAATTGATTGCTAATGATTTGCGAATTTTGTAAGTCAGAAAAGGAAACAAATGTTTTCATAGATGGCAAATTAATGAATATAGACCAATGCACAGGCCTAAATAAAGTGATATTTCTTGATGTCTTATTAATAAATAAATAGTAATTAGATAATTAATAATGAAATAATATTTGATAACGATTCGCTAAATAAATTAGTAAATACGGATAGGCATATTAGTAGAGATACAAGAATAATAAAAAAATTTATGTATCGAATTATGACATAAAATATCAATTAGTAAATAATTTCTTGCAGAGACATTTCTAGTGAACTACAATATGTAATGACAAGAACAAGAGAACTAGAGTGCTACTGTCGTCCATGACAACATTGAGCTTTATGGTACCAAATCCAATCCCATGAGCAGAGTGCCATGTCCAATGTAATGACAAGTTTGTTACGAACAAACAAAGGAATACTGACCGGGTCATCTAACCTGAGTATTTCTTTTGTATTGAAACAAACGAAAGTTCTCATGATTTGATTAGTAACCCATCAACAATGTAGCTGGCGATAATTATGTGGATTCTCTTATCCTTTGATTCAACGCGGTCTTCCTTCAAGTCTCTTTTGTATGCAGTAGATTTAATATAAAAGTGATGAAATGCTGTAGTGAGATGATAAAGTAAGGTGAACGGTGTGAACTTTGAAGCGATTGACCTCTGTTCAACTGCTGATTAGGTCTGTTGATTTGATACCGATACCTTTTGTACACAGGCTGCATTGTTTGACCCTCTGATTCGATGGGAAATAACTTTCGCCACTGCTCATAATCTGCACATTTGAGTTGGTGCTGAGCGAAGCTTTGCACACCCTCTTATGCTCGAAAAAACGTCATATTAAAGCCATTAGAATGCATTAATTTTTAAAGGAATGTATTACTAATCCAATAAGTACATGCATGGCAATAAATAAATGTAATTTAACAAATATTGTGAGCTAAAGATTCAAATGTAACATGTATCTCTCTCTCTCTCTCTATTCTCTCTCTCTCTCTCTCTCTTAGTGCCTACTGGCAGGTCCATGGTATATAACGCCTCCACTCTTCTCTGTCTTCCGTTTTCCTCTTCATGTCCACATACGAGTGGGTCCTTAAATCATCTAACTGTCACATTCCTAATCTCGGCCTGCCTCTGCTTCTCTTTCCTTCCATTCTACCTTCTATCTTATCTATGACCTCCTTTAGTAAACTTTATCCCCTTAGAATGTGTCCAATCCAATTCTTCTTCCTATTTCTTATAGCATTTGTCAACTGTCTTAATCGGTTATAAACAACGTGTGGAGAGTGAAATTATCTATAATATAATTATAAAGTATTTCTCAGGTACAGGCTTTCAGCATATACGTTGACCTTTGCTATTACTTTTGAAGAGTATCAGAAGAGAGTCTCCTTTAAGAAAAGTTTCGACCATAATTATGTAACTTAAAAAATAATAAGGAGCAGTTTCTAAATCATAATAAGCTGTTCTATTAGATTCTCATAGAATTCCATAACGGATAGTTTTAAATCAATCAATTAATAAGAATTTAACGTCTGATTCCTCAGCATAAGTCAGTGTCATGGACGTACGTAAATTGTGCCAAATTAACTCTGAAGTAAAATGTTTAGGAAATTAATATCCATGGTAATATTAAGATATGGTCGACTACAAACAGATCCATAACGACAAACTAAAATTGTGCATCATAATAGTAGTACATACATGTAGCCTACGTTTATCTGATGATGCAGATAACTAACTTGAAACTTAACTACTACCTAGGTTAGCGATTTGTGTTACACTGAAGCTATATTCTGTAATTTGATAAGTGTCATCACATAATTAAGTGTGGCAGGCGTTCGTGTTTAACTCATTTGGCGTTCGCGGAACCGTTCGTATTTATAATTGTTGTATAAAGCTCGGTAATTTTCTATAATTTACTTCCTTGTCTTGCGAATGATGACGGGTAGATTAGAGGTATCGTCTACCTAGCTTAAGCTTACGGAGAGCCCGCTGCGTCTACAGATTGTGGTTACGCAATTTATTTGTTTTCCCTACCGAAGCTTTTGTTGGTAGCGTGCTTGACTGATTAATAAAAGGCCATGGTTCAGGTCTCCGCCGCCGGGCCTTCTCTAACATTATGCATTGTGGATGAAATCGACGTTAAACTTATCTTTAAATATAGCGATCAAACTGTTAACCGAGCAAGTTAGCTTAATTCAAATTCAGATTTTTTTTAAAGTATTGCTCGTCTAATATTTTACGAAAACTATAAGAATATCTTGTATGTTATGTTCTCTTGTCTATGCTCAACGGTTCTTGCAGCTATTGAACCCGAGACCAAAGTTTGATGAGGAAAGCTGTCAGATTCAGCCTTTAGCAAGCTGTTTTAACCACAGTACCTATGACATAATCAGTTGATATCAATTTGTAATAACGACAACATCTGAAAGTTCACACTGAAAATCCAGATTTAGCCGAATCTGGACATGAACATTGGATTGTCTACTCACTCAAATTAAGAAAATGAAAATGAATTCGATATATTTAGTTTATAATAATTACAATGATTCAAGATTTTGCGCAGTTTTTACGTAACAAAACGTTTAATATAATTTAACCATATCTATAGTATGAGCTTGATTGCGGAGATATTGTAGATTTTATTCTATTTGGCTTCCTTTACCTCTCTCTTACATTGTGTCACGTTAATTCTTCCACACGAATGGAGCTGTTCGCGTCAGGTGGAATAAATGATTTGAGAGATTTGCGTTGAGTCGGTTGCACTCAAGTTAAATAGATTAACGGAGCGGTCTGTCATCTGTTGGGAGAGATGCTGCTAGGCTTGGAATAGAAGTGGAGGGATCACACGGTGCGTTCAATAAGAGAGCACATCTCTGCTGCACATGTGATACTGGAGCGTGTGAAAGTAATCTCCTATTTATGCATCTCAGCCAAACACTGGCCACTGATAAACACGCACACTTTTAGACCCACATAGTCACAAGTTTGCAGGTATTAGATGCAGGCTATCTAAACTAAAATGTACGACTACAATATTACATGAATGAAATTTTCCTTTAATATACCATTATGTCTCATTTAATGAGGTCAATACGGAGGAGTGTAGCTAAGAAGTGGAACCTTAAGGTCGGTTATCTTTCTATCTGACACTGAGTGTACGCAGTTTTTATGCTCACGTTCTAAGGAGGCAAACTCAGGCCGCAAGCGTAGTCTCGAACTCGCGACTTCTCGTTCGAGAGGAGAGCGTTTGAGGACAACACCACAGTACTGCATCTCACGTGAACCCTGCACCAACCTCGTCTCACTTGTGAACCCCGCACCAACCTCGTCTTATATATAAACCCCGCATCAACCTCGACTTATCTGTGAACCCCGCACCAACCTCGTCTCATCAGAGCTCCCTGTATCACTACAGTCTCAGCTCCATCAGAGCACCCCCTACCATAGGACTGATCCACACCAGAACACCCTAGTCCACAAAGCCTTTCTCCACCAGAGCACCCTTCACCAAAGCACTCACATCTTCACAGAGCACCCTGTTCCTTAAAACCTTTCTCCACAAGAGCACCCATCACCAAAACACTTAAATCTCCACAAGAGCACCCCGTTTCAAAAAACTTTTCTTCATCAGAGCACCCTTCACCAAAACACTCATATCTCCACCAAAGCACTCCACTCCATAAAACACATCTCCACCGAGCACCGCGATCCATAAAACTTTTCTCCACCAGAGCACCCATCACCAAAACACTTACATCTCCACAAGAGCACCCTCCACCAAAAAGCCCACATCTCCACAAGAGCACCCCGTTCCACAAAACCTTCCTCAACAAGAGCACCCCGCATGACACTACTAGCCTACACCCGCACAACAACCTGAAGTACTACGCTGTAGCGTACCTCAGCCGAGAGACCGGTCTAAAGGTGTTTAGCTTTAAGTTGCAGACGGCAAATAAATTGTAGTTTGTTTTGACATTCCAATCTTACTCAACCTAGCGACTCTTATCAGGTCTGCTGTAACTTTACACTCTGTACACGGGGATGTTTGCTGGTTCTGCTGTAGCCGCTCCGTTGAGACAGCTGCAGCTACGGCGAGTCATTGCTACAGGACATACCGTAGCAGCCTGGCGACCTATAGTACTGATCAAATCTTTACAACTTGCATCTTATAGTTCTGATATAATGAAAACAGTCTCACGTTGGTATTTCCTTTAGAACAGAAAAGTCAGCCGACTAGCAAGTTTTTCATAGTGATATTTGAGTAGGATATTTATATTAATTAGAAATATGTGCCTTTAGACGAGATTCATGATTCATTTGCGTCACTTTGATTTTATAATTTTTATTATTATTGCGTTTGATATATTTAAGAGATTCAGATAAATGAAAAGCTGCACGCTGTAGCAAGCGTTCGTTTACTTCGGCATCATTTTCTCACATTTATGAGAAAATAGTGCCTCTGTCGATTCGGTTGAGTTTCGAACTTATAGCTTTCCGTTGATCTAGGAAGAGTTCTATCTCCCAGCCCCACTAACCTATTGAGCGATTATTAGTAAATTCGTAACGTGTTATATTTACAGTTTTATAAGATCTTCTATTATATTGCCAACTATTTCGTTTTCTATCCTTGAGTAAATTCAATAGTATATTGAATTTACTAAAATAATATGCATGTATATTATTTTAGTTACTATATTTGTCATGCTAGTTTTTAAATTTATCACAATTATATCTTCCACTTTTTAATTGCAATATTGCACACGTTAATTACGCTTTAATTTAAAAAATGACACGTAATAGGCCTAGGTCAAATTACTTTTTTATCCTCAAATTTCCTTTCGAGACTGGGGCATTTCGTATAATTTAATAAAGATTTTAAAATATTGTTCATCACAAGAACGAAGACCATGATAGCAGTAATATAATTATAAAGTGAAATGTGGAAGATCTTGATAGCCTGCCTCTAGATAATGTGCCCAGAGACATGTGGAAACAGAGTAGTGAGCGACAGAGAGAGAGAGAGAGAGAGAGAGCGAGAGTGAGAGAGAGAAATTGAGAGATTTTGACATAGGTAATTGACATATTGATACACATGGGTTGTTTAATTGTGGGTGTCTTTTAAAAATCATTAGCTTAACCTCCGTAGCCGATGTGTTGTTGGACCACGAAATTGTAGGCAAATCTAACTTTAGTCTGAGATATAAACTCAAAGTGGCCAAATTTAGACATAACAATACTTTAAAGAATAATTTTAAAATATTTTTCCATTGCAAAAATACATTGTCAGAGTCGACCGGTTTAGATTCGTGCCGTATACCATCCCACCCGTACTTAGGAAACGAGGCATTATATTGAAGGCCGTTGTGACGAGGCTGTTAGTAGAGTTATTGCCTCGTTAGTGAAATGCTATTCGCCACACAACCAATTATCTGGATAGATTACTGTTTGTGGGAACCTCGCGTGCAGGTGAGGCTGAGCCTGCTGCAGGCAGCAGAGTCTAAGGCAGCAGTGGCTGAAGGCAGCAGTGGCTGAAGGCAGCAGTGGCTGAAGGCAGCAGTGGCTGAAGGCAGCAGTGGCTGAAGGCAGCAGAGGCTGAAGGCAGCAGAGGCTAAGCCATGATGGTTGAAGCAGCAGAGGCTAAGACATCATTGGCTGAAGGCAGCAGAGGCTAAAGCGGCAGAGGCTAAAGCAGCAGAGGCTAAGACAGCAGTGGTTGAGGCAGACAGACAGACAGACTGACAGACTGACTGACTGACAGACTGACAGACTGACAGACTGACTGACTGACAGACTGACTGACTGACTGACTGACTGACTGACTGACTGACTGACTGACTGACTGACTGACTGACTGACTGACTGACTGACTGACTCACTCACTCACTCACTCACTCACTCACTCACTCACTCACTCACTCACTCACTCACTCACTCACTCACTCACTCACTCACTCACTCACTCACTCACTCACTCACTCACTCACTCACTCACTCACTCACTCACTCACTCACTCACTCACTCACTCACTCACTCACTCACTCACTCACTCACTCACTCACTCACTCACTCACTCACTCACTCACTCACTCACTCACTCACTCACTCACTCACTCACTCACTCACTCACTCACTCACTCACTCACTCACTCATCACTCTCACTCACTCTCACTCACTCACTCACTCATCACTCACTCACTCACTCACTCACTCACTCACTCACTCACTCACTCACTCACTCCTCACTCACTCACTCACTCACTCACTCACTCACTCACTCACTCACTCACTCACTCACTCACTCACTCACTCACTCACTCACTCACTCACTCACTCACTCACTCACTCACTCACTCACTCACTCACTCACTCACTCACTCACTCCCTCACTCACTCACTCACTCACTCACTCACTCACTCACTCACTCACTCACTCACTCACTCACTCACTCACTCACTCACTCACTCACTCACTCACTCACTCACTCACTCACTCACTCACTCACTCACTCACTCACTCACTCACTCACTCACTCACTCACTCACTCACTCACTCACTCACTCACTCACTCACTCACTCACTCACTCACTCACTCACTCACTCACTTGCTCACTCGATTATCCTAGTGTTATTGCGATACTCTGGTTATCAGCAGTGGGGTTAAGTTGCAAACTGTATAGGTTTATACTCTAGTACCTTTGACAATGGATATGCCCATTGGTTAGCATCATGTGATTAGTGTAATTGTACATAACGAATGGCATGATTAGACGGGTGCAGAATGTTAATGCAAGGTGGGTCCCTTCTTATTGCTAGCTACGTAGCATTCGTTAACTTCGTAGCATTCGCTAATTTCGCAGCATTCGTTAACATCGTAACATTCTTTAACTTTGTGGCATTCGTTAACTTAGTAGCATTTGTTAACTTCAAGGCATTCGTTAACTTAATAGCATTCTTTTACTTCGTAACATTCATTAACTTCCTAGCAGCATTCGTTAACTTAGTAGCATTCGTTAACTTAGTAGCATTCGTTAACTTAGTAGCATTCGTTAACTTAGTAGCATTCGTTGACTTCGTGACATTTGAGGGTGTAACCTGTTATACGTTTGCCAGGCCTATAATTTGACAGTCCTACAGTTATCTATAGTTAGTTTGTTCTCTGTTGGTTTCGGCTAGACTACATCTCACGAGGTAGGTAAAGCGTTCACGTGATGTCAACTTTTCGCACAATGAGAGTTGTGTGCTATTAAACCGCTCTGACGATTCTATTTGAGATACTAGTCGTTAATAATGTCTTTCTGATAAATCATTTTCGACTTTGTTTCAACGGCAGTCCAATAAATTGCTATGGATCTTGTGATGAACTAAATTCAACCAATGCGGAATTCTTTTACAACAAAATCTCGCTCTACTGACTTTTTAAAATAAATCTGCCAGTACTCTGTTTGGCAATTAGCATAGTTACTATATGGTTTAATTACAACATTTCATGTAGTTAGTTTAAATCTAGATCTATTGGTGTCGATTTCATGAAAATAAATCAACGAGTACTGTTTAAAATAAATCGGCCAGTATTCTGTATATCATACTTAATAAATGGTTTAGTTAAAACATACATATTTTGTAGGTATTTTTAAACTAGCTCTATAGTTGTTGACTTAAAATAAACCGGCGAGTACTATCAGATTGGATGCCTAGTAGTTACTAAACGTTCTGCTTAATATTATAAAAAGAATTTCACCGATTGATTGAAATAATAATTGTCAGGCAACCATTGAGCCGCTGAAACTTGAATCTCGTTCTCGGACTATAATTTAGCTAATGACGTATTGTGTGGGGACTCAGTTACACCAGCAGCCATTTCTGTCCACTCTTTTCATCCACAGTCTTTCAGCGACCGTCTGCTGGCACACTCGAACTCTCGTCGTCTCACCTATTACGAACCGGATGAAGTAAATCAGGGCAATTCATCGGCTTACAGTTGCCGTAGCTGTGGATATTAAATGACTCAGTCATTCGGACGCTGTCGGCCGTGCGGGACAGTTGCTTCGGATTTGTTGGGATTATTCTTATTATAGAACGACTGCTGCTACTGTATGAAATAGACATAGGTAAGTTGGATTACTAATTAATTGCTATTACTAATAATCAGGTAATGAAAATAAATCTAGAGTTTAGAATAAATAAATAAATATATCTTTAGGACTACATGAAAATACTGCAATAATAAAGGCTCTTACTTATAGATTAAATATTAACTAATAAATTAAATATTGGCATAGGACATAGTCAAAATTTAATTAGACAATATAGTAAAGGCTTAAGTATATATATCAAGTATATATATATTAAATGTATATATATATATATATATATATATATATATATATATATATATATATATATATATTAAGTATCATATATATATACTTAAATATATAATAATGGTTTATCGCCCGATTCCTTATACATTTTTAATGTTAGGGACGTCCCTTTTCAATACACTTCACTACAAATCGATTAAAAGCTAAAAAAACCTAAACAGCTAATGTTAGCGTCAGTTTCCTCATTCGAAAACAATGTCAGGAATGGGCGATCTCAGGATTTGAACCCCGCACATACTGATCGAATATCTTACCGATATTGCCACTGGCTCCAGCCGAATTCACCTAAAAACATATGCTGAAGAGAAAAATGAGATACTAAACCGTGCCGGTCCGGTGATAAAAGAAATTAGATGTCAAAATCACACTCGTCGATAGTGGTGTGTGTTGTGTATGATTCCGTGATGGATCGAGATCATCAAGATCAGAGGAGGAAGAGGTGTGAGTGACTACTCTAGTGTCCTCTAAATGACGCCTAATAGAGCTCGAAGACGAAGTGGATGGTTACTGTAGATGATTGTGAAGTTTAACACAAATTTGGTTCTCGATTCTTTCTCAACCAACTGCGTCGAGCTCACCTTTACATTCTACTGTATTATATATCGTCCAGCTGGTTCAGCTTCGTATCCATACCTCTATCCCCAATCGGATACTAAGACATTCATGCTACTGGTTCTGTCAGTAGTGCCTGATATATAGTCTTAATGTCCAATAGCTCAGCCAGTACTGCCTGATACTCTACTATCCCAATGGCTAGACCAGTGCTGCATGTAGGACGACTATCACCCCAGGACGCTGATACAGCAGGTTCAGCTACTAGGGCGCTTGGCGCCCAGCAGCGGTCGTGCATACCTCGGCGCTTATTACTAACGACGGGCCGCAGCCCATAGGTGCGAGCGAGGGGATGATGTCGAGATTGCCGTACATCTGCGTGAAATATAAAACCTGCCTCTCATCCATTTATCTAATTTACTCAGAGCCGGATGTGCGCTGCTGCCCGTATCTCGTTTAGCACTGTGAGGTGTGTGACAAGCGTGTGTGAGGTATGTGTGTGCATGTGATAAGTGTGTGCGAGGTATGTGTATGCGTGTGATAAGTGTGTGTGAGGTATGTATGTGCGTGTGACAAGCGTGTGTGAGATATGTGTGTGCGTGTGATAAGTGTGTCTGTGAGGTATGTGTGTGCGTGTTACAAGTGTGTGAGGTATGTGTGTGCGTGTGATAAGTGTGTGAGGTATGTGTGTGCGTGTGATAAATGTGTGTACAGATGTGTGCGTGTATGTGCGTGTGATAAGTGATGAAATGTGATTATGTGTAATGTGATTATGTGTATGTAATGTGATAGGGCGAACGTTATGTGATTGAGTCACATTTGAGTATACTTAGCGCAAGCGTTTATATGAGGTGAGTGAGAGTTGTGTGTAGGTAAAAGTGTATCGGTTTATGAGTGTGTCTGCGGAAATGATGTGAGCGTGAGATGCGTGTGTATGTATGTGTTAGTGTCTGTGTACATATGTGTTGTTTGTGTGTGTGCTTGTGTGTGTTTTTTGTGTGTGGACGTATGTGAGCTTGTTATGCGTATACATGTATGTAACTAGTATTTGTGAACGTGCTTGTGGTGTTTGCATATCTAGGTCGATGTGTTTGTGTGAGTCATATTGTGCTTAAGATGTGCTTGAGATGCGCGTAAGATGTGCTAAGGTAACTACGTGTATTTGTGTGTTGACGTATTAGTAGAAATATGGTCAGTGGGTGTTAATGTTAAGAAGTGTATACATGTATATCAATAGTCATGCAATTCTAAGAAACGAAGTTTAAGGAATATTTTAAAATTGAAGAGTGGTAACGACGGCACCTTATTCAAAATTGTCATTATATTGACTACTGGGCAATAAATGTGCACATTTGATTGAAATAGTATAGTCTGCATTGTTTACATTCCGGTCGTTCCGTAAAGAGGCTGACAGTTCTTCACTTCTGAAGCCTTAAACGAACTTATTATAAACACACAACACACCTTACACAACGCTTGTAGCCCACAACTGTTCTCCAAAAATGAGCGTGACACATGTTTATATATATATATATATATATATATATATATATATATATATATATATATATATATATAATTTATTTATTTATAAATAATTATAAAGTAATTTTTTAAAAATTTAATTATAAATAATAGTATTTTATCTTCAGATATAATAAATTATATATACATTATATGTGTATATATGTATATATATATATATATATATATATATATATATATACATATATATATATATATATATACATATATATATATATATAGGGTCCTACATACCTCCAGTCTATAAATGCTGGTAGAGCTAAGGTTAACGTCAGTTTCCTCACTCGAAAGCGATGTCAGTGTCGAGCGAGACCAGGATTTGAACCCAGCACCTACTGATCCGCGGTCGAGTATCTTGCCGACTTCGCCACTGGCTCCAGCCAGTACATACATATACATGTATATACATGTATATACATATACATGTATATACATCATGCATATACCTGTATATGCATGATGCAAGCAATGCGGGTGCTCTCATATATTAGGTGCGCATAATTGCACCAGTATATTCATCATCACTGTGTACATATGATGCACTTATGTGTGTCTCAGTGCTTTATTGTTTTATGTATACATGAACAAGGTGAGCTTAATTACACTCCAATATGTTTGCATTATGAATTCAAATTGCCGGAGTTAGTTCTGATACTAGAAGGTAATAAAGTTATGCTCGTAGGCTCTGAAAGTGATGCTATTGTCGAACATATTGTCACTCAAAAAGGTGACTCTATGAAGTAAAACAGAAAAGATGTGGCGAAAATTTGGGAGAGGTAGGCTTTACGAGGCAGTGTTGCCATTTCTGTACCGTTATAGACGCTGTTCTTGTATCTGACGGATAACGTTAGAAATTAAGTTACAAAACTAACCTTTATTTAATAAATTTTAATGTTATGTAATGTTATGTACGTTTATAAGATATGGCTCAACCGTTAAGTAGCATAACTTTACTTAGCCGCTACAAGAGAACTAAATCAAGCTAAGTCTAAAGCCAAGTTTAGCGTCAGTTTCCTGCTAGATAGTATGTCAGTGATGACGAGAGCACTGGAGTTTAACCCTGACCTACCGACCCTCGGTCGAACAACATGCCTACGAGCCACCGGTTAAGCCCACTTTACATAACGTTACAAATAGATACAATTTATAGGTTTCATTTGATATAGTTGTCTCTGGAATATTGAGAGATGTCATAGTAGCCTAACCTACTGGCCTTTCAAATTTTCGTACCCACTAACTCCGTAGTCTAACACAATTAATAATGACTTAAATTTGCAGATTGCAACTGTCAATATTCGACAGTTCAGTGATTTATTTCGAAATTAAGCATTTCTTACTCAATTATGAGACTGATATTGCGGGTGCACTAGTATCCTTTCCCTGGTGTAATTAATATTTCGACGGCCACGCGCCGGAGTTGACAAAGAGATTATATCATAAACCTGCCACCCGGACCCTGTGTCCTAGAGTTTGGGACTTAGATATAAGGGTGTCAGGACCAAGGAGTGTTTTGTTAGCAGAAAGTGTCCTATAACTTTATCAGCGTCACTGATAAGAAAATCTGGCAGGACAACATTCTTAGTGCTCCACTGATAACGCTATCGGCGATGATCTAGGCGTTTGAATCTGAAGACTCTTAAAAAGTTATATAAGTACAGAATTTACATGAGCATCGTTCAGGCCTGTTAGTATTTAGTATTGCATAATAGAAATAGGTAAATGAGTTAGAGTGTTCCGCAGAAACGATCTGGCCTATAAGCCTTTTATAATATTGATAATTAATCTGTATGAATGCTTCTAATTACTTTTTCTGATTAATATTTCCGTACTTCGAAATTATTTGTAAGGATAATGTAAATTTGCTTAGAAGAACTGATGGTACTATAAAGGTATAAAGTTTCTGCTTAAAATGAAATTCGAAATTGTTTTATGATTTATTTAATTGAATAACTGATATATAATGTTTTAATTTTAATAATCTTGTTTCCAAGGATCAATTTTATGGGAAGGATTTTAGATTTCTTGCCAAATTTCTTAATAAAATAAGTATTTTAAGTATAAGACACGACGCAATGTAGCTTATATTTAGCTCCAATGTGATTCTTTAATTTGCTTATCTTATATTTTTACTTATTCAATAAATGGACACTTTAAAACAGACAATGAGGTACCTAAACTCATTATCCGGTGCTTTTCCATATTCCATCTCCCTGTTACAAATCAATTAAGCCGTCTATTGGCTTAGCGTCGAGTTTTGTTTATTCTTCGGGCAGCATCTGATAAAAATCTCGCTGTTGTTCATGTCGGTGTTAGATATAGACTAATGAAGTTTCGAAAAAGTGCTATTTAATATTATTGGAAGGTATCATGAATTATTTGATGATAAGTACAAATTTAGTTCTAATCAGTTGAGTGAAATTCGCTAATTTTATCATCAAGTTCAAATGATTTAAATTAAAAAAAACTTATATTACTCCGTTAAACTCAGTATTATGTAGACGGCATGCTTTAACTGACTGAAGCCAGTGGCGATGTCGATAAGATATCCGACTGTGGATCAGTATGTTCCAGTTCAATCCTGGGCTTGTTGGTCATTGATATCACTTTCGAGAAATGAAACTGACGTTAACATCGACTGTACAGCTTTTAAGTTTCAAATTTAGAAGCAGTCGCAACCCTATATTTCTCTGCTAAATCTTCGTTTGTGCTATCAGCATACAGTAAGTTTAATTTGTTTATTAATACCCTGACCGATTAATCATCATCATCTTCTTCTTCCTGTTTGATTAATAATTAATATAATTTTTTCTGCTCAATTCTAAACTCCATTATTCTTAGTTGACATCATCATGACGATATGACTCTACCCTGATATTATACAAAAATTAGACCTAGGCCTATTTATATTCAATTTTCTTGAGGATTCTCCCCCACAGCTTTGCGAGTACTTTTTATTCTTGAAGCCCATGATGTTTGAAACTGAAACTAGTGGATACAGATGGATAGAGTCGTTATTACTCATTATTAGATATTAGTCAATATTGTAAATGCGGTCGTGATGATGAAGACATTCAACGTAAACTACATAGTACGCTTATTCGAAAAATGTCTTGAAATATAAATGTAAAAATTGTCCATTGGCAGTTACGGAGGTGATTTCTAGTATGTATTTAATGTATCTTTATTGTATTGCTTTATGATCGTCATTATCTGGAAATCCAATCGATAAGTTTCGGTCATGATACAGTAAGTTTAGAAAATAATTTTTGGCTATATTTTCCAGTTCGATGCTGTGGTTCAATAAAAAAATAAGAATTAATATCTGGCAGAGTGAAAGTATTAATATTCTACTTTGGTCTGTTCTTTATCTGTTGTTTATTTGTGTTCCCTCTGCTTTACTGTTTGCTAGTTAATGAGAAGAAATTGTGGAGAACGTTCTCTTCTCCAGCCTAAATGTTTGTTTCCCATTAACACGAATTACCATCCATCCCGCACCTAGGCAACAAAAAGTAAATTCGACTATGAGTGAATACATTAGATAAAAATGATCAACGTTTTATTTTGGATTGCCAATTAAGCATCGGCTGTTGAAGGAATCGACTATGGTGCCATTTTAAAAGACCGTTATTGTTCTAAGGGTGTAAGTAGATTTCGCAGTGGAATCTACAAGAAAACTTAATCGTTCGTCTGCGAAAAATAAGACGACATTTTGTATTTTAGTGCATCTGCTGCCGCCGCCGCTGTCTGGATAATAATTGACGAAATACCAAACCCGGACATTCGGCCGATTAGACCTGAGGCCTGACACCGGCTTCTCTTTCAATATCCTACCTACCGAGGATCTCAAAGTGACCGGAGGGGTAATCTAAGCAGTACGACTTAGTATTTAGTTATTTTTACTATGACTTAGTGCTTTAATGTTTTCTCATAAAATGGCAGTAGAGGTATGGAGGTGGAAATGGAGGGGTGCGGGCGCTACGCTTTAGAAGGGAGCAGTTAGTTTTGCTTGACCTAAACGAGAATTGTTTACGATCTTTATATCATGTGTGGTAACAACGACAACAATAATGATAACAATAACTAGAGTGCTACGATCGTCCATGACAACATCAAACACTATTGAGGCAAATCCAAGTTCTGAGAAAAGTTTCATGGTCGTAGAAGGATTTTTAAACCAATTTGATCACATACTACCTCTGTTTTACTCTGTATCTTCTCTTTTATACTCAAGAGGTACCGTACCATAATATAAAAGATATAAAAATGCGGCATCAGAACCCTGTGACTCTGCCAAGAAATGAAGAGATACTGTGAAAAATTTTCGAATAAAATTGAAGTTTTCAATTTCCAAAGGAAAAGTTAAGATTTATTTCAAGGAGAAGGCAAAATGAAATAGTTTTGCTTCGTCAACATTTCGTAATATGGATCATCTACACAATTGCTGATATATTCATGTTTTTTCTTGCAATAAATCCTAGCAAAAAGATCATGTCTGATACATAATATGGAATGTTTCAGTGGCTCAGTGCGTAAGCTCTTTAGGTATTGTCGTGGTTTTAAATGGCTGATCCTAAGGCTCTGGGATCGATTTCCGATAGAGAACTGATCAGAGTAAAATCTCGAACATTCACATTTCAGGGTACTCAAGTATGCCAGACGTCCTTAAAAGAAGCCCTTTAAACTTCTGACCTTGACGACGTTAAACTCACAGTTTAAAATTCACAATATTGGTGCATATGTGATGTCCCGTAAATGCGTTCAGTCCAGTGTAATCATCACTCCATGCTCTTGTGCTCTGTTCTACCTTCCCTCAGTATTTATCTTTAGGTGAGTCCAAAATACACCTCACTCAGTCACCGCCTCTTAGCTGGGGCTTCCCTTTAGTCGCTAAGCGCTTATTGTGCGATTTCTTTGACAGACTGCGCAGTTGTAGATGAATATACACTAAATCGTATAAACAATTGATTTCATCTCCCGAACGCTCATTGGAAATGGATGAGCCAATGAACTCACCGTGTTCCTACATTTTAAACTATTTTATTCTTTTACCAGCCTCTGATAAAAGAGGGAGCTTAATGTGTTGAATGTGAGAAAGTACATTGTGAAATGTTTGTACGGTATTAACCGACACCTTCATCACTCATGCAAATACAACACACTAGAGATTCTGCCGTCATCCAGTTACTAATATGATACCAGATGGCATTTCGAAAAACTGCATTCGAGTAGTTTTCCAATTTATAAACATTCTCATTTGCAGGCTCCTATAGACAGAATGGGATCACCACGTGACCTTGAAGTATCTGTCTGGTGAATACATGCGGAAATATATATTTAAGTTAATTATTAAATCTTCAAATCATTTCAATAAAGTTTTATTGAATACTTTTACCCTCACAAACTTTCTATAAAAGTTTTTACACACTTTTCGTGTTGCAGTGTTAGTCATGTTAGCTACATAAAGTTTATTTCATGGTTTAGATATTTATGATTTGTCACGTCTTATGAATGCTAATTTTTCTGTACACATCAACAGTAACATGGTTCAGAATTGCATCTACATATTCCAACATAAATCAAATGAAAGTATGCCAAATTAACACTTTATGCATTAAAAGATATATTCATGACATAACTAGGCATATTTATGACATTTAATGATTATTTGTCATACTGTGATTATTGTAGGAGATGAATATAGTCATTTACTCTAATTCGTTAAAACTCCAAATACTCTTACCACATTAGGTAGACTCTCATTTTATTTTTCAGCTCCAAGTTTTGGAACTCCATGCCTCCTGATGTTGCTCACGTTCTAACATTTCCATATTCTGTAGTAGACCAAAGACCAATCTCTTTCCACCATAGATTTACAGTGTATCATCTTAATGTATAGCTCAATGTCTTAAATTTCTATCTATAACTATAATTAATTAGGCCGACTAATAAGTTAAATCAGCTGTTAATTACAATTGATAGAATTATAACGTATTATAAGCTACTGAATTTAATTGTCAACATTTGGTAGTGTTTCGATTTTGTATGATGTAACATTTTGGGATAAATTTGTATCGAAAATCATTCTGAAGTTTTTCCAAAAAGCCAGGCCGTATATTCACTTGTGTGTGTGTGAATATTATCACGTGAGGTACGCAATTTTAAAACAATTAAGCCACCTCATTCATTAGTTAATGTAAGGTATACTACCGGCTAGTTAAGCTGTATGATTGCAATCTAATCAACTGTACCAATTTCTTGCAGAGTTAATTTAATCTTTTCATTCTAATTGCTTACATTTTTATTATTCCGTATATAGTTTCACACATGACAACGGCATGCGTGTACAAAGTTTCCTTTCTTAGTTTTTATTTTTGTAGGTTTCGTTATTTCCTCCTTTTCCTCTCCATGATTACTTGTAATCGTTGCGTTATGCTAGCGCATCGATTGCAGCCAGCGCAGATTTAAGAATAACATTCCAACACCCTGGGGATTCTTTCATTCAAAGCCGTCAACATTCGGTCTTCCAAAGTTGCCACTCACAAAGCACTAACCGCGCGCAACGTCCCTTTACATCGTTCAATTCACGCTTAACCGAGTGCGCAAATCCCCTCCCCAAATTAACATCTGACTGCTTATATTTCTTCGAATGTTTACTGTCAGTTTCGTATTACAAATCCTACTATTACAGATGATCTTAGTGAGCTTTTAAAACACGAGCTCCAGTTATTAAAGCAGGTAAGAAACACCAGCTTACGAGAACGGTTTACAAGAAAAGCATAATTTTTTAATAAATCCCAACGCTAGCGGAAAGGTAGACAACTCGGATAAATTAATTTTTTAATCGGAAGTCCATCCGGATTGAAAGCGTCCCAAGTAGCTCGCCGGACGTGTGTGAGAGCTTGCAGGATGCTATCGATTTCTCAGAATTCCCACCCGTTGTCAACGCCGGTGTGCGGTGTGTTACACGGCCCGAAGGCTTATTGGCTGTTTACCGCTGCATTCCGAACGTTAAACAGCTCCGAACTGCTGCTGCAATCCAGGTGGATTCGGACTGCTACAGCGTGAATGCAATATTGGACTAGATGGTCGGCTAGCTTGCTGATTGTAGAGAATTATTCATCAGGTTTTGGTCTCGTTTTCTTTTTCATTTGACCTCCGTCTTTGCGTGTGTCAGGTATTTATCTGTCGATGAAATGATTGATTGTGATTAATGGAAAACTTTTAGATATATTGCGGCGTCAGCGTTTTTATAATATTTACTTCGTAGTCACAGTGGAGTCTTGGAGATATGAATTGATTCATTAATAGGGCAGAGCGCATAATTACTAATATTCTGCCTGTAAGGCAACCTTTTTTTACAGATTATTAAGAATTGTACTCTAAACTTTGCATATAAATGAGATAAATTCAACTTTTACGTGTTTGTTGCCACGCAGACTTTTAGCTCAGTTATTTCGTTAGCGGTTTTGATGACATAGACCAGCTGCTACCGGACAGATGCTATGATGCAGCTCCTACTATACAGCTGCTATATTATAGCCGCTACAGGACAGCTGCTACAGGACAGCTGCTACAGGACAGCTGCTACAGGACAGCTGCTATAGTACAACTGCTACAGGACAGCTGCTACAGGACAGCTACTACAGGACAACTGCTGCAGGACAACTGCTACAAGACAACTGCTACAGGACAACTGCTACAGGACAGCTGCTACAGTACAGCTGCGGTGGAATGTTATATCGGATATAAACCGGACGATTCAAGTGACCACTGTCCACCTTAAATAGCTCTGGTTTAATTTCGTCGTCTCAGCCAATTTGCGATGGAGATAAAGAGGATTAGATTGAAGGGCAATTGTTCCGAATTCGGCTAAGAGATTGATTGCAGCAGGAGAATAAAAGATTTTACGAGTGGATTACTGGCTACAGTGTCAGACAATTATGTGGATTAGCTTGGACGAGGGCAGGCGCAGACAACCTGGCCTGACAAGCTGTAATGATGGACCCGGTGCGCTAAGCATCAGTAATTTATCACTTGAGAGTGAGACCCTCACACTGCCATCAGCAAAACAAGACATCTGCAAGTGGCTGATTGGATGTCAGATTAATTGTTACCTTTTCATACACTATGTTGTCTGACACGGGTGAACCTGGCAAATAGAGTGCCTGAGAGGTATAAAGAAGAAAACTGCAGAGATAACGAAGAAAACTGATAGGAGAATTGCGTAACAGTTTACGGCATAGCAATTTAATAAGATTTAAAATCGATATTTTCGGCTATTAAGTTAAAGGGCTAAATTTAGTTCGGCATTTGGATTGGTTTGCATTTGCCTTTACACATCCCAATGAGTGTTGTATAGTCGGAGTCTGGACTTGAATTGGTCTTCGTTTACCTGCATTTATGAATTCAACTGCATGATATTATCTTGGGAATTCTTGCATTTTTCCTAGAACATTTTCCCTTAATGTAGAATTTTTAAATTTCATAATAACAATTTTCCTGGTTAGAAATGCAGCGAGCATATGAGGTGCCGACAAGTAGCTGAATTAGTATCAAGCTTGCCTGATAAGCAAGAGATCATGGGTGTGAAATGTCTCAGGGCCATCTTTAATATGCAGTATACTTACAGTTTATTATGGAAACCGACGTTAGACTTTGCTGTATATTTATCCTACTGATTTGTTGTATGTTATCCGAAAGACGACAATTCATAAATTTCTAATGAATTTAATAGCAAAATCAAAATTAAACTATAAATTAGAGCTTTGCTAATTTCTAACTGTGAATATATTTACGTGTATACAGCATAAATTGTAATTATCCTTTGTTCTTTTTATTATTTATTATTTATTATTTTATTATTCTTTCTATTCTGACTGTAGACAGAAACAATATCGCTAAATGTTTTTTTCTCTATATTTTTCATTTAACTGAAATGTCAACAGTAGCAGTTTGTATTTGATTGCAATTATTAATTCTATTTTTTTGAAAATAGAAAAAACAGTGGTTTAACATTTCATAATGAAATTTAAATGGCCTCATTTAATTTAAAGCACAATTTTAAAGTCGTATGATGAACTTTTATGAATTTAACTATCGAAATTTCAGTGTTTTTTTCTTTCTGATTATGAAGCATACTCTAATTCACTTTGATTTTCAAATGAATTGGAAGAAACTGGCGCAATTCATAATTGTAGTACCGTTCAGCACTTCGTCAGGGTTCTAAACTCCTGCATATTAATGTTATCTTAATAAATGCGCTTATCGAGAGAACTTCATGGATCATGAGGGAACTTCCTGATGGAAGCAGCTCCAGTTAATCCTTTCAATCACATCAATCAAATCTGGCAGCCTGTAATCCCAGCGGATATAAGTAACTCCGCCTAGAGGTTTTTATGCGTTGTATGATTGGTTGTCGATACCTCACCTGCGCTGCGCGTATTACAGGTATATCGATCGTCTCGCATTAGCCGACCAGCGAACAACCGCTGCTGATCTAACACACTGATGCAGTCGTTGCTGCTCAAGAACAACATGCAGACTAAATTGAGAAATATACAGAGTCGCTCATTTGTTGATAGTATATTCGACAATTATATTTTTATTATATTCATATTGGGTAAACAGGATTGTTTCTCAGGGAATGCCGCCTCTGCTCAGTAAATGTTACTCGAAGCTGACGAAAGCGTAAGGGGTTCACCTCGTCATAAGCAGTATCCCCCATGAATTATGATACTTATATCAAAAGGAATGTTAGAAAGTTTAAAGATTCACTCATATATAGACATGGAGAGGAAACGGAAGGTAGAGATGAGTGGAGGCGTTATATACCAAGGACCTGCCAGTAGGCAGTGCACTAAGCGATTGAGATTGGACAATTTTACTAATTATTATATACAGAATATCTACAATATCATATTATATACTGAATGTCCCAGTAGCGTAGTGGTAACGTCATGGGTTTAAAAGACAGATCCTGAGGTGAATTGAACTCTCGTTGGTTCGATTCCCGGTCGCGCTGATCTCAGTGTAAAGTCTCGGACATTTACTGGATTGGTTATACGGAAAATGGGCTAAATTGCCTAGAGTATTAAAAATGTGGTATTAAAAGTGATAGATATCAAGAAAGTTGATCATTTCACTATAATACTTATTTAAGATTCTTCAATTTATATTGGCTACTAGTTATTTGCGTAGCGTTAGTTAAGCAAAATCTGCAAACTATCGCAGACGAAATTAAAAACAAAGTGTCGCTAATATGCTTATATAGGGTGTCCAGATAGGTCGTGAACGATTTTGAATGCAAAAAATTATATGTTATGCACAATACAATGTGGAAAGTTTGATACTGGCAGATAGGCTGTTCAATTGTAAATAACAGGGAAAATACTGTAGGTTTGTAACTTACGTTTCAAAGTGTTGACGTCATTTGCCGTGACGTCATCAAAATGTGCGTAAACAGAAAACTGCCGCAACAGTGCAGTAAATAAACGGCGTATCACTGATTAGGCAATGGCAACATTAAACGAAGCGCAAATTAGAGCACAAGCTATTACACTATTGGAAGAAAAGTATAGTTATGGCGTTATAGCAAAAAAACTAGGTCGTAGTAAAGCGTGGATTAGCAAGTGGGCCAACCGCTACAAGCAGAATCCAAACGAAACGCTGCAGAGTCGTTATCAAGGCGGTCGAAAGTCTGTGCTGACTGCTGCCGCTCAAAAACTGATTAGGCAGTCTAAATATGTGCGTGGACAGAGTCTGCGAAAGTTAGCACGTCGATTGAAAGACAAACGCTTTGCTGGATGCAAAGAGACAATAAGACAGTATATGCGAACGACGCTGAAATGGAAATGCTTTAAACGACAAAAGGTCCCAAAGTTAAGTAGTGCTTATAAAGTCCGCCGAGTCAACTTTGCGAAGAAGTTTAAAGATATTGACTGGTCGCGTGTCATGTTCACTGATGAATCACCTTTCAAACTTTACTACGTACCTAACAATAAGAACGATGTAGTATGGGGATCACAAGAAACTTCTGTTCCGTGCGCGCCACAGGTGAAGTTCAGCCCGTCAGTTCTGGTGTGGGGTGGTATTACAGCTCGCGGATTAACAAAACTTCATATCATCCCAAATAAAACTTCAGTTAATTCGACTTATTACATCAATGAGATACTGGAGAAAGAGGTCAAACCAGCATTCCAGCGAACAGTTGTATGTACGAATTTAACAGCTACAAAGCTGTTTCGTAATAACGGCGAAGGATTGTTTCAACAAGACGGTGCACGTGCACACACATCAAGAGCGTCAGTCGAGTGGTTGAACACAAACATTAATGGATATATCTCACCAGAGGACTGGCCACCTAATTCTCCGGATTTGTCACCGATAGAAAATGTTTGGAGTATTATGGCGGCAACGGTTTATGCCGATCCTGAACCGCAGACATTGAACAGCTTGAAACGCCGGATTCGAAAGGCGTGGAAATCGATACCTCTGAAAACTCTGACAAATCTAATTGGCTCGATGCATGATCGACTTGACGCTGTACTGAAGAATAAAGGAGACATTATTAAATACTAAATGACAATTTTTATAAATTTGTTACTAGTGGATTAAAAATGGCAGTCATTCAAAATCGTTCACGATCTATCTGGACACCCTATAATATTGCATTCTACAGTTTTACTACTTACTATTTACTTTACTATTTACTAGTTTTATTATTTACAGAATATCTCAAGATTCTTTAATTTATCTACTATTTATTTTTGGAGCACTAGTTAAGCAAAATCTGCCATCTAGTTGCTGTATAGCGGCTATAGTGATTACATATAATTATTAAGACGACTCTACCGCTTGCTCGTTTCTACAGAAAAGCTCACCAGTTGTTTCAATATCAGAAGAAATCGTCAGAGGTTCCAGTCTTTGACCTCTTACTTGTCGGGCAATTTGGTCAGATAATTTTTACTAAATATTTTGTGCATCTTTTTGTGTCAGTGAGTGTATCGAATATGCTTTGAAAAATCTATTTCATTAATGCAATTCCCGCAAAAGAGTAAGAGGTAATTAGATACAGAAGACATGGATGAAGTCAAAGAATAAACAGGTTTCTCACTTCAGATATAGGCAATGGTAGACCCTGCCATCGCATTCTTCTGATGAACCAAATGGAAATTCGTCATCAATTAATCAATGATTAATTGATTGACTGACTGATCGATTCATTGATTGACTGCCTGATTGAGTGACTGATTGATTGATTGACTGACTGATTTATTTATTGTTTAATTGATTTGATTGATTGTTTGATTGAGCGATGGATCGAAATACTAATTACTAATTTTTCATTTTGATATTGTTTAAGAACTTACAATATGGATATTTAAACAAATAAGAGTTAGTCTTCATCAGAAGTTGAAAGGGCTGACAAATTATTGTTGCAGCTCCCTTCATAATACCCTATCTCCTTTATTTTTAAGATAGCGCGAGACTCTTGCAACAAATCCGACGCTTAGCTTACAGACAGCATAACTCTTTGCACGAGAGCAGCATGTGGAAGATACGGTAGAAGCGTGCGGAAGGTAGGAGCCGACTCGCTCTCTAAGTGAATATACTAATTATGACGAAGAAGGCAAACATTGCAGAGACGACACTTGGGTTTCCTATTCGTTGCTCGTGTGGAGAGAAAGATAAGTGCGCTGCATCAGGACTGTCTGCACTTATCCACATGCAGGCGTAACTAGACCTATGGGTGCAAGTGTGCATGAATGCACTGGTACCTGCATGTGTTAATAGCAATTACGATGTGAGATATTTCTTGCAATGAGATATTTAGACAAATTAGAAATGGCCTTTATCAGAAGGTGAAATGGCAGACAAATTCTTATTGAATCTCTCTGCAGAATACCGTATCTCTTTCATTTTTAAGAGACTATATAACATCATCATCTTCATCTTCCCTTAAATCCCAGTTTAACCAGGATCGGGAGGGACTATTATATACATAAAATACATATAGATGTATGTATATATATATATATATATATATATATATGTGTAATTTTATACGTATATACATACATATATATATATATATATATATATATATATATATATATATATATATATATGCATGTATATAGTTTATTGGCATGTGCAGTATAACCGTGTTTTGTGGTAAGAGTTGTTGAAAAATAGACTAACCGTATATTATTGCACGTGTCTGAAAAGGAGGCAGAGCACTAAGATCCGAACCAACGTCAGAAAGGCCATTCGGTTGGTGAGCGCCTAGGCTCCAGAAATTGATACAAAAATGTATAACTTTTGTTACACTAGGATATTGTTTTAATTCATTTTAATTAAATTGCTGGGCAACCATTTCAATTGTAAAATAAAGAATTTTAATGTAAATTTAGGTTCTGATATTTAATTCAATTTCAATTTGAATATCGATTGTGAAATTGACTTCAATTTCAATTATAAAGAATTTCCAATTTAATTTTTAGTAGGTGTACTTGGTCGAATTCAATTGAATATTCTGTTTGAACTGCATGCAATTCAATGTAAGTGTTTATGACAATGGAGATGTCAATGCAAATACGGGTATAATTTCTGTAACAACCCTGCACATTTACTGGCGCATTTGTTACCTCCACAAAACAATCATAATTACCCAACCCGAAGAAATACTGCTAAGAGATGCTTTTCCCTTCCCATAAAACGAAGCAGTCTGAGCGATAAAAACTTCATTATTCGTATGATTCTAGATGATGCTAGTTAATTTAATGAATACTAAAAGATTCTTCTTTACTCATAGTACAGTACGCCCTATATGGCAATTATGAATAGTATAAGCCATTGATTTATGTAATGTTGTAATATTCATGTGGTAAATGTTAGCGAGAACAATTTTTAGTCTTATCTCTCTTATATCTAGCCTATTAACTGTTTATGCTATATCTGTAATTTGTTATGCTATGTCTGTTGGAATTTCTGTGCTGTAACTTTCTGCGGTTGTCAGATTGAACGAAAATAAACGAATATATTATTATTATTATTATTATTAATTGCGGTTAAAGTTTATAAACAGCAATTACTTAAAATCATCAATTTCAGCGTTTACACTAAGGTGACAAACTATTAGTTAATTGTGAATAAATATTGAAAAGTGAAAGTTAGTAACAGTGATCAATATAAAATAAGAACTGATGACATTGTAAGTCTGTAAATAATTTGAATCAGACTGAATTAGGGTTGACTATTATTCTGATACATTAAAGCTAACAAATCAGAATCCATTTACTAATTATACTAGCATGTCTGTGGGTACATGTATATATGCATGCTCTTATGTATGCGTATGTGCTAGTTTGAAACTCTGCTTGTATATACAAGTATGTACAAGTGTGTATATATGTATATGTATGTGCAAGTGTGTCAAAATTTTCCTTCTTGTTTTTTTAAGTTAGAATTTCGGTCTGTATATTCTTTCTTCCATGTATACAATGGTATAAGTTACACTTTTACACTTTGCTCACAATTGTTTGGATTGTGTATCTTGAGAATTTTTTAAACTACAAAATTTCTGTATGTGCGGGCAAGTGGTATATTGTGCGTAACCGGTGCATGTGTATGTACGCATACATGAAAATGTGTATGTTCGTGGGTGTGTGTATGTGTTGTGTGTGGGTGTGTATGTTGTGTGTGTGTGAGTATTGTGTATGTGTGCGTATGTGCGTGTGCGTGTTTGTGTGAGTCTGAGTGTGTGTTTGCGTATGGGTCTTCGTAACGCTGCTCAATACACTGACAGATGTGAGACCTGATGTATGATTGGTTCGAGGATCTGTCAGATCTGTATTAGTTCTTAAGCTTTGAGATATTCCAAAGTTTTTAGTGAAATACATTACAATTAAAAATTAAAGTTCTTCAGCTGTGAGATAATCCAAAGTTTTTATTGAAATAAATTGCAATTAAAACGCATTTATCTTCATCTTTTTGGCGAATAACTAAATTTTTATGCATGCTAGCTCGTCATAAAATTTTAATTAAGCTAAAAACTCTTATCGATTGCCATTTTTATAGCAGTAATTGATAATTATTTGCATAATATTTATTCACCAAATTCATGTCAGTATGAGACAAACAACACAGATCAAATCAAACGAACATACACGTACATGTAAATAAAAATACACAAGATAAAGAATGTTATTCGTATCATACATACGTATCGCTGTGGGCTATTTCCAATCTGTAATTTCCTTATAATCTATTTACTATGCCTTTTTTCCATTCCATTCTTTCATTTCCATCCTACCGAGTCCTGCATATTCTTGTGTTATTGGACCAACATGTGCATCCTGGTCAGGTTGATCCGTGAGACTTTTAGTTTTTCAGGAGAAGGGGGTGGGGGAAGGCTCGTATTTACAGACATCTTTAGTAAGATATTCCCCTATATTGTTCAAGATACCCCTAGTATCTCATAAAATCCATGCAATCTCACAAAACCACATTAACAGTAATTTCATGACTCTTACAAAAATTTTAAAAATATTTGTACTGGTCTAAGCTTTCTATGGCATCTTGACGTCTCTGACATTGCCTTATGGCGAGGAACCGGACGTTAAATTCTTATTGATTGAGGGCGGGACTGGGATTTGAAATGCCAGCCTCTCCGGCTCCTATCCCCCCAGATTGCGTCCACCAGGAAACACCACAGGTCCTGGTTGAGGAGGAACAACAGTGGGCGCGATATCTGTGTTACAATCTTTGGAAATTGCGCGGCGCCGTTGCCGGCCGGTGACGAGGCAGATGGGAAATCAGCGGTTACCTAGGTAACGGTACTCCTCGCACCGTCACTAGGGCGTTTACCGGCAGCGTCCTGCCTTTAGAGTCCGTGAGCCGGTGTCGGTGAAAAATACCAACCCTTTAAAAAAGTTCCCGCTGATGTTGTGTTTCTGACTATAACAGTAAGAGTGTGTATGTATTTGTGCATATGTATATATATATATATATATATTATATTATATATATATATAGAGATATATATATATACATATATGTATATATACATGTAAATATACATGTATAATATATATAATATATATATATATATAATATATATATATAATATATATATATATATATATATGTATATATATATATATATATATATATATATATATATGTATATATACTTTTATCATCATCGTCATATTTCCTTGAAATCTCAATAAACTAGGTTAGATTTTAGACAATTTGTAGAAATTACTGGAGCGTAGGCTCACGCTAACTGAATGCCCTTTCTGACAATGGTTTGGATCTTAGTGCTTTGTAGCCTTTTGCGACTCCTACAGTCCTCATTTGGTCTGTGCTTCAGAATCTCGGACACAAACGGGTAAATAAGTAACTGTACTGATAGAATGTCTTTCTCGCAGGTATAGTGTTTCCATCCAGCTTTTCACTAAGATTGTTAATAGTCCGAAGTCGTCTCTAGCTGCAGAAATATGATCCAAGACATCCCTGAATTTGTCTTAGAATCACGAATCGTCCATTTATTATAATTAAAACCTTGTATATTAAGTTTATAAGCCTTGATTCCTAAATATTGATTGCAATAAGTTTATATCACTGTAAATATAATTTAGGCATCAATTCATTAAATATTATTATTATAAATTTGCTATTCATTTTAGCATATTCATGTATTTGCTCATTTCATATTTTGGGACTATATCTGCATCATTTCCTTTGTAAGTTTTGATTAATTACACTGCGTGCATTCACTTAATATCTCTACAGAGGTTTATGTAAATCAGCCCAGGTGGGTTATCGTGCAATCGCTTTGATTTCTGATAATTTATGCCAGACTGTGTACGGAAGACTCAATGCAAGAACAAAGCCTGTTGTAGCAGGAGAGTTATTGAAGGATCGTTGTCATTCTGAAGGAGTTGTTTGATGCTGAAGCAGACTTGATGCGTGATGCAATGGCATCGTTTATCTCCAGCATTCATCGATAATCAATAAATGGGGAGAGCGACGTGAGAGTTTTGAGTGGGTAGGAGAAGGGACTAATAATGCGCAGATATGGTCTGAAGGTGGAGGGGGGGGGGGGGTAACAATGGAACTCGTTACGCTACATTCGTGTTCCTACAGTGAGGGTATTCGAGTGAGAGAATGAAAGAAAGAGCTATATAGTGATAAAGAATGAGAGAAGGACAGAGAAAAAGCGAGATTAGTCAAATTGCGAGTGCGATTAAGAAAGTGGAAAGAAATGGTCTGAAAATAGTATTGAAGAGTTTTAGAGGTAGACAACTGCATATAGCGCAAGAGATGAAATACAAAAAAATGGAAAAAAATGGCAAGAGAAGATATTTAGATGAGGGGAAAATGAGATCGGTAGATGAAGTAAAGAAGGATATGAGTGAGACAGAGAGAGAGAGAGAGAGAGAGAGAGAGAGAGAGAGAGAGAGAGAGAGAATAGAGATACAGAGAGAGAGAGAGAGAGAGAGAGAGAGAGAGAAAGAACAAGAAGCACAGGAAGCGAAGGATATAAATGGACAGCGGGAAAAGGAACTCAGAATGAAGAGCATAGAAAGGTGACCAGATTAAGGAATTCGCGAATGAAACAAAAATGGAAATAAGGGAGAGAGAGGAAGTTAAAATAGATGAAATCAGATGATTGTTAATCATTAGTACAATTAGTTGGATATGAGAGAGAGAGAGAAAATTAGACAGTGTAAAAGTGTAATTAGAGTTCGAGATAAGAGGTGGAGAGTGAAAGAAAGGGCATAAGGGATGTAGAAAATTATAGAGACAGAGATAAGGAGTGACAGATATGGACAGAGAGACAGAGAGACAGAGAGACAGAGAGAGACAGATACAGAGAGACAGAGGGAAATGGAGAAGAGACAAGAAGATAGATTGCTCTTGTGATAGTGAAGAGGTAAACAGAAGATCGGTAGATCTAAAGACTTCCCCCTCATTGATGCTGCTGATAAAACGACTGGAAGAATTGCAGTGCAAGCAATTGACAACGAATTACAATATCACCGCGTCCAATTGAGTGGCGTAGTAAAGAAAAGGTAAAATCGATTGAGAATCCGTACTATCTTAATAAAGTGTCATTGTTTTTTGAAAAAAATCGTATCATTTTTCGCTCGTGTTAATTCTTATAATGATGGTACTTCCTGAGATGGGCTTGAAAGTTATTTAATGTTTAGCATCGTGTATTTATCGCCTCATGGAGCTACAAATAACAATAAGAAAATCGATATATGATTTATCAGGCTTTAAGCGAAAATCAAAATATTTATTTTATATATTCGATCATTCTGTACAGGCCATCCTGTACATGTACAGACCATTCTGTACAGGTCATTGTGTATATGTACAGACCATTCTGTACAGGTCATTGTGTACAGACAGTATATTCTGCCATTAAATTAATGAACTACATAATTTGTGGAGCTGCTTATTAATACTCTTTAGTTAGCATATCTTTTAGAACATTTCGAAGTTGTTATAAAATTTGCTGACTATGCGTCCTTATATCCAAATAAATATCTCTCTTAGTGCGCTGTCGATTTGCTAGTCCTGCCGTACTGCGCATATAACTCCTCCAAATATTTCTATCCTCTGCTTTCTCTTCACATATCATAGGAATTAGTTATCAAATCATCCAGCATCGTAAGGCTCGGCCTTCCTCTAACTTCCTTCCTTCCAATTTTGCTTCGTTTATCTCTTTTGCCTGTAGTAAACAATTCTCTCTCATGCAGGACATGGCCTTTCCAGTTTCTTTTCTAGTTTTTCATGACTTTTCCAGTTTTATTATTATTATTATTATTATTATTATTATTATTATTATTATTATGTTTATCCTCATTCTATTTAGCACTTCCTCGTTCGAAATTTTGTCAGAACTTGTTATCTTCGCCATTCATCTCCATTTCGAATGCTTCCAGTTTCCTAAGATCCTACTTTCTTAACGTCTGTGTTCACAACCGTATAGGTGAATGGTCCATACTAAAGGCTTTACAGTCGTTATCTTCGTGCATTTCTTCAAACTTTTTGTTAGTAGTCTACATTCAACTTATGTTCCATATTTCCCATTTTCTGTTATTGTGTTTCCTAAGCCGAATCCCTATAACATTTAAAAAGCTCGTAAAGCTAATGTTAACGTCGGTTTCCTCACTCGAAAGCGACGTCAGTGACGGGAAAACAAGGAGCTCAAGCGTTCAGTTTTCAGTCAAAGCGTTATCTTACAATGAAATGTTATGCGAAAGTGAACCTTAAGCTGAACCCTAAGCTTTGAAAGTTCTGTTGTCTGCTCGGGTAGGAAGCGATGTACCGGGAGGGATAAATTTTCTGCTGCTTTGAGTAGAATTGAGCGAAGAGAGGGGGGAGACCCACGAGGAAGGTGAGGGGAGGGGTCGGTGAGAATCGACTAGGTGCGCTTGACGCAAACATCGCCCGTTGTGAAGTTATTACAGGGAAAGCAACTTAACGTTGGCTCAGTTGAGAGGCTGACGCTGACTGAGACGTCACATGTTAATCGGCGCACTTAGTATATTATTATTTCTCTTTCTTATTTCAATTTTTTTGTAACGTTAAGCTTAGAAATCAGTTTCTAAATAAATGTTAACTAAGTTCTAACTAAATTTTAACTAATTCTAACTAAATTCTGTGGTTCGTTTCAGTGTTGTCGTCGCTAGGTTTCGGATTAAGCAGGACAAGATAATTATTTAATTTTTGTTATATTAAATTAGAAGTATAGTTTTGTTATAGCAGTACGTATGGGGTTGTATCATATGGACCTGCTACTAAGCTGAACACTAAGAGAGAGAAGGCTATTGTATTATAGTTTATTTTATTACGTTTTTTGTCATTTGTTTCGGCTCATCTATAGGCATATATATATATATATATATATATATATATATATATATATATATATATATATATACTATATATATACTATAATATTGTATATAATTATATACTATATATATATATATATATATATATATATATATATATATATATATATATATTTTAAGTATCACATTGCTGATGATATTGACTAATCGTGCATCTACAATGCATTTGATAATGATAGCCTTTAGACATAGATTAATGCAATAACCTGCGTGACACTCATGCGTATAGGGTACGGTGAAAGTCTATATTATACTTAAATTTAAAGTCAAATTTATTGTAATTTAAATCTTTCCCAACATCATCATCGAAGGTACCGGTAGGAAATATAATAATAATAATATAAATAATAATAATAATAGTAACCTTGCAAAGATTTAATGCAGTCTGCTTCAGCAATTCTTTGAAGCCGCTTGATGACCTCGAGTAGCCGGGCGGCGATTCAGCATGTATTGCTCGAATCGTTTTTATGCAACTTCTGGTTCTTTACACCTGGGGTAAAAAAATAATAGTCGGCAACATGCATTACAGTGACATTGAGACATTCTAAAATATATGAAAGAAAGGGAGTATACTGCGTGTTAATTTAACCGTTTCTTAGGAACTAATTGAGATTTTAGCCTGTCAATGCTCGCAAATCATCTGCATTTCTTAATATACGAATCGCTAATAATGCTAATGCAGATAATTGTCTTTTTATATATTTGTACTTAACTTGTATTAAATTATCATTTGCGGAACATAGTATATAAATCACATGCGGAATTCATGACCGATGGTTTGACATTTATTAATCAATTAAGCAAACTGGTAACAATTTAGTTCAATGACAGTAACGAGTACGTTCTATTCAATAAAATCGCACATACTATCTAACTTTATTTCTGATTTTATTTTGTTGTGCAATTTTCAGATTATTCAGATTGGATTATATATTCTTTCAATAATGGAAACAGCGGATAGGTGCACCCACTGATTTATAAGAAACCGTAAAGACGAAATTACATGGATAATTAATGAAACAGTGTCTATACTAATATTCTTATGCCTTCTTATGACGACTTCGAACATGGAAACGACCGCAGAAATCGCTACGGAGGAACTATTTAATCAGACAGCATTCATGATCCATGGCCTTAATCTCAAGAAAAATATTAGCGATGCACAAGACTTCAACCAAGTCTTTAATCTGTCTCTGAATCGTGAATTTAGAAACAGATTAAGCGACGAAAGCAATATTGCGCTCGACAAGAATTTAGATGTACAAATAGTAGATGATGATAAGGAATTAGATAAAGAGAAGTATTTAAACAATGGAAGAGTTTTAGATGATGAAAGGATAACGAAATATGACGATATGAAATGTAGTGAGAGAAATGAGAGCACGAGTAATCAAAGCAACGGCGTAGATATGAATGGTTTAGCGGATAATAGCTTGGACTCAGCGACAGTGCGCAACGAGTACAAAGGTAAAACTTGTATTTACAAACATATACAGGCATTAGCGGGTGAATGTCCTGTTAGTGCACACAACTTGAGTAATAACATCGATACAGATTCTGAGGACATATTTATCTCTTCTGCTGGTTTAGTGAATAACAAAGGTGCTGCTGCTGCTGAAGAATTACTGAACAATAAAATTACATGCACTGATGCAACAGTTTCAACATCTCAATTAGAGACAGGAAATTCCGTGATATCTGAGGCCAATAACGAAATAGCCTCCACTGAGGAAGGAAATTCGGAGGGGGAGCGGAACAAATGTTCCAAATCAAAAAGCGATGGCGAGGGAGAGATAGGGAACTGCGGTACAGTTGATACGGGAAGCGACTGCCGAATTGTTGACACGTCGAAATTAGAAACGAGTTCGGAGGGCTTGTCAACGCCGTCTGAGCTGAGGGAGGGGGTGGTGAGGGAAATGGACGATAAAGGCGGTGAGAGTGATACAGTGCGCGACAAAAGAAAAGATGAAAACGAAGACATTCCGAAGGATTTTTCCATGTCGGATAAGAATGAACGTAATCTGTTGACGTCATTGTGTGAAGAAGGTCCCAGAGGGATTGAAGCCTCGTCCACGCCGAGCGAGAGCGCCGAGTCGGGTGGCCGCCCCCGAGCGATCGATGGGGAAGCGGTTGACGGGGCCGATCCAGATTCGGGCGATGTCAGGTTGGAAGGTGATAGACAAGAAGACAGATCTCACAACACCGAACCTGTCGCTTCAGGTTGGTAAACTTTCTTATTTCTAATTTCATTTCTCTGCGACATTCGATACTGTACCCTCCGGTCTCGCCTGCAGGGCGTTTGATTAGTAACTAGTGGGGGCAAAATAGAGTCAACACTTGAGTATGGTCACGCAGTCTGTCCTCTATATGTTAATTTGATTGACATTTTAGCTGACTCTACAGAAATGTAGATTCGTGAAAATTAAAATGATTGAGTAGAATTGAACTGTTATGAGTTCCTCTCCCCAACTGAACGGAAAAAATTATTGGACAGTTGTAGGCCCTGTAAATATTGAACTAAACTGGCATATATATATATATATATATATATATATATATATATATAATGTATTTATACAGTATACATATTATATATAATATTATATATATATATAATAGTGATAAATATCATCTTGAATGGCCAATTCTTTATAATGAGTTTTGTTACTTATTTAATGATACAGATTGTCAATGACAGAAAATGAAGTTCAAACTTTAGCGTTAATGTTTTAGCTATCCAATTTACTAGTAAAATGTAAAACAAAATATAAGTTATCAAATTATAGATTCATTAATTTAAGATGCATTATAAGTTTTAATATTGTGTTTGGGCTGAGCCGATGACTTGTTGGCATCTTGCTAGACAGCGGATCAGTAGATGCAGGGTTTAAATCCAGTGCTCTCCCGTCACTGTGGTGCCATCGAACTGTAAACTGGCCTTAAACATGACTTTTTGGGTAGAAGGTACCTTTTAGAACTTAAGTCGAAACGGTCTTGAGAAACCACCTCGTAATATATTTTCAAAAATAAAAGAACGTGCTCTCAAAAGAAGAAGCCCCCATATTTATAAAGTAAGCAACAATAAGCTTCCCATTCTAATGACTTCCCATTCTAATGACTTCCCATTCTTCCTTCCCATCAAAATATCTTCATTCTTCGAATATTCATTCTTGCTTTCTATTATAATATAGACCTGAATGTTATGCTATGGAATGATCGTCTGTGAAGGAATTGGTCAACGGGTTCTCTTCTACTTAAACCCATCAACTAACCTAGTAAACAGAGATTAGTTATTACAAATACTAATAGCAGTTTTATTTGGTGCCTAAGCTAGCATTATCTATAGAGAGACATTGCGTATGTTAACGCACTTGAATTTCATTCAGTTTTACTTGTTTTTTGAATCATAAAGCAGTTTCGTTTGTTTTCGGCAGGATCCGGGTAGATAAGTTTATGAATTCAAAATTTTACTAGTTTCATAAAGGCGAGTAGTAAATCTTGAAAAGAGTTAATTCGAAAATCTGCATCAGAAATTCAGCTTAAGACAATAATTTTTAAAAGTTATATGAGCTACATATTAAGACAGTTGATACATTTTGAGATGCCTAATTAATACAATATAGAAATAATTAAATAGACAAAGTTCTTTTAATTAAGAATTAACTAAATGAAAAGTATTCAACCTAAATGCATAAAAATATTCAACCAAAATTCTACTATCTGGAATCACTTAATTTAATGAAATCATGGCTGTGATTAACTATGTTAACGGAACGCCCGCGCATTTGTGGTAATGTTCTTATGACAGTCGAGCTTTGATATATGCTCCGGCGTAGATTTCCTCTAACAGGACTGATCATGGAAGCTATCGATATTGATGGCTGAGTCCGGGACTCATGGAGGAGATTCTGTCACCGGGACATTGGCTCGGTCTAATGAGCCGTCAGCTCATGATTTATTGCTCAATAGATTTGAATTGATCAGAAAACAAAGGAATAGTTAAAGAGAATCGCTGTGGTAGTTAGAAATTAATCCAATGTGGTAGATCATAAGACTATGCGATAAATAAGTAGTTATATTGTAAAAATGTCCAAAATATCCAAATATCCAATAATTTTCTTGTAAAAATATTAAAATAGTTCGATTGTAAAAAATGGCATAAATAGTTCAATGAATACGCTATAGTTTGAAATATAGTATTTGCATAGCTAGCTAAATGACTCTGATGCAGTTGTTTATATATTCTTTGTGGACACTAAAAATTTTAACTCTTTTATTCATTAATTTATAAGTTTAATTAGTATTGATAACGTTATTTTCATTAACTACTTAAAGTTATTCGATCAACCTCAACTTAATTCGCTAAAAATATTTGTTAGAATAATTATTTCGCACTTATAAAACGTAATTAACTGCTGGTTCTTGCAATTATTTTGGTGTTTGCTCTCCGTACAATTCTCTGTTAGTAGCAAATAAATCATTATAAACAAGTATTTGTACGTGTATTTACAGTATTTGTACAATGTACATGGTATACATTTACTGTATTTGCCAGATAAAATTTCATATATAAACAGTTTTAATTATAGATTTATATTCAGTGTAACTGATATAATAGATATGCATATATGCTCATCCAGTGTGTTTCGTATAGCAGATATGCAAAAGTTATGATTTACATAAAATTTGAGTGCATATTTGTTTTTACTTTGTATAGGAGCATTTCTAAATTAATATTGAATATACATAAATATAATTACAGATTACAACGTCTTAAAAGCAAAGCTAATTACGATAATACTATTTAGAATAATAGCCACATATTCGATATTTCCAATCGACTCCATTCTCTCCATATTCCACGGTATAATATATGCAGCTCAGTTAATAGACTCAAATCCCTCCCGGACTTTCTCCCGGAGGTCCCTGCTCATTGATGCGTCCTTCATTCACCTCTGCTTACTCGCTCAGAACCATTGCGCACTCAGGCATACCTATGTAGGTAGATAGAGGCCCAGAGCTTTTGTTGTCCCACCTTGTCCGGTTGCTTGTCTGCTCGGATACGGACCTAAGTCCCTCTGCCGGATGACTTCATGAACGCTGATCCTGCCCCGTGAGCCATCAATCATTGAAGTAAGACAGGATTGGGAGCCCCTGAGACTCCAGATGTCATCTTGTCCTTCTTCTCTTCCCTCTCTCTTTGTCTCTGTCGCTCTCAGTTTTACGCAGTCTTTCTTATGTGTCTCTATGTCCTTGCCTGTTTAGCCAATTCTGAATTGGACGGTAGATTCTGTGATTGTCTTAAATAATTCCTAAATCTTAAGTGTCTCTGTCGGTATTTCTCATTTCATCCCGTAGGTTGTTGTTGAATTCTCTATATTCTTAACTTCAAAGTGTGTGTTGCGTATCTCCACGATGATAATACTATCGAGTTTGTCGCTATTTTGAAATTTTATAATCTGTTAATGATCTTTTGTCTTGTCCTGCCGCTCTCTCTCTCTCTCTCTCGCTCTCTCACAACACACACTCTCGCTTTCACTCTCTCTCACTTTCACTTAAGTCTTGCATGTTTCATTTAATTTATTTTGCCATAGTTCGCCTCTAAACCGATTCGATAAAACGTATTTTTTAACTAATCTTGTCTGTTTATAACATATTTCAGTTTGTTTAATTGTATTTTTATTGTATTACTAAGCATATTTTAGTGTGTTTCATATTATTAACATGTTTAATATGTTAGTTTGCAACTATTAGCATCAACAAAGATTCTTTCCAATATCTCTTGAGCTTTCTTTTGAATATTTTGAGATTCTTAAATGTAAATCTTGACTATCTATGAATGATCATAACTTTTATTGGTTCGTACTCATTGAAAAAGCTGCTGATTATTGTCTTATTTGTATTGTAATGTCGACATTTAACTTATCTCTTCTTATATTTAGTTTCAATTTTCTTAATTCTTAACCGTTTCTGTTGCAGAGATCGTATCTCCTTTTAACACTTAAATAAAGGGAATTAATTAAAATTGTAATTTTAGATAGTTTAAATTTACGACAAATTTTAAATTCTGCTTGGAGGAAGCATACCTACATTGTCTCAACGGAAGAATGGTCAACACTGGGAGGATAAATATTTATTTGTGCGACAATTTTTCCATCATTTGCTTGTAAATATTTAATACCGGTATCCGTGTAACCGTAAGCAGCAGTTTCAACTAATGCAAGTCGTGTTTTTCTATCGTATTAAGACCGCGTTCACGTGTTTGTAGCATTTCCCGTCCCGTGCTCTGTCGGATTAAGATAACTCCTCCCCCCATTTCTAGATGAGTGGTTAATATAGCATATCTCTCTATTGTTCTGTCAAGTGGCATGTCCTAGATACACATTTCTGCTCATATGCTGCTTATTACGTTCCATAAAGAACACTCCATCGATCAACGAGTTAATCCCTTCACAAAAAGGCTATGCCTTATGCACACCTTGATGTTGCATATAGTTTGGAAATAATGTAGATTCCGAGGTGGTTTCCAATTGTCTTCCTCAGTTCTTGTTCAGTCGCCTCTTACGACGCTTACGTAGGCCTATAGCCTACGGCACGTGCAGTTTATGCGACATATAGAACAACATATATATATAGAGATGAGATGTTTCTAGATATACAGCGAGAAACATTTTAGCACTTTTCTGCCTGCTTTGTTGTGAGGATTTCTTAGTATGATGGATTATAGTGAGACAGTAGAATGGATTTTAAAGTATTAGGGGTTTTTACTATTTATAAACACATGTAAAGTATTTTTATGATAATGACGCTATATAATCCAAAATTGGAACCTGGTTTAATGTCTTTTTCTCATCTCAAAGCAATTCAGTGACCAGGAGATTATTACATTTAAACCATGCACTTACTGATTCCCTGTCATTCACTTAACTGATCCTGGTACTGACTCAATCATCTGGCGTAGTTCTTGATTTAAAATTTCACGAATCTTTCAATTGATTCTAAACTGACTGCCGATATTTGTTTTAAATAAGGTCATAGTTGTATAACTTGCGTCATCTTTTCCTCTACTTCAAACTGCATTTGAAGATCTTGTACGTGGACAGCGCATTCAAGGTTTTTTATCGATCCATTGTTCGGACCGGCTCAAATAGTATTAGTAGGGACGTCGGACTCAAATGGTCGGTCATGGATTCTATTAAAGCTAAGCCGGCAGACGCTTAGCTTTAGCCGACTCTATCTCTCAATCCACTTCAGAGGCGCAGCCGTTTTAAAATATTAGAGGAAACAAGATTTTTTTTTAAATCACAAATTTCCAAAGATAAATGGTATGATATTTATCCAGCCACCGGCTGGAGCCAGTGGCGATGTCAGTAAGATACTCGACCGCGGATCAGTATGTACGGGGTTCAAATCCTGGTCTCTGACATCGCTTTCGAGTGGGAAACTGACGTTAACATTAGCTTTTTTACTTTACTTTATAATATCTAATAAATACGAAACCCAATTTGGAAATAAAATACATTAATTCAGCGTCAAGGTCGCCAGTCCATTTGATCTTATATTGGTTGAAGCAACGAGTTGGTAGCAGACTTGTTCTATTGCATGAGGCTATCGTTTCAAATCTCTTCATTTATTCAATGTGTTAGAAAAATATAAGTATGACTTAGCTTTTCTATCTTCTTTCTATTGCAAGAAGAAATTGTTCTTAGTCTCATCGCACCAACACACTCAATTCGAAAGTAACTGTCATTCGTAACTACGGTAGGCCTATATTAAGGAATATGAAACCAAAGTTTAGCCGATGAGCTAAAAACTTAAATGTCTATTAACCTGTTGAAAAAATTCCTGAAAACTTTAGATGTCCATTAACCAGATAAAAAATTCCGGAAAACTTTAAAAGTCTATTAACCTGATAAAAAATACGGAAAACTTTAAAATGTCGATTATCCAGATACAAAAATTAAATTCCGGAAAACGAAAACAATCTTGAAAGGGGTGCACAAGCCCCTGCCTCTCCTCAGCTCTTATCTGGCTCTCTCGCTATACCTGGCTCAGCTAAACCTCGCATCACCTCGGCGTGTTGTTCCACTATTGATTTCGTGTCACAAGGTGTCCAGATTCGACGTCCTATCCAGTCGAAATCCTGCGCGGAAATTGGAATAGCTGGCCGGCCTTGTCAGATTCCCAATTCCGGATAAATGTCTTCTGGGAGATTTGTCGCTAAGCTTGGCAGCATATAACACGAAAGTTGCTTAATTTCTCCACACGTGAGCTTAGCTGGATAGTTGAGTCCCGTGAACGCTGAGTAAATTGTCAAATTTTAATTACAATTTTATTTGATGGATCTGCCATTAGGCAGAGAACTAAGAGAGAGAGAATGTTATGTTATTTTTCATTAATTTTTACATCATTCGTTTCACATTCATCTGTCAGTCTGTCTTCAATATTATTCTGTGATATGCAATCAAATGTTAGCCTTGCCTTAGTTCGATGTACAATTATGCACTTGAACTACAAGACTTCATTGAATAGTGAGAATATGTGGTTTATTTTTCTTCGTAGTCATATATAGCCTTTATATATAAATGTATGTATGTATGTATGTATGTATGTATGTATGTATGTATGTATGTATATATATAGGCCTATATATATATATCTAAATATATATATATATATATATATATATATATATATATATATATATATATATATATATATACAGTATATATCTTAACGGATTACACTGTTACTGATCGCGCTTTCTCTTCGGTCTTTGCACTTGTTAATGCGTTCTGGTGGTGCAGAACTGCTTGTAGTTATATTTCTGTTTGAGACATCCTTGTATGATCGACATTTCCCTCGGGTAAAGAACCGGACGTTAAATTTTCGTGTTTTGCATTTTACGTGCGATAATCAAGCATTGCAAGAGACGTCTGAAGTAAACGACAGTCATCATACAATCTCAAGATTTGAACAACAACAACACTACGATAGTGCTGTTGTCCTGTTGTCGTCAATGGCATTAAACAAAACTCAATAGAATACTCTTTCCTCTGTGCAGACAGTTTATTTTCTGAGTTGACGATGGTTAACCACTATTATATTAAAACATTTTCTTAGCTTATTGAATTTGATCGACTGTTTTGCGCCTAATTAGCGTCAATGTTCAGTAGCGCAGGACACACTCGAGCTAGCGTTTCATGGCACATGTTAGTGTCTTTTATAAGCTCTTAAAAACTACGCTAAATTAACTAGTCTTTTTTAAAAATATTAATTCAATAATAAACTCGTACAATTTTATTCATGAAGACTGAATTTCGTTGTCTCGTTTACCTGAGCTACAAAATCCTCCTACTGCAGTGCAGACTCGATGCGAAGCGACGTTTAATTAAATACTGAGCTATTCGTCAACACTGCATTTACGGAATCCTTTCGTTGCCGGGTTCGACTTCTTTATTCAGGAAGCGTGAGGTAGGCAGGACAGTATGCGTAAAGGGAACGTCTCTACTCCAGTCCGGGATAATTGAATAGCCTATCTTCTCTCACGGTCAGTCCTGTGGTACTTTGCGCATCTCTCATGAGCGTGGAGTGAGCGAAAACTGGAGTTCTAAATATTCATCCATATTTTATTTAGGGTAAACAGGATAGTTTTGTCAGGGAATGACGCCCCTGCCCAGTAAATGTTAGTCAAAGCTGAGAAAGGCATAGGGGCCCACCTCGTCATAAGCAGAGTCTCTCAAGAAATGGTATATAATAACAAGGATGCATAGTATATTGCTAGAGAATTTAAAGTTCCAATCAAATCTAGACATAAAGCGAAAAATGGAGGACAGAGAAGAGTGGAAGCGTTATATACCATGGACCTGCCAGTAGGCAGTGCACTGAGAGAGAGAGAGAGAGAGATTTGATGCCCAAAGGAACCAACTGCTGAAAGGACAATTGGTTGGCAAGCGTCTTGGCTCCTGAAATTGCTTTAAAATTTAAACGAATAGAATGGTATGGACATATTGTAATTATTGTAATTAGTGTGAGACAGAGAGGACTGGTGAAGTTCTACTCGTATCCCGACCCTGGTTAGAAGGAGATTCTAGGGAAGATGATTTTGATGATGATTATGATGATGAGGATGATGATGATGATGTTGATGATGATGATGATGCTGATGATGATGATGATGATGATCTCTGTTTGGATCTTTATATTATGCACTTCGATGGCATGACTTCAATGTTCGGTCAGGCCAACAAATTTGAACGATGCTCTATGACTGACCGCATATATCCAAATTTGGTGCCATTTTGCCATTCACATCTATGTGTCTGTTTATTTTTAATCATTAAGCGATAAACGAAGGTCATTAGAGTATTATATAGATATATCTAAAATTAAATGTTAGAATTAAGCTAAGAGAAATTAAACCAAATTCTAAAAATATTCGTCAATTGCTTAACAAGTGCTTTTGCTGTAATTAAGCTACTGGTTACGTTATGCTCCGAACAACAAAGTAAAACAAATAGTTGATTTTACGTTGTTTGGGTGCGCGACAGAATGGATGTATAAATGAAAATGCAGAACATGCTCATATTCTTCTCAACAACAGCAAAATGTTTGCTTTTGATGTTATGCTTCTTCAATGGTCGAGTTCTTTTAGTGTGAGTTTTTAACTTCTTTCTTCTGCTGTGGATTAAATTATTTTAATAACGGTCTAAGATAATATCTAAGCTATTACTTTAAGAAGAATTTTTTTAATAAGAATAATTTTAATAGCGATCTGAGAGAATGTCTAAGCAATTACCTTAATAAGAATTATTTTTAATAAGAATTAATTTTAATGAGAATTATTTTAATAGCGGTCTAAGAGAGATGTAAGGGAATGGCCCATTCAGTGAATAAGGTATCCATGCACTCACGGTGTGGGACGAGTGCGCCAAGACAAATTTATTTGCCGTTACGAGCGCATATGTGGCCGCCCCAGTGGCTCACCTAGGACTCGATAGTAGGAAACCTTTATCTCGCCTCCTAATGTTATACTTCTAACAATTGAAACGGGTGCTGAAATGTTCAGGTTCACATTTTTCTTTCTGAGAATTAATTTTATAAATATTATTCATCATCATCTTCCTTTGAATCCCAGTTCAACCAGGGTCGGGATACGAATAGACTGTTTCAAATCCTCTCTGTCCCACATCACACCACCAGCCATTCCCCTATTTGAGACTTTTCCATTCGTTTAAATTTTTGTAACAATTTCTGGAGCCTAGGCGCTCATCAACCGAATGCCCTTTCTGACGTTGGTATGGCTCTTAGTGCTTTAGTCGCCTTCTATGACACGTGCAGTTACCGGTTGGACAATTCATCAAGCAACCAGGATACAACACAAGGATCAATTTTATTAGTTTTATTAATATAACTAAACTAATTTAATTTAATTTTTCGCGGCTTTCATGTGATCTCTCCGTAACCCTGTTTGTCAAGGATTGTGACGTGTACGTCGTGTAGCACAATGTGCGCAAATTACATGATGACTCACGGAAATCACTGAAATAGACTGAATGCTCATCTGTTTAATTTAAATTTTTGAGGAAATTAGATATGCACAAAATCCAATGATGCAAAAAAGAAAATTCAATGTTATTTTTGAATTTAACTTTAATATATTTATGTGCAATTAAAATAGGTCAGTTTTTTAAATTTATCTCTCACCTGAATCTCTTTGCTTCTCATTCTTATTCTGAGGGTTATTATTTAACAGAATTTTTAAAAGTTCACAAAAAGCTTTTTGTAGCGCTCGTCGATGTCCCTGACACTTCAAGTACTTTCATGTATGTCATAAGTAGTGCAAATATACTGGTACGTAGAGGCCTATATTGCTGGTTTATTGCCCTATACAATGCATTTTCTACTTTTAATATCAACACACATGTATCACCGCTTTTCTTCCGCGTTCAAAGGTAATCTCGCTGTCACTCATTTTCTACTTTGCAATGTAACTGGAGTACTCGGTGGTTAAAGTTGAAATTCAGAGCTAGTTGAACCAGCAACATTTGTGGGCTCTCCATCGTTTTCACAGGGCTCGTAGTGGACAATATACGCCCCTAGCATAGAACTCACTTCAGAAAAGTAAGAGCTAGTGGAATTGAGTTCCCAGGGCCTACGTTTCCCACACCTAACCACTGTGAGTTCTTGATATTAGTAGTGCAATTATTCCAAACTTTTGTCGTCTATGACTGCAACAGCAGCTGTAGAAGTTTACTGATGAAATTACCGCCCTTGAGCAGAGCGAGCTGTTGTAAACACGAAAGAAATTGGACGACCGTTCATTTCTGTTCTATCTCAAATAATTTAATTACGTAACTCTTTCGATTTCCGGCTGGGCTCTACAAACACACTCGCGAGCTGTTATAGGCGATGACTCAATAATTACTGTAAATTACCTGCATCAATTAAGTTAACAAAATAGACAAATTATACTGGAAATTCTCATCTGAATAACATTTCGCGTGCTATTACGATGTGTAGTAAAAATGAAACATTGTTTAAATTTCTTGAGCACCCTTACGCGTCGAAAGTTTTAGTTGTTTAAGCTTAAACTCTTGTCATTTGAACTTAAAAATTACAAATTTGATAAGCCACTGTTACGTAATATAACAACAATTAGAGTGCTACAGTCATCAATGACAACATCGAGCTCTATTGAGACAAAATCAAGCCGGCGAGCAAAAAGAAGGTCCAAAAAGGGTACAAATTCCAAAATCTAGAAAATCAGTCCAAAGTAAAGGGAATTATACATTTCGTTAGTATAGAACTGACGAAATGTAGGAGCCTATGCCATGCTTGCTAAAGAAATCAGAGTCATTGAGATACTAGAATATGATAGAAGGTCATGACTAAGAATATAAATATATATATATATATATATATATACCGTGGACCTGCCATTGGCAGATAATCTAATTAGAGTGAATGAGATATAAACAAGATATATATATATATATATGCATCTGTATACATGTATATATATAATATTACATATACTCAATAATAATAACACTATCATATTAACACTATAATATTTATGTGTACATGCATATTATACTTAAAAATATTTATCATATATATATATATATATATATATATATATATATATATATATACATATATATAATATATATAATATATATATATATATATATAATATGCATAATTTCTTATACATGTATACATACACACACATACATTATATATTATGCTTTACCTTATGCTGAGGCGTGGCAGCTTTAAACGGATTCATAGATTGTATATTTGATGAAAATGAAGTAAGATTAATTTTGTGGAAATATTGGCAGATATATTCAGCGCAGGGCCCGATGGTCATAAATCAACGTAACTTTCGAGGAGCATATCCGGGTAGGAAGGTAAAGTTAAATTAATTAATACGATGAGAAGGAAATACGAAAGGCTTTGACTAATGTATCTGGGGTTCTATCTAATTATACCAAGTCATCGTAATGTAGCACGCACGTAACCGGCTCAAATTTCTGTGGAAACCTGGACATAAATTCTGTAGTTATTATAAGCTACTTCTACTTTCAATGTTGTCTTTGCTTTGAATAGCATTTGAATTAGACTGTTGATTTCAGTAAGCACGGAAGAATATATTTTAGGATCAAGATTTGTTGAAACGATTATAATAGCCAATTAATTGATTAATTAATTGACTGATTGACTGATTAATTGATTCCTGGACACAGAAGAATACTCCAACTGTTAACTGCACGTGTCGTAAGAGTCGAGTAAGCAAGAACTGAGGAAGATATCGGGAAACTATCTCCAAACCCATATTGTACTAAGTCATAGGCTACCTAATGCAGGTAGCCTATGATACCTACATTGCCTACGTCAATATTACAATATAAGAGGTGGTCTTTTGTGAAGGTGTTGGCTTGTTAATCTATGGAGTGTTCTTTGTAGAGCTCAAAAGCAGACTTTGAGTAATTGTATGTACCTTGGACCATTTGAAAGAATAATTGAGAGAGAGAGAGAGAGAGAGAGCAGAATTAATATTACATGTGGATTATACGCAATATTCTCGAGAAGGTATAGAAAGAAATCGAAAACCTAATAATCGGTGCTCTTGTATTTTGAATATAAATAATATAAATATTAAATATAAATAGCATAAATATAAATAATGTTATAAATATTTGATGAATAGCCACGATATTTTCATTTTTCAGTTCAAAATTCGGTATCTCATTTATCGAGCCATAGAATAAAAAGTTTTAAAATGATCAATTCGTGTCCTCAAGGCTTATTCCTGTAGCGAGTCCATTGTCTTGCTGCAGTTTGCCGAGATATTGAAGGTGTGATGGTAAATGTCATTAAGGTCAATTCTTCCTTTGTTCCGCAAAGGATCACTTACCTTCCAGCTACGAGTGTCTTCCGACTCAACGCCACCTACTGACAAATGGTTCTTCAATAATGCACCGCCTTCTGGTGCAAATTTAATAAAACTTTTGTGTTGCCATCTATTGGCGGTATGGTTCGTGTGTCTAGCAAGGTCTCGTTATTATTAACGAATTGCACGTTTTTTTTATAACGACACCAGTTAACATTTTAATTATTTTTGAGCATTCTGCTAATATAATATAGTGTAATGCTGTGTCTAAGGCAAACTTTTTAATTTTCAATGTCTGTAATTGTATACTTAAAATAAGATTATTAGATTGATTTTGAGAAATTATCATATTTTTAGTTAAGTTCCATTTTTGATGTTGTCTTGTTCATACTGGACTGACTACTGCGTAACAACGCAATAGTTTAAACACATAAGAATCGCCATCTTAAATATTGTACTAATATGCCAAAGTGAAAAATTAAACACGCATTATAGTGAATAATCAACTATGTTAATATGTATCACTTTTAAAATCGCATGTTTCAACCGTTAGGCAATTTAGTCCATTTTCCGTATAACCAGTCAAGTGAATGTCCGAGATTTTACTCTCAGATCAGCGCGGCTGGGATTCGAACCCGCGAGAGTTCAATTCACCTCAGGATCTGTCATTTAACACTTCATGACGGTATATGCCTACGCTATTGAGAGATTCAAAGAAATCTGAAAGCCAAAGGAGTCTGCTGCATAAATTTTACAACAGAATTGCCTCTTTAATTAAGCTCAACCACCCACACACTAACAGGAGTCTGTGTTAATATCAATCATGTCGTTCTATGTTTAGAATTTAGTTGTTATATTAATATAACAGGAGTTGATTTATATATATTACAAATAGAGTTGTGATACTAATATGAAAACATGAGCTATAATTTTACTATGGTCTAACTGGAGTCGATACATAAAATTATTATGACACTAGGAGTTGTTGCATAAATATGGCAACAGGTGCTGCTGTGTAAATATAAGAACATGTTGTTGCATAAATACGACAAAGAAGTTTATGTATTAATATGACAACAGGAGTGTTGCACTAATATATAACAACACAAGTTGTTGTAGTAATTTGACAACAGTACACATTATTGTTTTAATATGAAAAAAGAAGTTGTATTAATATGAAAACAGGAATTGTATATTACTATGATAACAAGAGTTATATTAATTTTACAATATAAATTATATAAATGGTACATCATGGATTGATATTTGCGGATTTGTGTTTCGACGATCACGACATTATTTGTAATTAATTTAATTTAAACACAAGCTTAGCTGAACGCCACATAACCTTCAGATATTCCTGGAAAACTGTCCCTAGAGGTTTTAGTAATTGAAAACGACTTTAGTTGACGTAACTGACGTTAGACGATGACGCAAATTATTTTCCCTAACTTCGTGCTTGTTTAATTTATCAGCTGAGTTTTACTTTGAGTTCAGTGTGAAAGAGATTAGTGATGAATTCTCCACAATAAACTTGAGATGGACATTTTTAATCAACAGGCGAGAGAAGCTATGACATAGTTATACAAACTATTGACTTAAAAATTCTAATTTGGACTTAAGGCAACTAAATAGATAGCCTAAGCTTATATCTAATGCATTTTAAACTTCAGGTATTTCTTAAAGCTAATGCATAACGTAACAATTCTGCAAACCTAAGCGCGTCCAGTCATGAAGACACTTGTTCCTAAACCTAAGTAGTCGGGGCTATGACAGGTATTGTTACTCAATTAAACACTCGTTCTGTCCTGAACCATTGCATAATTAGAGAATATCTTTCCGTTTATAAGATTGGGTAGTGTTTTAAATTGAAGCCCCTGTGCTGTCTGGGCTTACGTTAACTGCGAAATTCCGACGTACCTGTAACGTGAGTGAGCAAAGGACGACTGCTAATTGTAATAAGTTATAATAAATTATATTAGAATAAATTATAATAATATGCTAATTATAAGAGTGTATTTGAGAGACCGTGATGACTATACTGGAAGTCTTAGGAAGAAGAGAATGTGGAAACAATAGAAACGACTTTTTTCTCACACCAAGGAGCCTGATGGCATTGATCCCGTGGATATTATATTTACTGGAGGAAGCATCTGCTTATAAATGGGCCACTTTTGCTCTGCTCTGTAATTAATTATGAGGCTGTTGGTCGCTGATTTGTGATCAAACGTTTACACTGTAGATCAATAATTTAATTGTGGCACTGCTGATCAATGATTTATATGTCACTGTTGATCAATGATTCAGTTTTGGTGCTGTTGATCAATGATTTGATTGTGACGCTGTTGATAAATAATTTAACTCGACTATGTTGATCATGATAAACTGTGACTCTGTAGCAATAGGAGCAAGAGAACTACTCTATCGGCTAAAAGCAGTCTCTATTTGCTCTGCGTTACATTTAGTACTCATAAGTTAATTTCATATTCTATTTCATATTCATATACTTTGAGTATGAATAGGTACCTTAAACCTGCCACTTGGCACTGCACTGAAGAGAGAGAGAGAGAGAGAGAGAGAGAGAGAGATAGAGAGAGAGAGAGAGAAGTTAATTTCATGTATGCCTGAGTTTAATGTATTTCTGAGTAGTTTTAGAACCACAAATGAGACAGACAGAGACGTTCCTTTTGGAACTCTACAATATTCGCGGGTAGATGCTGAAAAATATGGCGGATTTTGAAATTCCAGTTTTATGTTAATTTCTAAGGACGCGAGGGAGAGTGATTGCATTGATTTGTTGGACACAGGACTGGTCACTATGGTCACTACAGGCAATTCTGTACACCTGTCACATAGTATTTCATCCCACGATTTCTCTCTCTCTCTCTAGATTTCTCTCTCTTTATCTTTCTCTCTCTTTATCTTTCTCTCTCTTTATCTTTCTCTCTCTTTATCTTTCTCTCTCTATATCTTTCTCTCTCTCTTTATCTTTGTCTCTATTTTTTTTCTCTCTCTCTTGATATCTCTCTCTGTGTCTCTCTAGATTTCTCTCTCTCTCTATTATCTTTCTCCCTCTTTCTGTCTCTCTCTCTCTCTCTCTCTCTTTCTCCCTTTCTCTTAATCTCTCCCCCTTTCTCTCTCTTTCTCTCTCACTCACTTCCCTCTCTCGATTTTTCTCTCTCTCTCATCCTACTTCTCTCTGAATATCTCTGTCGCTGTATTTCGCTTTGTCTCTGTGTAATTGTTATACTCTTGTGACTTTACTAGTCTCCTACTTTCTCTCTAGGAGAGTGTTTCTTATTTTCCCTTAGTTCTTCGTCTCTCATCCCTCTACCTTTTGTTCATTTTTTTATAATCATATTCCATCAATCACTGTAAGTCTTTCTCATTGGATTCTCTTTCTCTATCTCTCTCTCTCTCTCTCTCTCTCTCTCTCTCTCTCTCTATCTCAATATGCTACTCTTTTACTCTTTTTCTCTCTCTCTCCCTCTTGCTCGGATGCTCTTTTGTCACTTTTCGTTAATCTCTGTCTGTCTGCTCTCTCTCTCGCTTTCTCTCTCTCTCTCCTCTTATCTTGCTTCTGATCTTACATCACTATGATTCCAGGATCGACCACTCGTAGATTAGAAATGTAAATGGTCAATGTTTAGAAAACATTGCTTCTTTTGAGTGAAAGTTCACTACTGAGATGGTTTACAATGACCTTCTTCAATGTCTGCTCTACGAATTTCATTCAATTTCGGATGATCTCTTCTCAAAGCCTCCAGATATGAACTGCAGTTAAATTCTCAAATATATCACTGCGGCTCTTCAGAGTGAACTGTATAATGACGTATATAATAATATAATAATAGCGTATATAATAATGAAGAGTTAAACTGTATAATAAAGTGAGCTAGAAGCGATTAAATTTAAGACGACGAAAATGATTCGTTGTGCAAGCCCACAACAGATGATCTTTTGAGCCTCGTGGGTGTCACTGTCACATCTTGATCGTTTTTGTTTCTCTCACACTTCAATGGAGACTTCCAGGTGAAACGGGCCCAGCAGGGGGCGGCACGAGCTCTCTCACCTATTGCTCCGCACGCCTGGTCAGCTGATATTAAGCTGTGCATAAACATAACGGCATCTGTGCGTGAGATACGACCATTATTCTAAGGAGGAGCGGACCCAGGGCAGGGGTGGGTCCAGGGGGGGTGGGCCCAGGGGGTGTAGGGAGGTGACGTCCTGCCATAGCCTGGAAACGTTGTCACTGCTTTATCTGTCTCAGTTTTCCCAAAGTCTCAGTATTGAAATTCTTTCTACGGGGCTAAGAATTAAAGTTTAGTTTAATGTCAGTTTTCTGTTCTCTTTCAAAGCATATCATTGCTTTTGTAGCAGTTTACTCGTGTTGTGTCCGGGTTGTTAAAGAATAGACCAACCGTAGACTAACGTGTCGTAAGACGTTGGTTTGGATCTTGGTGCTTTGAGACATCTTTGCAAAGATGTGTCAAAGCACCAAGATCCAAACCAACGTCAGAAAGGGTATACGGTTAGTGGGCGCCTAGGCTCCAGAAATTGCTACAAAAGTTTCTATCCGCGACCCTAGTAATACTGGGATTCACGAGAAGACGATGATGATGATTTGAAAGCTTATCAGTGACGGGAGAGACTTAGATTTGAGTCGTGCTTTCTGTTCTAATCCGCAGTCTATCTAACAGATGTGTTACCGACTCAGACTGTCCTAGAGATGACATAGATGTTGTAATATGCTGTATACGTGAACTTTCAGTCTTCAACTCATTTTCACTATTTCACTCTACCAAAATTTTGAATTTCGGATCGGCATCGTTCACGAGTCTGTTATTCTTAGGATTTACGTAACTTTTGTATTGCTCAAAGTTGCTTTAATAGACTTTAGCACTCATCATTCATTTTAATGTTGTTATTACATCGTCCAAATGGGTGACTCTAATTGGTGACTAGTTGGTAACAGACTTGCCTCTAGCAACTAAAGCCAGTTTGAAACTCGGTCCGCCGTCGCTTTAAGGACGACAAAATTAGTGAAATTTTCATTAAGAAAATACAAATAGGCCTACATTTTGCAATTAAATACCACGTGGCCGATGTTCACCCTTGAATTCATTGAATGCATTAAGGTTTGAAATATATAATGTGATCGCGTTTCTTTAATCATATTTAATGATATTTACTATTATATAAATATAGTTTCTCTTTATAATAATTTATATCTCGCTTCTTGTATACGCCTAATTACACTAGATCGATTTGCCGACAACCTGCTCTCCATGTCGCTCAAGAAATGTTGCTATTGAGTCGCTGGATTAAAATAACTCCAAGTGTTCCCGGGGTAGTTGTTCCGCTCCATTGATTCGCTAAATTTCTCTGTACGAAGAGATATGAGATAGGGGAGAGATTTTGAGATAAGATGGGGAGGGGTGGAGAGATTTAGAAAGAGGAACAGGAGACAAAGGGATATGAAAGCGTAAGAGGTGACGCTGGGATGAAATGAGATTTGGTCGACAAAGAGCAGACCCGTGAGATTGACAGTAGTGGAGGAGGGAGTGAAGGGTGATTCTAGATCCACGCGAGATCCTAGGGGGCGTTAGCTTCTCACGGCTGCCGTGAAACGAGGTATGGATTTTGTAAATTGGTCCGGACAGAGAATTGAAATTATGCCGGCCATCTGGCCAAGTCCAGTGACGTCTGCGTTGTATCTCGTATCAGGATGTTATATTGTCCGGAGCTCATTTTATTGGAGTTCCTTTGCTGCGCCAGGACGCTGTCAAGATGTGCCACTTTCCTTTTTTCAATTTCCAACACCTTCTATCCATAAGTTATAATTTATGAGTTCCGTTGAAAATTTAATAGGTCCATGATTTTTTGGTCAATTGGTTTAATTGGTAATTAGCACAGATATTACTGAGTTTATTAATAGAAATTAAATTGAAAACCTTGCACTTCTTTTATGATAGAGCAATCAATAGATCAATATTTTCTGTCATCAATCCTTTAAATAATAAATCATTCGGAAAGCTTTTATCTTAACGAAATCTCCACAATACTTTGCGAACATGAGGGAGACTAACCTATTCCTACAAAACCTCTATAGAATCAGGTTGCTAAAACTTGCAATTCAGTAACTAATCTATATAAATTAGTGTAGGCCTAATAATTAAAAGTATGTACCAAGTGCAAATTTCTTTGCGACGGATTGCCGGAACTCCAGCTTGCTATAACTCCATGGTGAGGACGACAATAGCGGGTGAATAGAGGATGTATAGATAATCCATGATTGTCCTGCCTAGAGAGAGAGAGAGAGAGAGAGAGAGAGAGAGAGAGAGAGAGAGAGAGAGAGATAGAGAGTATTCATGATTGTCCCACATTGAGACATTGACATGAGAGAGAGAGGGAGAGAGACAGAGCAAGAGAGAGAGAGAGAGACAGAGACAGAGAGAGAGCACATGATTGTCCTCTACATAAATCCTGTTAATTAGTCAATGGACGCGGAATTGAAAGAGAGAGACAAGGAGTAATCTCATGTCGGGAAGCGTTTCTTCTACACAACAATCGTGGCATCTGGATACTGCAGCTTATGACTGTAGGACTACTCCAGTAGCCTGGTCATGCTGTGCCACTTCAACCCAATATCATTACTAGTATATACATGTATACAATATTTATCTTATATTTATATATATATATATATATATATATATACTAGATTATGTATACATATATAATATTGTTAATGATTATAATAGTTATATTCATAGCATTAATATTATGAGGAAGGCAACGGGAAACCACCTCAGAAGCCATCATACTTTTCCCAAGCTATAGGCTACATAATGTATGGATAAGGCATAACCTTTGTGGAAGGATTAACTTGCTGATCTAAGGAGTGCTCTTATGGAGCGAGAAAGCAGACCTTGAGTATGAATATGTACCTTGAACCTGCCACTTGGCAGTGCACTGAAGAAATATTTATATTATATAATTACTAGTGGTTGAGATCTCAACCTAACTAGCGCTAATAGGGGAAATGCATTCAATCTCGATTTGTTTATAAATTTAATAAAATATGTGCCTCTCGTATTTATGTGACTTTGTGTGTTAGAACTGAGGAAGGCAAGCAGTAATCATTCACCTCAGAGAAGCCGTAGTTTTAAAAGATAGGGGCTAACATTAAGAGCTGAAATTGCTTAGTCTATGTTTTGGGACGCGCAATTTCAGAGCCTGAAAGCAAACGGCGGAGAATATGTACCTGGGACCTGCCATTTGGCAAAACACAAGAGAGTGAGAGAGATCTGTACTCATAGTAATATTATAACTGCCTCTCCCAAACATCCGCTCAGGCGCACATTGCATGGGCTACGTACCCAATAAAATTGTTAAACTAGGAAACGGACTCGAAATGAATTTTCTTATAAACATTTACACTTTTAACGAAATTTACTCTTTATCAGCAGAATATAGTCGGAGTTATCAACAACGAAGTCTCGAATTCAGAATTTAAAGGTTCAAGCTAATCAGAGATTACTATTGCGAGGGGTAGTGAGAGTGGGAGATATTTTGAAGGTTAGGGGCGGGTATGATACTGGAGATAGCGGGAGGGGTGAAAGAGGCTTCAGAGATCGACGATTGCTCAGTTTGATATTTTACGATCAAATATATTAAATGAAATGCGTGAAAGGAGGAACGAAGACTATTACTGAGAGAGAGAGACAGAGAGAGAGAGAGAGAGAGAGAGAGAGAGAGATAGAGAGAGAGAGAAAAGAAAAATTAACATGACAGAGAACCAATACACTAACACTGAGAGAGAAAGAAAGAGATAGAGAGACACAGAGAGAGAGAGAGCCAAACGGAAAGACACAGAGAGAGAGAGAGAGAGAGGAGAGAGAGGAGAGAGAGAAGAGAGAGAGAGAGAGGGAAAAGAAAAACCAACCGAAAGAATCTGAATTGAATACATTCCATGCAGTGTATTGTTTCTTCAAGAATACACATAATTTAGATACATAGATAGAAAGAGAGAGAGAGAGAGAGAGAGAGAGAGAGAGAAAGAGAAAGAGAAAGAGATATATATATATATATATATATATATATAAAGAAAGAGAAGAAAAGAGACTGCACGAGAGAGAAGAATGACTGAGAGAAGATGAGAAGGAATAGAACGCAGGATTACAGAAGAGACCGATGGAAGCGGAGCTGGGATGTAAGACGTAGAGAGTTGCTGCGGAATGATCGACTAGTAGAAGATTTTAGGGGCAGACAATTTGCGGTTGATTCAGGCTCGCCGCTCGAGTCGATGAAGCAAAAATCACGATAATGAGTATTGAGACCGTCCTGACCCGGCGCAAGGATTCCGTTTAGCTGACTCGAGGACTACTGAAGTGGCAGGATGTGCCCGTGATTACCGGTCTCCCTGGGTCAATACCAGCGTTTTACTCCTAGACATTTGTTGGGACAATTTGCTAATTCCCTAACATCGTATCCGAAAGGAAAAGCGAAGTCTAAAGTTTGATTTCTTTCTAGACGTCGATAACGCTTGTATTACCCGAGAGAGAGGGAGAGTATGATTGTAATATTTGGTGATCAGAATTTAATTGTTATGTTGGAAAATTTAATCATATTTAATTTTAACATAATCTAAGATCTAAAAATTCCAAACAACGTCAGAACGTAATTCGGTTGGTGACCGCCTAGGCTCCAGAATTGCTACAAATTTTCTAAACCCGATCCTAGTTAAATTGGGATTCAAGGGACAATGATGGTAATGATGATGATGATGATGATGATGATGATGATGATTTAATGATGATGATGATGATTTTGATAATGATGATAATAATAATCTGTCTTTTCTGACCAGTCAACGTCGAGTTCAGATTACGTCATCAAAGTGTCCTGATCAATTAGTGTTGTTGTAAATTAATTAAATTATGCGAAGTGTAATGTCTGCTTTTATTTATTGTACGGGATGTCATATGTCGGAGATAATAAAACTTTATTTTCATTTGTCTGTATGAGTAGCTATTAGTTATTGGTTGTTCTTATTGCAGAATAATGCTACTTTAACCGTTTAAATGTTACATCAAAATAAAGATTCTCTGTAGTCATCTAATCATGGGATGATGTAAGAAGATAATATTAAAAGAATGGAGTGATCAATCCAAGAGTTCAACAGAGTCACTATGAGATCTCTTCACTTCGTCCGCTCTTAGATTTGAATCCGAATCCTTTGGGACTCCTCTTCCCACAGGAGCCTCTCTTCGTAACGTCCTAGGAATCTTGGTTCACTAGTGCGCAACACGGATTTGGTAAATACCAGGGATGTTATATTTTCAGAACTTATGCTTTCTCCAATGTACTAATGCTAATGGGCTCGCTCGTAACTGACATCGCTTTCGAGTGATGAAACTGACGTTAACATTAGCTTTATCAGTTTTTTTGTGTAACAGTTCTGATATTTGCAACGCAACAGGCAACGTACATTCGTGCAATACTACGAAACACCTATTTACTCTATAGTTTTACTCTACAGTAAGATATGTGTTATACGGAGCGTGCTGTTTGGAAATATTTAACTTCAAGTTAATAATTAATTAAATGTTAGTTAATTAATTGTAGTTAATAGTTCCGTATTATCTTCGTAGTTGTTTAGTTACAACACAAACCATTCTTCAACGTCGCTCCAGTTGTCGTCACTCCAGTTATTGTCACTCCAGTTATTGTCACTGCAGTTATTGTCACTCCAGTTATTGTCACTCCAGTTATTGTCACTCCAGGTTGAGTCAATGAGTTCTACACGGATTTGATAAATACAGTCGACCCTCGCGGTGGATGAGGGTCATGTCCGAGATCCACAATCCTCAGTCCAATTCCTCCCGGAGTGCTCGTAAAAATTAGACTGCTCAATCCGCAAAGCATTATAGAGAAGAATTAGAAAATTTTCTAGTCAAATTTCACTATAGTGTTAGGGTTATGAACGTTGGTGCGAAATGAATATCATATTAGGCACCTCCTATTGTCAAGATTCTAAAAGCACACCAATAACGTTATGGATGAAAAATGTAATTTGTCAAAGCTGAAGATTGTTTTGTTTTTCTTTACATTAAATATGTTTTATTCAGTGTCATTCTCAACTATTACAGTGAGTTTAAGTTTTTATGGGGGATACAAAAGTTGACTCTTTGATACTAATGAATAAAATTTTTCAAATGCCAGTAGCAATTTATTTTAAAAAGTCAAACGAGCATTATCGTGAAAAGAGCAACTATGTTGCTATCTCTCACTTTTAATACCACATGTTTAAACCTTAGGCAACTTAGTCCATTTTCCGTATAATCAATCCAGTGAATGTCCTAGATTTTACTCTCAGATCAGCGCGGCTGGGATTCGAGCATAGGAAAGTTCAATTCAGCTCAGGATCTGTCATTTAAAACTTCATGACGTTACCTCTAAGCTATTGAGACATTCTATATTTTCATATTTATTTTGTTTTACTCAGAATAGATACGTATGTGATGATCTAAGCTTCACTTAATATGTAGATTATTCGAGTTAATTACTACATAGATTTTGTAAGTTTTTATGTAAGGTACTATACATGTTATCTCTCGTTACATACGACATACACTCGGAACCACTTGCTCTTATTCCTACGATGTTATGCCAAATTAGCAATGATGGGAAATTTGAATCACTGTAGAAATTAGATAAAGTTTTTACAGCGTCTTTTCTTTGTTTTTCAATGTTGTCAATTGATTGAATGACGTTAGAGAATAAGAGTCGAATTCAAATAAATCGAATAAATAAATAAATCGAAAGCGGTAATCGTATCAGATAGCTCTATCTCATTTAGTTAGTTAGATAGATAGATAGAGAGAGAGAGAGGGAGAGAGAGAGAGGGAGAGAGAGAGTAACTTATTACAATAGATGACTCAGTGACTGATGACTCCGGTGACTCCGTAGGTTGTACAATTGATCGATTATATCATCAAAATACTTTCAAGCTCTCTTAAGTCTATTTAACAAAGCTCTTGTATCCTGAAAACATACTTGAAATTCGGCCATTTTGCTATTTCCCCGTGTGGTGTCCGGTCCACTAATGAATAGACCCATCGTAGTTGCTCTCATCATAAGAGGCGCCTGAGCAAGCGTTGAGGAAGAATACGCGAAACCACCTTCGAAACCACCTTCGAAGCCATTTTACTCCCATGTTGTAGGCTACATTAAGTTGGGGTGAGCATAGCCTTTTATTTAATTTTATTACTCGATGGATTCTTTTTATAGAGCGCGAAAGCAGAAAATAAGTAGGAATATGTACCCTGGACCTACCATTTGGCAGAACAGTACAGTGAGCGAGCGAGAGAGAGATGGTATATAGAATTTTAAAGCATAAATAAGCTTACATATCATGTACCGATAAAGAAAACTATGTACTATATTAATATATTGCAATTTTTTTTTTTTTTTTATAAAAACGGTAATTTTTGTTCTGCTGTGTCTTATTCAAAACATCTTAAGCAAACGTCAGATATTGACTCGAACAATAAACGGCTAATTAACAAAATAAAAACCATTAATTTCGTAGCTTATAGTTTCGATTTCTACGTCTCGTCAATATATTCGATTTCAGACATTGGCACAGCTTTATCGGACGAGGAAATGGACGACGAATTTTCTGAAAGTGGGGGGTTGAACGGGGGTTCTGAGGGTGCCCTTCCCACTGAAGAGTGTTCAGATTGCGGCACGACCTTCACCTCTCTCGCTGCCTTAGAGAAACATCAGCAGCAGCATGCCTGCAGTCAAGCTTCTTCAGTGTCACAACACTGTCAGGTGAGCTTAAATAGTTAACTAATCAGTCGATCAATCAATCAATTAGTCGATCAGTCGATCAATCAATCAGTCAATCGATCAATCAATCAATCAATCAATCAATCAATTAATCAATTAATCAATCGCTCAATCAATCAGTCAACCTACTAATCAATCAAACAATCAACCGTTTCATGAATCGATAAATAGTCAATCAATCGGCCGATCGATCGGTCGGTCGGTCAATTAGTATGTCAATCAAGCAATTAGCCAGTTAATCGGCGCAATCAATAACTCATAAATCATTCAGACCATCGGCATTTACCCTTAGTTATTATTTAATTGACCAAATTCTAATCAGTGTTTAGAAATATTTCACAATAATACTAATAATAACAACAATTAGAGTGCTACAGTCATCAATGACAACATCGAGCACTATTGAGACAAAATCAAGCCGGCGAGCAGAAAGGAGGTCCAAAAACGGTGCAAATTCCAAAATTCAGAAAATCTGTCCAAAGTAAAGGGAATTAAAGAAAAGGTGGTTTAGGCGCAGGTCGCTGCTCATGGACACTGGATGGAGAAGAGAGATGGAAAAGATAGGTCTTCAACTGCCAATGGAACTGCTCATAGGAAAGCAGAGGCCGATGTGATTCAAATGTAATATTAAAATGATTTCCAAGTAAATAAATTCTAATAAAATTAGGTAGATTTCTTTGTATTATAAGTATCGTCCTGTGCAATATTGATTATCATAAAGTGTTGCAAATTTACATAGCAACATCTTAGGCTCCTACCTGTTTCCTAATACTTAACTTTTCTTTTATTAAAGATATTTCTTGTAATCTCTTAGTTTCTGTACGTTTAAGAGTTGATAGCGCGCTTGTCAGATGAACCAGACTAAATGGTCTTGCATTCGAAACCCGTCTAGATCGTCTCTGCTCTTGTTTATCTGAGGTACCATTGCTTTATAATTATTGCAAAAATACAAATATGGACATATTTTATATTATATATTTTCTTTTGTCTTTTCAGCTTCCGATTCTTACAGTTTCTTTTGAAGTAATAACACCGAAAATGATAAGAGTATTAGATTCATTTAATTTTACCGTTACTATATTCTAGATTTTAAATATTTGCTATAGATCTGCGGCAAGTCGTTCGCTAACGTCTACAGACTACAGAGGCACCTCTTGTCTCATGAGGAGAGTTCAGCATTGAGGAAGTTCCAATGCACCGAATGTTCCAAGGCCTTCAAGTTCAAGCACCACCTCAAGGAACACACGAGAATCCATTCCGGCGAGAGGCCATTCCAGTGCTCCAACTGTTTCAAAAGGTTTGTCTGCACCTACAAACTACTTCGCCACCTACTAACTGCAGCCGGTGGCGAAGTCGGTAAGACACTCGACCGCGGATCAGTATGTGAGGGTTCAAATCCTGGGCTCGCCCGTCACTGACATCGCTTTCGAGTGAGGAAAGTGACCGTAACCTTAGCTTTACCAGGTTTTACATGTAGTTTAGCAAATCCATCTATTGATCGATAAATCCACTAATGTATCTTGATATTGAAATATATAGGAACGATACGGAGCGCTTTTAGTTGCGAGGTATTTTAAATGTTTTTGATTTTGAAAAAGTTTGTTATCAATCAGTTTTAAAAGTTAAGCAACTTACGAAGAATTTGCGAAAATTGTTAATTTCTTTCTGAGGAGAAATTTTTAGAAAGTTCAGCAAAAGAGCTACTATTGAACGTTGGAGGAAATAAAACTAATTACTTTAAACGTGTTTAACGTCAATTAGGCCACCCGTATACACCATCAGTGACAGTCTGTGTACGAACATGAAACCCGTGTCCTACGCTTATTTATTTATAGTAACTGATATGCCAGACGTTCAATTAAATAATACAATTATTGTTCCTCAAACTAAGTACAGTAAGTTAATTTCTAATCAGCTGAAATTGATATTTATCCTTGCCCACTAAAATAGTGAAAGTAAATTAATATAATTAGTGAATAACATAGCGCGGTTGTAATATGCCGATCTAGTGTGGTTAATGGCAGAGCTTCCTGTAAGTCTGTGGTTAATGTCAGGGCTTACTTTAAGTCGCCTTTAGTTGAATTAGTTCATCCGAAGGAGAGAACTGACTTAGTCTGCATTACCTATTTTTCATCTTTTATACCATTACTATAATGTGTACATTATGAATTTATTATATATTTTTACCTCTCTGTATTAAACGTTTAAAATTTCGTATATTTTATTGTATTGTTATCATATTTTTATATATATAATATTTCTTTTTTTTATTATATTTTAGTAGGACTATATTTCAGCATATTCAATATAGTTTAGTCATCGTTGCTCAAGTGTATACAAACATAGTTATGCTGTGACAAATTTAGCATAGCTATAAATGTAGATATGCCAAAGATAGTCTACTTTAAAATGAGTCACTTTATTTACACTACCTCATACATTATTTAGTATTTACTCCAGCTGTTACACTGTAGATTACGACTATAAATCGGTGTATACGGCGTGAAATTTGATGAAATTCTTGCAGTCAAGGTGTTTTAAAACATATAATTTCTCTTTTTTATTTTTTATTTTGTCAGGTTCAGCCACTCAGGTTCGTACAGCAGCCACATGACGTCAAAGAAGTGCTGGCTGACCACGTCACCTGCCAAGCCCGCCAGATGTCCTAGAAGTCGCGCCTCGTCCAGTCACAAAAATCCTGAATCCAATCCCTTGTCGGATCAGTTCGGACTGACTGCTCCAGGTGAGAAGCAACCAATACTGTCTCCATCCAGCGGAGCATTCTTCAATCCCACCCAAACTCCGGCGACCTTACTTTCCCCCGAATTCTTCCGATCGCCCGTGTTCAGTTGCCTGGAACCCACGGCCCAGCAGAGTCTGGTTCAGTACTTCATTGGACTGAACGGACTCTCCCAGCTATATGGTTCCAGTCTGAGTCAGCCGGGACTTGGAATGAATTGCATGTTTCCGGCTACTTCACTTCTGCCGCATATGGCAGCTATGATGAACCGATCAGAATTTCTATCAGGATTGTCTCAGTCATCCTCCTTGCATAGTTTGATTCCGTCTACTGATTCTACTGCGGCGGCAAATACTCTTCGTTCAGCTTCGCTGGATGAGCTGCGAAGCATCAGCAGGCAACGAAATGTGGATGAAAACCAGAACATGCAGCAAATAAAGATGGATGAACGAGAACGCTGTAAAGGAACTGATGAAGAATGCGACGTCGTTCATTCGACAGGTCTCGAGATGAATTGTGGTGTTTCTCAAAAGGAGACGACTTCTTCTGAAGTGACGGCAGAACCTTTAGGTCTTTCTGTGTCCGGTTCTGATTCCGCATGTGACTTATCGTCGGTGTCGTCCTGTAGCAAGGAGGATAATATTGATCCTGTTAATTCTGTGGAGCCTTCCAGTATTGATCAGTCTAAAACGCTAAAATCAGAATTTGACGACCGAAGTAACGTTAACAATGCTTCATTCAGCGCTGAGGAAATGAGTGATAAAGTTAGTGGTTCTGACGTCAAGAAGGTTAAACAAGATCAAGGTGGAAAAGTCAAACTAGAATCGATTATACAGAGAATGTCGAGCGAGAGAACACCAGAGAGCGCTCTAAACATGGCAGCTATTCATAACATTTCATCTCTGAGTTTAGTGCGATGTCGCTATTGCTTTGCGAGCTTTCAGACAACCGACGACTGTCAAAAGCACGAACGATTTATCTGCACGAAAAGAGGCTTCGTCAAGTCAGAGGCAAATCACCTCAGATCATCTCAGATCGGAAGCGATGACGAGCGCCTGAACGACGATGAGGATAGTCTACGATGTTATCGAGTACGATCTCTGATTGCTGGAGAAAAGCAGCAGATTCTTAAGACCTATTATCAGCTTAATTCTCGTCCAACTGGTAGCGATCTGGAAAATCTGGCTACTAAGGTTGGATTTCCGAAGAGAGTGGTCCAGGTTTGGTTTCAGAATATGCGTGCTCGTGATCGTCGAAAAGGTAAGTGTATTCCGGATGGAAGATCTGTCCCCAAGTGTGCTCTCTCTCAAGCGGAAGCTTCCAAATCTCTATCCAACTCTCATATAGGACTTAACATACCCACCTATACGGGACGATTTCTTCAAGAGAATAGTAAGGAAGAGTTGGAAAGTGATGTTCTTAAGAAAGGTGAGGTAGGAAACTTGGAATCAGATTACGCTGGGCTCCCGAAGACGTTTAACTGGAAGATAGCTGAAATTTTTCCATCTTCAGACAATCTTCCACTGGATCTCTCGCTCAAGGTTATTAATCCGCCGATTGCTCATTCCGGAGTCCAAAACGGACGCAGTGAAATCAAATCATCGGGATTCGACGAGAATCTCGGTGTTCTGGATTTGAGCGTACGCTCTGCGGATAACCGAGAGGAGATCGAATTCGATTGCTACGCAGCAGGCTTGGATTCGCCTCCGGAAGGGTCCGGTAAGGATTGGCAGTATATCGACGGGATGAACTCTGATTCTTCTTCCACCCCGAGTGCCTCCTCTCTGAGGTCCCTGACGGCAGTGTCCAGCATCGTCAACGGGCAGGCCATGGGGGCGATGTCCTCCCCTGAACACAGCGAGTCCTCGGCGAGTAACAGTCTGGCGCTGTGTGGTCTGATGTCAGGTCAAGGTCAGCGGCAGAGCAAGAACAGGAGAAAAAGGAACAGAAATCAGGTGATTATTTGATTAATTGATTGAATTTAATTAATTAGATTGCTTAATAAATGATAAAGAATAAGTGAAATTTATAAATCAATTAATTTTAGTACTTGAAGTTAGAGTATACTTAATGTTTTATTGGCAATTGAATTAGTATTTTATAAATCAGTATTTATGTATGATATTGGCATAAATTATTATTTCCGTAAAATAAATAAATATATGTAAATAAATATATATATATAAATATATGTATATATATATATATATATATACAATATAATATTATATATATATATATATATATATATATATATACATGTATAATGTATATTCATGTATAGGCCTATATACATGTATTTAAATGTATATATACATGTACATATATATATATATATATATATATATATATATATATATATATATATATATATATACTGTATATATATATATATATATATATATATATATATATATATATATATATATATAGGGGCATATTTATTTATTTATTTAAATTCATAATAAAGTTAAATAAATTCAGCTAAATAAGTTAATTAAACTAATTATTTCATGGTTGTTTTTAAGATGTGCGTCGTTTCTTTGCACGAGAAGGATTTCGTTTAATAAATTTAGGTTAAATCCATTATATATTTTACAGCATACTATCTTTTCCTGCGATATTAATATCATTAGCAATATAAATATTATTTAAGAATAATAAATTTATCTAAACTATTATTATTTCTAGTAGTATTAATATAATAATGGTTTGCGCGGTTTTCTGATACAAAGCTAGGTGCATGTCTGTGGCATTACTACATAAACGCTTGCTTCATCTGTGGATAATATATGGTTTGATGATTAATGGATTGATTGATTTTCTTTCTTATGTTAGCCGTAAACTCCTTTTATTAATTCCCGTTTATCTTTGAACTGAGTTTCTGGATTTTGGAATTTGCACCGCTTTTTGGACCTTATATTTGCTCACCGGCTTGGATTTGTCTCAAAAGTGCTCGATGTTGTCATTGATGACAGTAGCACTATAATAGTTGTTATGTTATGCTATTTGAAGCAAGTAGATTGATTGAGTGATTGATTGGTTGATTGATTGACTGACTGACTGACGGACTGACTAACTGACTGATTGATTGATCGACTGATTTATTGATTGATTGTTTGATTGGCAGGTTTATTCTGTGGATTTGTCTACTGTAACTCAAGATGACTCAGTGACTTCGATAAATGGATGGGCGACATCTGAGGAGTCGCCTAAAGGCAGAGCCAGTGATCTGCAGTATGCCTGTGACCAGTGCGACAAGACATTTGGCAAGCAGAGTTCTTTAGCCCGACATAAATACGAACATTCAGGTGAAAGAACAATTGAAATATTTTCGTTATTAAATCAATCAATTAGTTAGTATACCGCACTTACTGTGATAGCGCTGATTCTTAACTAGCACCCGAAGCGGTTATGACTGGATTTAGAAAATAGTCCGAGTTCTTTAGCCCGACATAAATACGAACATTCAGGTGAAAGAACAATTGAAATGTTTTCGTTATTAAATCAATCAATTAGTTAGTATACCGCACTTACTGTGATAGCGCTGATTCTTAACTAGCACCCGAAGCGGTTATGACTGGATTTAGAAAATAGTCTAGACTCTAGATGAGTGAAAAGACGCAACTGATATGATACGATAATTGAAGATTTAAATTTGAGCTGCTTACGGATGTAATACACATACACATTTATCGTGCGATTGCGTAATTCAATTGTCAAGACAAGATTTGGATTGTTGGGCCCGTTAATCTTCATAATATATATTGTGTATAATGTTTCAGGTCAGCGCCCGTTTCGTTGCGACCTGTGCACTAAAGCATTCAAGCACAAGCATCATCTGACTGAACACAAGCGCCTGCATAGTGGTGAAAAACCGTATAGTTGTCCCAGGTATCTCAGTCAATCAATCAATCAGTCAATCAATCAATCGGACAATCGATCCATCAATCGGTCAATCAGTCAGTCAGCCAATCGCTCACTCAATCAATCAACCAATCAAGCAAGCGATCAATCATTTAATCTATCAATCAAACAAATCACTCAGTAATTCAGTTAGTCAATTCGTTGTTACAATCAGTCAAACTTTCGAAACCATCTACCAACCAACTTACTAAACCACTGCCATCATTGACACTGTAAAAATTCTCCTTGTATTACAGAAACGAACGTTAAACTTAAACTTTTATGCGAATTTTAATCCTAGACTTAGAGTTTTAACTATCCATGAAATTCCGACGAGTTTCTTTCTCCATGAGATACGGAAATGAGATACAGTTATTTCTTTCTTTTATTTACTTATTTCAAACCACTGCACTTTACACAATAACACAGCAATAGTCAATAAACTGCGACAGTGAACAATGGTTTGAGACTGCCTAAGGCCATCGAGCAGGAAACCAGTCAATATTAGTTTTCCAGTTTATCATACTTCATCGTCACCATTGATGGTAACATCAACCATTATGACTTGTGTTGTTCATTAAACTATGGCTATGACTTATGTTATTGATTAAACTATGGCTATGACTTATGTTATTGATTGAACTATGACTATGACTTATGTTATTGATTATCTATGACTATGACAATGACTTATGTTATTGATTAAACTATGACTATACTTATGCTGTTGATTAAGTAACAATTTTATTACGATCTATTTTACTGAATAAACTATGACTTGTGTAGTTGTTTTAAGTCATAGTATCACTGTAATCTGTTATTGCTCAGATGTTCTAAGATGTTCAGTCACTCGGGCTCGTACAGTCAACACATGAACCACAGGTACAAGTACTGTCGTCCACTCGACTCCTTCAATCCTGACTCCGAACCTGACAGCAACACTGAAAGAGGCAGCCAAGATCTATATGACGTTCAAGTATCCAGTAACGATCTAAATGATATCCAAGTATCGAGTAACGATCTTAGTGATATCCAAGTATCGAGTAACGATCATAATGATATCTAAGTATCGAGTCGCGATCTAAATGGGATTCACTTTCGATGTATCGATTCACTAACTGATATCCAAGTATTGAATCACCATCTAAATGATGTCCATGTGTATCCAGGGAATATCTAATTCACTGACTAAACGATCTAAATAATCTAAAGAATGTTCAGGTATCGAGTTACGTTATAAATTATTTCCTGGAATACAGGTATCTAGGTATCTAGGGGAAGTACAAATAATATAAAGTATCGAAAAAATTACTGAATCGCATCAGCTAACGATTAAGCGATGTTATAACAAGTACGTCGATTTAGCGATGATTTGTAAATCAGAACATTTGCTGGGAGATAGAGGCTAATTAGCCTTAATATTTTCTAAGTAAAAGTCATTAAATTGGATGGTATTAATGACTCTATCATTATATTAACTCGCTTAAATGAAAATAAGGCTATCCAAGGGATGATGTGGTATATGTATGACCACAAATTCAGTTAGTATTTATTCAGTGAACTTCTTGAGCTTATTTTTAAGCATAAAAGAATTAGAAAATAAACTCGTAAGAAATAGGAAAGATAGAGCATCCCAACTTCTTCTTAGGGGAGTAGGTGAGTAAAATTTTAACGATATCGTTAGATAGACATGTATATCTACGAACTTACTGCAAAGAAAGAAATGGTATATTTCTAAGCTATTAGTTTTATGGCTGTCCTATTATACTTAGTCATACATTCTTTTAAATGTCGTACATTTTTCAATAACTTAGATTTTTCTGATCTGCAGTTATTTGTAAATATACGTGTATTCTCTGTCTTTGCATACATGAGGATGCTGCAAGATATTTTAGCCATTTAGCATACTAAACTTTATAATTTTATTTTCTGAAGGCTATACAAATTTTGCGTAACGTAAGTCTTTTTGGGCTAAGCTTTAAATTAATAAATACTAAATTATTAGCTACGTTTTAAACATTTATCTTTTGCACTTTATTTTATGACTTAGGACATTGGATTCAAAATTATTGCAGAACTGTAATTGCACAAAAAATTATAGGGGCCTAACTATTCTCTTCCTAATGAATAGTTAATGATTCTACCCTAATTTTAATTATTTATTAATTATTCCCTTTTAAATTAATAAAACATTACTATAATTATTACAATAATAATTCCTTTTGTGAATATTGGACAGTGGACACGGCATGACCTATTTATTTCTATGCTTGTTGACGTTTATATAACTGTGTAATATATTATTTTTAGTACTAGTCATTTGTAAATGAATGAGACAATTCATATTTGAGTAGGCTTTAACTCATTTGTTTAATTTTAACTTGTTAACGCCACAATCAATTCTTACCATTATTGTATGAGCAATAGTGCAATTCCGTTTTAGCATTTTCTACAGCTTGTATAATATTTTTATTTGTTTTGCTTATCAGTATTTTAGCCACCATTTGTGTTCGTTTTCTTCGTGCAATTTCTTATTTACAAATGCTACCTATGCATTGAGTATTTTGTAAAATTAGTAGGACGCAAGTCACAGCTGTTTATTAATTTAAATGTGTAATTATTCACATATGTTTTTAAATTGCTACAGTATTCGCTTTTTGTCGGACTTACAAAATAGGTCTATTTTTTGTTTAAAGACGTCACAGAAAGGATGATGCTAATTATCTTAATTCATAATATCCTTCCTTATCTCTCTGTAGGCCGTATCTAATGTTTGACGCTTTTAGCAAAACATATGTAGGCCTACCTAAACTTTTTATTCTTTTTAAGATATTTAATTAAACAAATTTCGTAACTTATATATTATGTAACTCTATTGTCAAATGTGTACCTTTTCTTCGCTAATTGCTATTTTAGAGTAAAAATTCTGTTTCAAAAGACTTAGGCAATTCAAGTTTAAAATAAGTAAAACATTTTCAATATAAATTACATAAATTATTAATAGTATTGAGTAATTGTTTTCTATTATTGTTGCTATTCCAACGGATTGCACGGATTCGAATAAATTATTGGACAGACTTTGATTACCATACATATTGCTATAAGTATTTTTTTATTTGTGTAAATTAGTATTTTACTATTAAACCTCATTGAACGCTGAAGTATTATTCCTAGTTCTAAATGCTGCTGTTTCTTTTCTTGTTATCTTTAAAGTGTTCGTAGTCCTATGACTTGTGGCTATTGCCATGCATTTAACTTGCTGCTTATATTCGTTGTGTTCATTTTGACATCACTCGTTCGTTTTGCCTTTCTTGTGTTCTTATAACCTTTTATAATCGTTTAATAAATGTTGTCGGTTTTATCCATTCTCTGTCAACCATTCAGTACTGCTGAATTTTTCGCATAGACTATTCTATCATATTCTGACCTGTCTTAAACTGTATCTTTAATTTAGATTTTTATGTGCAACTGCAAAATATTAAATGACAATTTAATATTCTAATTATTAATTAATTATTAATTTAGATATTTCTGTGTAACTGCAAAATAATAAATGACAGTTTAATATTCTAATTATTGATTAATTATCAGAGAGTTAGTTCTAGTAATACTTTCTTAAATGTAAAATCATTCAGGCAAGTTAGTGCAAGTTTAAATCTTGAATTTTCAACCTATCCGTTGGCTGTAACCAACGGATAGGTTGTTTTAGTAAAATACATTTAGATTATAAAACTACATGTAATAATCCTAGTTTATTAAATATTAATTAAATTTCACATTAGCGAGAATAAGCGTATAGATATCCAATTTTTGTAATTTGTTGTAAATGTTACATTGTAACGACAATTGTGCAGAATGATGGCCGAATTTTCACACATTTGCTGTTTATTTTGAAGACATGTTAATATAAATCATAGCCTCTATTAATACGTTCACTTGGGGGCAATTTCTCCCAATCAGAAGATTTGCCCACCCCCCTTCCCCACCTCCGTTAGACGTGATCGCCCCAGTGATTTGTCCACTGAAGATTTCAGTGCCGTTTTTAAGAAGATTTCTAATATTTCCATCCCCCCAATACGGTGTTCCGTAGTCCCCCAAGTAAAAATTTCTTAAAAGAGGTTATGATAAAAGTCAATGTGAGACTTTAATTTGAATGCTACACAGCTTCCAATAGTGCCATGCCGTGGCTTTACTATTGATCGCCTCTTAACCGATAGTGGCCTTTAGTTTTGAAGAAAATATTAAAAAATAACTAAATCTCCTCAATGGAAGCTAAACGATAATTTAATTAACTACGGCTTGGACAGTTTAAGTTAAATTCTCATAGCGCAGACCTGTATGTTGATAATCAACCTATTGAGGGGCATTAGAGTTACCCCTCTAGATAAGCAATGCCATGTTTTGGTACATGTGTACTTTTAGTCAACATGACTCAAAGGTAATATACTGAATAAACTGCATGTCTAGAAATAAAATATATATATATATATATATATATATATATATATATATATATATATATATATATAATTTTTATATAATATGATTATTATATGTACCTTTTGTTTGGGCAGGTTTCTATTTAGATGTTTTGTGATGGAACGTTGCTTAATACACATGGCATTAGATCTTTTCGGTAATAGCTATAAATAGAACATCGTGGACACCAAATATAAACAGTGGACTAGAAAAAGTAAACACTGCATAGAATACTATTGAAATGTACTAGTTCCTCATAAAATTTCTAATACAAGTTTTCTTTAGAAATGTTATTTACTTTACAACCTACTATACGTATATTAATTAAAGAATAACTTAACACTTATAGTTTAACTCTTTCACCCATTATAACGGTATGCATGCATTATAACGAAGTTATAATATAGACCCACTACATTTACATGTAAATTTATGTATCAGATGTCAACATAAGCCAACCAGTGTTACCATACAACAAAATTTGTTTTCAATTACCGAGCTGATCTAAATAATGATTTAATTAATTGATAATAGATTTTCTGAACTATATATCTATTTAGTATTTTTTAACCGAGTATTTAAAATATGATTTAAATTTTTTTGCAAATACCGCAAAGAATATAATGTAGACTTTAATTAATATTTACGTTAAAATGTTAAGGTACATGCCAATATGTTAACTAGCCATTGAATCAGTTTCCATCAACCGTTTCTATACATCAGAAATCAACAAATGAAGAGAATACGGATGTTAAAATTAAGAATTTGGTACGCAGCTTAGTAATGTTTCAATTTGTTACTTTTAATAGCATAAAACATTACTTTACTATTCCCTTTTATGTAATCTATAAATGGCTAATTCATTCGCCGTAACATAAAACTACTAATATTTGAGTTAGAATTGAATGTACGAGATGCCTTGTAAAAATATTTGTTTTCTGTGCCAAATAGGTTTTGCTTGTTCGTTTGTTACGGAATATTTATGTTCAACTTCCAGCTAATATTAACGTAGCATTTTCTCGTCAGAAGACTTTGCATGTGATTTCTTACCAGCAATATACGATCGAAAAGCCTTCTTTCCGCGTCGTAATTCTCTGTGCCCATGACTCGTTTTATTGCATTCGCTGATTTTAATCCAGTCGTGTTTATGTGTATGATAGTCAGATATCTAGTAAATGTTCATTAATTCAACGATTGCATTCTTGTATTATTCCTTTCATATTTCGTATTCCAATTTATTAAATATTCAGAATTCCTGTTTCATAGTTGATTTGCTCTGTTGTGTTGGTTAGACCAGGGGTTCTTAACCTGGGGTTAATAGGGTAAGTACCCCAGAGGTACGTGAAAATCTTCTAAGGGGTACGTGAGAAGCCATTTAAATTACAAAAATGTATTACTGTTAATGGGTTGTTGTTTACAGTTTTTACTATTAGAATTGTATAAATTGCATCAAGATCGCCTGTAGTCGTTATGTCTGCAGTAAAAACTCTAAGCAGCAAGGGTTGAGTGTTAGCCTTCAAATGTTAAGATTAGAATATTTTGGCTATGTTCATTTGGACCCTATTAACCAATATGGAAAGTCAATGGTCCATGATATCATGACTCCAGCTTAAGCGGTCCTTGAGCTCCAAAGGTTAAGAACCACTGGTTTAAGAAATCAATCAATCAATCAAGTAGAATTTAACGTATGGTTATACGCCATAAAGCAATATCACGGACGTCGCAAAAACTAAAAAAAATCAGTAGCTTTTGCTTAATATAACAAGGCTAAACCGAATCTAATGTTCCTCTATCGAAAGAATAAAACTATTGATACGTACGTGTCAACGTAGTTAATGCAGTCAGTGAAGCGTAGGCATATTAGAATATCTAAATAGCGCAGTGGTAACGTCATGAAGTTTTAATTGGCAGATCCTGAGGTGAATTGAACCCTCGTGGGTTCGAATCCCAGATGCGCTGATCTGAGAGCAAATCTCGGACACTAGACTGGTTATACGGTAAATGGACTAAATTGCTTAACGGTTTAAATATGTGGTATTGAAAGTGATAGATATCAACGTAGTTGATCATTTCACTATAATGGGTATTTACTTTTGCTTAAGCCTATACTTATTTCTTATGTAATAGAGTTCTAATAGCTTAACGGGACACAGGAAAATAGCAGTCAGTAATCAAGTGTCAGGGTCGCAAGTCAATCAGTATACACTGTGTTTTTTATAACTGATACCCCAAATTCTTTTAACAATAAAGTCGTAAAAAGTTGACCGATGTTCTTGAAATTTACAGTACTTGACCACCAGCCAATTCAAAAAAACATATAAATTTCGTTTGAATATCTTTAATAACGTGAAAGTTAATATTTAATCCTCTTTCGTATTGTTATTTGTTTATCAAACTATATGCACGTTCCTATTGTTTGTATAGTCTGTGATGTGATGAACAAATAAACGATACTAAACTAAAATTTTAAAAAATAACGTGAAAGTTATAGTTTTGTGAATAGGAGAGGGGTCCGAGAAGAATTTCCAATATAGGATTACGGGCTTGTTACATACAGCGTAAAATTACCTCTATAAAAATAATAGCGAACAGGTCACAAAATTTCAGCTAATGATATTTTGAAGAACAATCACTTCTTTGCAAAATGAAGTAAAATACGTGTTGATATGTTCTTAATTGACAAAGTTATTGAACTTTTAATGCATGCATTGCATGTCTGGGTACAACTGCTATCACCGCAGCCACTGCAGCGGCGTCCTCTTCTTCGTTTATTCTCTTCATGCAATGCATGCATAAAAAGTTCAAGAACTTTGTCAATTAAGAACACATCAGCGAGTATTTTACGTCGTTTTGAAAAGAAGTGATTGCTCTTCAAAATAGTATTAGCAGAAATTCTATATTGCGTGTTAGATAGTATTTTTATAGATCATATATTTTATGGATAATCTACGCTAAATGTAACACGCGCGTAATCCTATATTGCAAATTTCTTATCGGACCCCACTGCTATTCGTAAAACTATAACCTTCACGTTATTAAAGATATTCAAACGAAATTTATATATGTTTTGTAGAATTGGCTGCTGGTCAAGTACTGTAAATTTCAAGAACGTCGGTCTACTTCTTACGACTATATTGTTATAACAATTTGGGGTATCAGTTATAAAAAACACAGTGTATACTGATTGACTTGGGACCCTGACACTTGATTACTGACTGCTATTTTCCTGTGTCCCGTTAAGCTATTAGAACTCTATTACATAAGAAATAAGTATAGGCTTAAGCAAAAGTAAATACCCATTATAGTGAAATGATCAACTACGTTGATATCTATCACTTTCAATACCACATGTTTAAACCGTTAAGCAATTTAAAAAAACATAGTGTATAAGTAGGCCTATAAGTCAGCAGCAGGACAATTAAAGTGCTACCGTCGCATTGGCGTAACCACCGGTAGGGACAGGGGGGACACGTCCCCCCAGAATTTAGACTGGGGGGGACATGCACGCAAATGTCCCCCCAGAATTTAGGATCAAATATATATACTTTATGTACGAAATTTTGCGTATTTCCAATGTCGCTCAATAACTGCATGTGTACATGTAAGTATTACTAGCATTTATAGAGGCGTGCTGTAGATCTAGTGGTAAACTGATACGCTTCCATGATATTAATTAATGACATAACTGTAGGTGTTCTGTGTATACTCGGCCATAGACTCCTCTATACTGTCACCTACTTTAGTAGTATACAGAGACTATATGGCTGAGCGACTGATGTTAAGTGAGAGTAACGAAACATGGAAGAATGCCAACTTGCTGAGCTAAGCGGGATGAAACTTTATAGGCTTACCTAGAGTTTGCGGCCGCCGGCTGCATAGGCCTATTGTATCTTGAAAGGTCAACTTATCAACCATAGTTAGATGCTCTGAAAAATGTGCATAAATGTTTAGCTTATGGATTTTGTTACAATATAAATTCATAGACAGTAAACCAAGTTCTGCATAATTGCATCATGGATAAATTTTTGTTAAAGACCAAAATCCACATCTGGTAAGAATTAATACATTAGTAATTTCGATTTTGAATTCTGAAAGTTGTAAATGCAATTTTATGGTATCATTCATAGTTTTGTTAGATAATCTCGAGGAATTTGCGCACGGCGCTGCTTCTACCGTGCAGGGCAAGGCCACTGCCAGTGGTTCGATTTTTGAAAGTTAAAAGTTGGTAAAGCTAATGTTAACGTCAGTTTCCTCACTCTAAATCGATGTCAGTGACGGGCTAGCCCAGGATTTTAACCCCGCACATACTGATCCGCGGTCAAGTATCTTACCGATATCGCCACTAGCTCCAGCCAGTAGCTATACTGTGTATGCAAGTGAAACTAAGTTCCTCCCCCCTTAGCCACTGCTCTTACATGCATATTTACACATAGAAATTGCAATAAAAACAATGAAAATATAGTTTAACATTTTTTTATCGGCGGGCCTAAGGGGGGGGAGGCAGGCTCCCGCTCCCGTGGACACGCCAATGATTGTGTCTCCCCAGATTTTCGATCGTGGTTAAGCCTATATACCGTCGTCCTTGGCATATTTTAGATTAGCTGACCTTCCGTAATTCATGGAAACATTAGCTAGGCTTATACATGTAGATCCTTTAATCAATCTAGTCTTATGCCTAAACCATAAAACTCGAGAGTCATAGCCCCAAACCTAAGAACATAAGAGTCGAACAAGCAATGAAAGTATACAGAGGTAGACGCTTAACCGACTCAGCCACAGTTTCTTGTTTGAGAGCTGTCCCCTCGAACCTGAGTTGAAATTGAGGTGAATTAAAACTAGCAATGTAACAAGAGACGGGTATACAGATGAAGCGTTTTATATATTAGAATTTTATGTGCCATATGATTTTTTAGGTGCAAAATAGATGCAGAATTCAGCCTGTAGGCTATCGTTCTTTCACTGTATTCGCAGTGAGATCAACAAAGTTGAGATCTCCAAAGTAGCCTACCTAGAGTTAGGTCCCTCACTGTACCTCAATGTCTGTATCGCTTATATCCAGCGGCTAGGCAACGTACTGTTTCACTTTGCAGAGCTTACTGTGTGTATTTTATTATCATAAAACTTTCATATACATTTTGTAGACATGTAGGCCCATATACTATATAGGCTATAAAATTCTTTCAAGTTGTCAATTCACAACCTATTGGAAATAGTAAAAATACTATTTTGGCTCATTGGTCAAAAATATATCTTAAAACAATCGTTCCAGATAGAGATCGGAACCTTTGAGACCAAGACTATATGAACACGCTTAACCCGACACAAACCGGTCCCAATTAAACCTCCTTTCTCATATTTAGTTTCTTTAAACTGGTTTAGGATACTTGACATATTCTCTTAGCTTTTACTCTTATTTTTACTGAACCTTTTTTGGTTCTTGTTCGTCAGTTTTATTTTCATTTCATAGTACTTGAAGTTGCCATTGATGACAGTAGCACTTCAGCAGTTGTGTTTACTGTTGGAATAGAATGAAGAATTACTTATACTATATCTTTGATTGTTGCTGTTGTCAAATCGCGAAAGAAGATCTTAAACTTTGGAATCATTGTTGGCTTGTCGCTGTTGTTGCTAACTTTCGTTAAAGATTCTTTGTTTACATTCTGAGTGATTCAGAAGGTATCCAATTTTAATAACATAACATAACATAACAGTTTCTGAGTCAGAAAGCAAATTATTGCTTGTTTAAGACTCATTAAAACACAATAAAAACTAAAAAACTAGACCTACACAATTAACTAACAGAAAGCATAAAGTCCTCTATACATGTATTTAACTAACACAATATAACACAATATACATATTTAGGCTAGATATGACATTAAACAGTGTTTACAGAAAAGCAAGGCAAACAGCTATTTGAATGAAAAAATAGCTTTATTTTCTGTTTTAGACCTAGCCTAATGACACATATCTATACAACCTAAAATACCTAATTAGGGTCTACTATCTAATAAGTAATTTTACACATTGGGCAATATTACACCAACTTCTTATATTTATCGTACAAATTTTTAAATTGATTTATGGATTTTGTTTCTACAACTTCCTCTGGAAGCTCATTCCAGCTATTAATAATTCTCTGCCTAAAAAGTTTTTACGTATATCTAATCTACTTCTAGGTTTAATAAGTTTGTATTTATGACCTGTAGTTCTGCAGCTATTAGTTAAATTAAACCAAGTGTTGTAATCAACCTTAGTAAATCCCTTTAGAATTTTGAACACTTCTATCAGATCTCCCCTAGCTCTTGTCTCTTTCAGAGTTACTAATCCTGTATATTTTAGTCGGTTTTCATAACTAAAATTCTTGCACTCTTTAATCAGTTTTGTCGCTCTAGCCTGTACTTTCTCTAATTTATCTATATCTGTTTTTAGATAAGGATACCAAGCTTGGACACAATACTCCAGTTTAGGCCTAACCAATGATTTATATAATTTTACTATTATATCTTTTCTTTTGCTGGTCATAGTTCTTTTATTCAAACCTAGAACAGAATTCGCACTGTTAGCTACTTTATTAACTTGTTCTCTAAACTTTAATGACTTATCTACCAATACACCTAGATCTCTTTCACTATTGGTCGACTTCAGTATTGTGTGGTTTAGAACGTAATTAGTATTTAAACTATTTTTACCCAAATGCATTACCTTACATTTATCAATATTGAATTCCATCTACCAGATATTAGACCAATTTTGTATTTTTACTATATCATTTTCTAATATTCTAACATCATGAGCATTGTTAACACTTTTTGCAATTTTTGAATCGTCTGCAAATTTATTAAATTTAGATAGAATTTCTTCATCTATATCATTTATATATATTATAAATAATGGAGGGCCCAGCACAGATCCCGGCAGCACACCACTTTTAACATCAGCCCATTCAGAAAACTCACCCTCAATGCACACTCTTTGTCTTCTATTTGTCAACCAACTCTCTATCCATCTTAGTATATTACCTGTTAAACCATGCGCTCTCTAACTTTTTAATTAATCTCTTATGCGGAACCTTGTCGAAAGCCTTTGCGAAATCTAAATACAGAACATCCACACAATTTCCTTTGTCTAGTTCTTTAGATACTGCCTCAAAGAAGTCTAATAAATTACTGAGACAGGAACATCCGCTAGTACTGCCATGTTGATTATTTCTTATTAGCTTATTTACTTCTAGAAAATTAGTAATTTTATCCTTAATGAGGCTCTCGAAAACTTTCCCAATAATACTTGTAAGACTGATAGGTCTATAGTTTTCTGCTTTGTCCTTTGCACCTTTCATAAAAATAAATAATAATGAAGGTTTAACGTCCATTTCCTCATCCAGGGATGATGTCAGGGACGTCCCCAACAGCACACATCACTACAGATCAATTCATCAATCTGCGAAAGAAATGTGCTGAGGAGAAGTAAGGTCCTAAACGAAAGCCAGTCCGGTGATCAAAAAATGGTCAAGGTAGATTGATTATGTCTATGGTGGAAAAAGGTAAGTTTTAAGCTTGCTAGAGAATGTTGAAAGAGAAAAACAAGAGCGAAGATTAGCAGGTAAAGAATTCCAGATTGTGGATGCTGCGTAAGAAAATGAACGTCTGCCCAATGACGTGAGAATATTTGGAACTGAGAGAAGATTGGCATCGGTGGAGCGAAGTGCACGTGAGGGACGATAGGGAAGAAGAATTTCAAATAAGTAGGAAGGCTTGCCAAATCGCAGAGTTTTGAAAGTTAATAGAGCTATTTTATATTTGGATTCTATTTATCTGAAATAGAATCTTTCTTAATGAAACTTATCATACAATATAGTGACTTAGAGTAATTTATGGATATTTCCGAAAGAATGTGTATAGTTAGGTATACAATATGGTAGTAGTAGATTTTGGCTGAAAATAGGCATAGGGTTTCTAAAAGTTACAGTGTTAAGTCCATTCTTATTTTATTAAATATTTGTATTTGATATTATTTTAATTTTATTTTGCTCTCACTATTATAACAAAGTAGTGTATACTACATCTAAAGTACTAATTAAAGTAATAATTGTTAGTACTGTAAGTACTACGAAGTACTAATTAAAGTAAGTAATATCTGTAAGTGCTAAATACTTAAAATATTAAGATATAATACCGACTTTGCCACTGGCTCTAGCCAGTGGCGAAGTCGGTAAGATACTCGACCGCGGATCAATAGGTGTGGGTTCAAATCCTGGGCTCGCCCGTCACTGACATCGCTTTCGAGTGAGGAAACTGACGTTAACCTTAGCTTTAGCTTTATTTTAATATACCAAGGATATTACGATACTTTATCTTATTTGACTACTAAGTTGTTGTCTATGCTGACCTTTTCAATATTTCAGGCAAAGAGTCTTAACATTAAATTTATCTAATAGGACTGTTCAACTTTTAGGAGCATTTGTTACGCATTGTTTGCAACAATGAGGTTTAAGGTAGACTTTTCAGTGGTGGATAGACATCAATCAAGTGTTGCTGTTGCATCTGCACCAATCAAAGCGATACTTAACCTGGGCTGCAAGCAGTGTTGTCGCTGCTTACCTAACAGAGAAAAAACTGCCAGTATTGCTGATGAGGAAACTACAGCTGCTGCTGAAGAGAGTGAAATATTGTTGTGGATTTCAGATTGTGAAAAATTAAACTACAAGCAGTATTTGGTACAAATTATGTTTCTCTCACTGTCTCTCATTCTCTCCTCATTCTTTTGCTTTCTGTCCTATGTGTCATTTTCTCCCTCTCTCTCTCTTTCATTCTCTTTCTCTCTCCAGCTCTCTCTCTCTTTCTCTCTCAATCTCTTTACATTCTTTTCTCTCATTTGCATTCATGTCTGTTAATGTTTTCACATCTCTTTAGAAACAAAGTAATTAGTTGATATTTGCACCCTAGAATTAATTATTACTGTAGTCTATTGTCAGCATACATTAATGGCTAATAGGGATCTTGTGAAAAATGGTAAGGAGTCAAGTGACTAGAGAAAACCTTAATGGTGCACATACATATATATATATATATATATTAGGGTGCCACTCAGTGTAATGGCAAAAAGAAGAATTCAATTTTTCCCAAATTTCACCCCTAATTTTGTTCCTTTTGTGATACATAGTAACTACGCCAAGTTTCATTCAAATATAATAATAATTACTGGTAACTCAATGGCCTCAAATATTTTCATGAAAATGCCGATCTCGAAAAACTGTGACTTAAATAAAAAAATTTATTAAGGTAAAATAATTATTGAATGGGAGCACAGTTAATCTTATTTATTTAATCTTGCTTGTATTCTTGGCTGTTGTTTATTTTATGATTGAGTGATATTACAGGTTCTTGCAATCCTGCCATGTGATTATCATTCCAAATTGAATAAACTTTGCATGTTTTAACATAGGGTTGTGGGGGTAACGAATTACTAAATGATTCAGAATATCCCATTATTGTAATGCTCTCTTGCAGGAACTATTATTAAGCAATTAAACTACTAAACTTTATGAAACTGTTTTTATATTTTAGATCATTAGTATATTACATTACATAACATTACAAATATTATAAACTGAGATGGCAAGTGCTAGCTGTGACCTGCCCAAGACCAAGGAGACTCGTGGTATTTGGCTGATTGGAGGAACTCTTATAACAATCACTGTAAGCAAACTTCCTTCAAATCAACAAGTATTACAGCGTTTCTTTCATCTTCACAAGGTCGATTCCCAGACAGTTTCCGCGAGAGCCACAGCAACAATGAAAGAACTTGTTCAGTTTTAGAACAATTTTCGCAATCAGTTTCAACTGACTGACTGTGAACTATCTTCTCTCGGCCACTTCAATACTTTTATAATGAAAGTTTATCTGAATGTGTGGTTCAAATGCCCATGTGCCTCATCTGCTGCGCAGAATTATCTGGAGCTACTCCGTGAGTTGGAATGTTATAAGAAAACACATGAAGTATTTGCCAAAGCTGCAATAAAGTCATTCTCTGGGCACTTGTGGTACTTAAGTGAAATCCTGGTTGGTTTAGCATTCTTTGACTCTGCAGTGTCATCCGAGATAAAGTCTGCCACGGCTACAGCACTTGACAAAAAAACAACAGCAGCCCTTTCTCGAGGAATAGCCTTCCACCCCGTGTTACATGCCAAGCAGCTGCCTGATTTTGTATCGCATTACACTAGGCAACTTTTCACTGCATTGGATATATCACAAACATTTCTCACCCACAATCCAGAGACATGGATCTTCAACAAGGAGTACGTTGTTGGACAACAGAAGGTAAGAAGTTTGAAAGTAGTCAACGATGCAGCCGAGCGAGGTGTGGCCTTGATTCAAGAGTTTAATGGAACCCTCACAAAACAAGAGGATCAAAAGCAATTTTTACTCCAAATTGTAGAGAAACACCGCCATGACTTTCCGAAGCCGAACAAGTCCTGCTATACTAAAGTTCGTGCATCTGTCGCAGCCGCAACGTCCACATCGGCAAACACACAAAATATGCCTTTATAACATTTTCAGGTAGCTGTTTGAGTTAAATACTGTAAAACAGGTTATATTTATACTACAGCACACGTCTTTTGTATGAATATTGAATTAATAATACTTAGAAGATAATCTAAATTATGACGTTAAAGGTAACAAAATACGATAATATATAGGATAAATGTTGCGTAAATTGCAAAACTTTGACTGGGTTGAGCTACCAGTAAATATTATTAGAATACCTTCAAATTTGGCTAGCTTCTCTCTTTTTAATTTATGAACAAATATGAGGGGTGAGAGGATGAAAATGGCGGAAATATTAGCCTTCTTGTGAACCTATCCCTCTTGTGCAATATTGCAATGGTGCATTGTGGCAGAAATTGATGAACAGTTTCACAAGGAATTCAACTACTACGCCATTTGTTAACAAAATGAGATTAAACGTTTCAGAGATACGTTCATCTAATCTGTCTACTAGTTAAGAACTTTTGTGCAACTGTATTCGATGGTTCCTAAGTTATATGAAATTTAATTTTTTGTGTACTAAACATGTATTTTTCTACCCTGTATATATATAAATGTTAATATTTTTATTTTAGGTCACCAATAACATCGCGGAAACATTTGACAAATCTGTGTCAGAAGGAAAGCTGAGGGTCAAATTGAAAGAGCCTCCACATTACCTCTGCTTTTCTGAGGTTATTTTGCCATTAGTACTGTGTCTGCTAATACTGTCTTATCTTCAATCAAATGATGTGTACAGTATTTCAAAATATATTGCCTTATTTTTATAGCTTTTTTATATAGATTTCTGATCGCATTGTAAAAAGTGAGTCCAAAGTTTGCTCAAAGACTTGTTAGCCGTCCATGGAATCCTTAATTTTTATCCTAATTTCAATTGAAGTGAAAATCTAACCTTTGAACTTCAGTCTGTATATTCCTAGCAGTGTTTTCTCCTGCTAACAAAGCTAAACATCATTTATCTAAACATTTAAAATAATATTTAATTACTCACGATGACTACAAGTCGGTTCAGGAATGGCAGAGCAGCAGAGGGACTAGAGATGCAAATATTCCATGGATGTTGTTATTGGATGTTGAAGTCAGTTTAATCAACACGTGTATTGTTGGTTTATTTATAGAATAATTATAACATATCTACGTTATAACATTGCCAATATTCTGTGAATGTTGACAAGAGTTTAATCAACTTGTGTGTTGCTGCTGTATTTATAAAATAATTATAACGCATCTATGTTGGTTGGATCCTAAAGTAGATCAAACTATTAATAATGTAATAAGTAGTTTTTCCTTATCTAAAAGCAATTTATTTCAACTTAAATAAATTAAATTTCTAATATTATAAAATCTGCAAGTGTTAACCTGACATATATATAATGATCCCCTTGTTGATTCGGAGACTCTGAAAAATAGACAACTGTTGATCTTGGAAAAAGAAATCGTACTTGGTATTGTGCATGACCTGCTGACAAGAGGTAACTCGTGATGATTTAGAGTTTAATAACATTTTTGAGACCAGATATTTTAACTTTGTGTTTTTAAACTCATTTTAGGCAGACCCAGTGCAGTTATGTCGTTTCATTGCATTACTTCGCCACAGCTCCTCTGACGATCGATTGCTCATTGAAAAACTCTCAGCCTCATCTCAGTTTACCTGTCCCTCATGCAATCCCCTTGAACCGCTAAATGGAATTCTTGAAATAAAATCATTAGGTGAGTACACAACCAGCACAGAGTTTCCAATCTTGTTGAACACGCTTACTGTAAACTACTGTGGGATAACGTCCATCGATTCGAGAATCTTAAGTCTGAGAAACCTAGTTGATCTGGATCTGTCATGTAACTATCTTAGGTTTGTCATATTTAAGTTTAACCATTTTACTGCCATGAAGAGACGCTAATCGATTTTGCTAAATCATATAAATAAATATTTATAACGTAAATATATTTATATATAAAATATATAGATAAATAGATTGACTGCAAATTTTTGAAGTCAGTGAACATATTTTTGAATTAAGAGAAAATAGTGTCGACATTCTGCTGCTCATGCATGATTATGTAATGCTTTATTGCTACTTTAATTTAAAGTATCTGGTACATATTTGAAAAATGCTTTGTGGGCAATGATCGTACAGGTAGTTTAAAATGACATACAGGTAAGTTTAACGTCTATTTCGGTATTGCAATGGATAATATTCAGGTTTGGTTTGTTACCATTACAAAAAGAGTTTTTCTGCCAAAAAAAAAAAAAAAAACCATGTCAAACCCTGCAAAATCTATCTAAAACACAGAGGCTTATATTGACATTTTCATGCATGTGTTGTGTCGTTTACATGATTTACTCATAAATTAGATTTGCTGTAATTTTGTTACATATAAAAGTATTGTTCTCCAATATTAGTAAATATATTTTTAGTTTACTTTGAATTATTTTTAGATCAGTACCAGACGATTGGTCAATGCTATCATCTCTAGAAGAACTAGATCTCCATGCCAACTATTTAGACCATCTACCAACAACCTTCCTTTTACATATGTCAAGATCGCTGTGTCGTCTGAATGTCAGTGGCAATTTCCTAAGTTGTGTTCCCCTTGGTATCACGAATCTGAAGTCACTAATCCTTCTGGACATGTCACATAATAATCTGTCGACACTACCATACAACATGCATCACCTCGGCAAACTGGTAATAGCAGCTTTCACTTTCATAGATCTGATTCATAGCGATTTATTGCTATTTGGGTTTTTTATGTTTCTAACTATAGCACATAGCACTAATGCTCAATGGCAATCGTATGTACGCGTACATATAAACAATATACAGAGAAATAGAGGTACCAAATAGTCATGTAAAGATTACATTAAAAATAAAGTGATTTTCATTTTGAGTTGTTTATGATTTCCTGAGAAGCCCTTTGTCCATCAGTAGGAAAATTAATATAAGCAACATTAATTTATAACCAAACGAAATCTAAAGCATATTATTAATTAAAATATTGGTCCTCTCTATTAACTCTCTCTCTCTCTAGTGTTCTAAAAAATGACAGATCCAAGGTACATATTCTTACTCATGCTGCTTTTCACGCAATACAAAAAGAACTTCATGGATTAACGAGTTAATCCATTTGCAAAAAGGCTATACCTTCTCCACGCCTAATTATATCCTGTAGCTGGGAATAACATGATTTCTAAGGTGTTTTCCCGTAGCCTTACTCAGCCTCTTCTTATCGCACATGCGGCTTACGATTGATCTATTCTTCAGTGGTTGAATGTGAACCAATTAAAGAGGCATTTGTCTGTGTTGACTATGTGCAGAAAACACTGCTGTTAGAGGCCAATGCGTTATCTCGACTCCCAGTCACCATGAAGCAAATGAAGCTAAAAACACTTAGCGTTAAGCTCAATGCATTGAACCCATTAAGCTACAAGGATCTCAATGAAACTGATTGGCAGCAGACTGTGTCAGTTGCCTTGGAGGCAATCGGCTATCATGGAAGGAAGGCACTTACGAGGTACCCCTGTGAAGCTCTCCGTACGAGATTAGATGCTGTTGAGAGGAGTATGAAACGGTTTGCGCATGCTCGGGACCACTATGTGCAGTCGTATAATTTTCTTCCAGAAAGATTTGTTAGGAGGTTTCTATCCCTTGTCCTCAGTGAGAATAAACTAGCATTTCCCACACTCTCTGAGCGTGCTGCTCGTGTTCTACTTGCTAATAGGTACATCTGTGCTGTTACTCTTATGCAGCAGTATTCTTATGCGTTTACTCTTGTTTACTCTACATGTATTTCATAATTATATAACTTAATTTTTATCTTTTGTGCATTTTTATGTCTGTATATATAATATAAATTTAAATATGAAATTCTATAAGTTAATAAAAATCGTAATTTTATATATATATATGTATCTTAGTGCACTGCCTACTGGCAGGTCCATGGTACATAACGCCTCCACTCTTCTCTGTCTTCCGCTTTCCTCTTCATTTCCACATATGAGTGGGTCTTTAAATAATCTAACATACCTAATCTCGGCCTGCCCCTGCCTCTTTTTCCTTCAATTTTACCTTCTATGACCTTTTTTAATAGACCTTCCCCCCATAGAATGTGTCCTATCCATCTCTTCTTCCTATTTCTTAATACGTTTATCAACTGTCTATCTGTGCCAACTCTCTCCAGGACTTCCTCATTTGTAACCTTTTTGGGTCCAGCTAATCCTCTCCATTCTTCTCCAAATCCATATTTCCAGTGCCTCCAGTTTCCTAATATCTTCCTTCCTTAAGGTCCATGTTTCACATCCATACAATAGCGTGGTCCAGACCAAAGTTTTCACTATCTTTATCTTTCTTTCTTTCTTTAGACTTTTTGTTAATAGTTCTTTTCTACTACCAAAGGCCGCTTTTGCTTGTGCAATCCTACTGCATATTTCCGTCTCACATTTCCCGTCATGTTACAGTATGACCCAAATATTTGAAACTCCTTACCTGTTCCAATTTCGTACCATTTATTGTAATATTAACTTCACCTTTATTATTGGACACTCTCATAACCTTGGTCTTTTTTATATTAATCTTCATGCCATATCTCAATGCCGTATCATTCAGCCTATCCATTATCTTCTGCAATCCAATGTCGCTGCCCGCTACCATTCCTTGGTCATCTGCAAATCGTACATCTTGTAACAAATTCCCTCGTACTTTGATTCCTTCTTCCAAGTCTTCCATGGCTTCGTCCATCATTGCCTCAGCGTAAATGTTAAACAGCAGCGGCGAAATGCTACAACCTTGTCATACTCCACGACCTATTTCACCTTCTTCTGAGTATTCTTGTTTGATTTTGATTACTGCTTTTTGATTCATGTACAAGTTCAAAATTAGTCTTCTATCTCTCCAGTCAATTCTCCAGTCAATTCCTATTCTTTTTAAGACATTCATCATCGTTATCGTTATCATATACATATATATATATATATATATATATATATATATATATATATATATATATATATATATATATATGTATGTATGTATGTATGTATGTATATATAGATATATATAACCAATTCTAGGTCTTGCTTTTCTTTAAAAATGTCTAAGAATTTCGGTTAATTGATAAGTAAACCTAATTACATTTGATTTTGGAGGGCAATAAATTCTACGACTAAGTATTGTACTTTTTCTTACATGCATCCCTCTGCAATTTCGACAACTATACTTTCAAAGTTTTCTTTACCATTATTAGGCCTATAGATATTTCCACGAAATCTCTGCCTGTTTGGCAGAATTGGCCAATGATCAAATTGTGCAAGTTTGAAGAAAATCGGGTCAATACTTTACGACTTCATTGTAAAAACAGTTTGTGTCACCGATATTGAAAGACACAGTGTGTGTATGTATGATTATATATAATGTTTGTATGTACATATGTGTGTGTGTATATATATATATATATATATATATATATATATATATATATATATATATATATATATGTATATCTCTCTTTCTTAGAGCACTGCCTACTGGCAGGTCCATGGTATATAACGCCTCCATTCTTCTCTGTCTTTCGCCTTCCTCTTCATTTCCACATATGTATATGTCATGTGTATATATCATGTGTATATATACATGTATATATATATATATATATATATATATATATATATATATATATATATATATATATATATATATATATATATATAATCAATCAATCAATAAGAATTTAACTTCCGTTTCCTCGCCATTTATAAGTCAATGTCAGGGACGTAATAGAGGAGTTAATATATAAGCTAATATCTATAAGCTATATAAATTATTGATGGTGATGCAGGGTACCGTACACAGAAGCTGACGTGGGCACAATACTGCACGACTACCTGGAGAGCGGCAAGGCCTGTACGCAGTGCCCTGGCTACTGCTTTGACTCCTACGCCTCGGGCACTGTGTTTGTTGAAGCCGATAAATTCGCAGAGGAATCGGACTTTGACTTGGGCGTTCAAAGTTTAAGTAACGAAGTCCCTTGTGAAGCTTACTTTTGTTCTTTGAAATGCCTTTATGCGCGTGTTATGAAGAGGAGAACATGATGGTAGATTTGGTTCTGCCTATTTTGTTTAAAAAATTAAGAGGATTTCTATAGAATATGTTTAGAATAATTGCACTATTTATATATTATGGCTCAGTAGAAATGTCTGTGTTTAAACAGTGTATTTGAACAGTGATTCAGTTCTTGCGTATGAAGTGTGGCTTTATGTGTATAGGAAACTACGTTAGAATTCGGAAGTGAGCTACTTTGAAGGTAATGTACAGATTTCAGAATTTGCTCTGAATCACATTAGAAAATCACTTTGCCAACCAGTAGGTACAGTCTGATAATGCAGTTGGTGGTTTGGGAAGGCTTGTGTGCATGGTTAAAGTTTCAACACCGCTCCCCCTCGTATGGTAAAACTCTGATAACCCCCTTGTTAAGCCTTCTACCCCTCAACGAACCTGTTGGAAATATTTAACAAATCCAACCAGTGAGTGAGATGGTGCACATAGCGTGTGTGTAGTTAATCGATTGTAGTTATTACTGGTAGATATTCAATAATTGTTAGTCATTCGATTGTAGTTATTCGGCTAGAACCAGTGGCTATGTCGTTAAGATACTCGACTGCGGATCAGTATGTGCGGGGTTCAATTCCTTGGCTCGCCCGTCACTGACATCGCTTTCGAGTGAGGTGACGTTAACAGTAGCTTGACATGTTTTCTATGAAAATGACTAAGTATACGCACTGCCGTCCTATTGGGTTTTTGTGATATTTTAAACTATAATTATACTGTTCGCTAAAGATAGGTTTTCTAGGAGAGGAAGGAGATGGCAAATATTCTGCCAGTTTTATATGAGAAATATAAAATTTGTCTTTATTATAATACATGTATGATAGCCTATATTAACTAAACTTTCAGACTGTGATACAGTCTGTAGTACTATCTCTCTCTCTCTCTCTTTCTCTCTCTCTCTCTCTCTCAGTTCACTGCCTACTGGCAGGTCCATGGTAGATAACACCTCCACTCTTCTCTATCATCCGTTTTCCTCTTCATGTCTACTTATGAGTGGAACTTTAAATCTTCTAGCAATACTCATTGTTGTTGTTATATACAATTTTCTTTGGGGATTCTGCTTATGACGAGGTGGGCCCCCTTTGCCTTCCTCAGCTTCGACTGTTTTCGTCTGAGAAAACTATCCTGTTTACCCAAAATATATGTATAAGTACCATAAACATGTATATATATGTATACATATATGTATATATATATATATATATATATATATATATATATATACATATATATGATATATATATATATATATATATATATATATATATATATATATATATATGTATGTATACATGTATATTTATATATACTGTATATATATATATATATATATATATATCGTTATAATTGAACAGTTTTATCCGGGTCGTTCGAAGAATAGACCAACCGGCGACGGCAAGTGTCGCAGAGAGCGAATAAAGCACACTAAGATCCAAACTAACGTGAGAAAGGGCATCCGGATGGTAAGCGCCTATTGGCTCCAGAAATTGCTACAAAAATTTTCCACCACGAATGGGTTATAGGGGATTGAGTGATGATAAGGTATAGAGCAGAGAGAAGTAGAGAAGGTGTTTTCGTATCCCGACCATAATTAAAATTGGATAAAAGGGACGATCATGATGATCGTTGGAATTGAGGCTCTAAGCCCTAGGTCTACTGAATGTGTAGGCCTAAATAGCTCAGCGTGTAGGTGTGTTCGGAGGTAACAGCATAAACTTTTGAATGGTTTTTGTTTAGACCACAGGGATAAATATCCGGTAGAGCTGATCAACGAGTAAAATCTCAAACATTCACAGAACTGATAGAATGATCAATTGACTATTATGATTAAACTTGTAGGTCTGGTATTAACATACATGTAAAAGAATAATTGCGTATAGTCTATAGAACTATATATATATTCTACATGTATTTGGGTATTATAAAGACGATAGGCCTAGATAAAACATCAATTGCGATTAGAGTGCTAACTGTCGTCCATGACAACATCGAGAACTATGGTACCAAATCAAAACCAATGAGCAGAATGTGCATGGCTACTTGATCAATAAACAGTACTAACCAAATTCCGGGTATTCATTTCGATGAAGATAAGTACTATACTATAGAAGAATGGAGGCTTATATAGGGCTATGTTGGGCTCAGTTCATAAACGTTAAACTTGGGTGGATAGTAAAGCTCAAAAAGAAATTGAAAACTTGTAAGATTTTAACCGTTTATGAAACTGTTCAAAGAGAATGGTCGAAGGGCTGATCAGGAGGCGATGCGCAAAGTGGAAGGAAGATCTGTGTATACTGGAAGGTGCGCCTGGACACTGCTGAACTTCTTGGTCTTTCAATGCTTTCAATGTGTAAAGTGAAATATCATCAGATATGATCATTTCACTACAATGCGTACATCTTTAACTAATTGGCTGATTAATGTGTAATGTACTAAATTTCTAGATTCCAACTTTTAAATATTTGCATTTATTGCCTATCAATTGAAAGTCCACTGTAACCGTAAGCCTGCATGCATGGGCCAAGTAGTAATTTAAGAAAATTTGCAGGGGTTGTCAACTTAATTGCCACAGTTCACCAAATTACCACACTGCAGACCCTTTTCTGGAAACTTTTACAAAGAACATTCCGTTTTATCTCTCTTCATGCTAACGAAATTTTTGCCATTAACGTTTTTCATTATATTTTAGTACTTGGAAATTAGTTATCAATGTGAAGCTTTGGAAATGAGACATGAAGAATCTTTGATAAACACTTACACCTTGTGGATTGCTCCATTTTAAAGAAATTATATGGCTTTATGTAATTTTAATGCTACTTTATAATGCCAATCCTGGTATTTGATGTTGCATCTCGTAGTGAACGCTTTGTATTTTATTCTTCGATTAGGTTTGGGTTCCATAATGATCGATGTTATCAATGACAACAGCTGTGTATGATTGTTGAAAAGCGTCAAGATCCTTGTCGAGATTTAAAAGTCATTATGTTAATGATTTCTAAACAATAAAATTATTGATCGTATAGTAAGATTAATCTTGGATGGCTGTGGTATGTTCACAGTTTCTGAACGATTTCCAGATTATTTACCTGTACCTTTGTGCAATCTTTTATATAATATTTTTTATTGCAGAAGCGATAGTCATGCATTTTAAAGTATTCTGTTTCTATACATTTTCAATTGAATTTTTAATTACACTTATAGCTATGCCATTTAGTATTTTAATAACACAAGTTTCTAACTTTTTCTAGCCTATTCTAAAGTAATTCTTGTGCAGCTGGTGCAGCGTATGCCGCGACACCTGTGCTGATAATAGTACACAATATTTGCTTATTTTAAGATAACATGATATCGGATTCTTCTTGCCGTAAATCCTGTTATTAAGCCTCATTGGATTTAACCGGAATATATTATTCTATGTACGGATACAAGCTTTCTCCTCCTTAAACTAGTTTTTGAATTTAGTTTTCATATCAATTATTAAATGGTTTTAATTTATGAAAGTATGGCTTTGGCTTCATAGTGCTCGATATTATTATATATGACTGTATAGTACTCTAATTGTGCTTTGCTGTTGTATTTTCAAACTAAATAAAAGCTACATGAAGCCAAGTTGAACACTAGTTTATTGCTTGATAGCACGCCAGTGTCGGGCAGATCACTGAAATTTGAGCCCGTCACTTACTGATTCACTGTCAAGCAACTTGCCACCAAGCCACAGGCTCATCTTGCAATTATTATATACAACAATTACAGTGACATTATTATTCATGATGATATCAGTCACTATTAAATACCACATGTATTTAAATCGTGCAACCGTTCCTGTGATTGGCCGAGATTTTATGTGATTTCAACCGTCTAAGTTCAATCCTCTTTCCGCGCACTACAACACTGAAAGGATACATTATAATCCATTTTCTGTGTCAACAACTAAAACTATGTTTAGGTATTTTACTCGGCTTAGGGAAATTTGTATTAATATTAATATTACTTCATCAGTATTTTTGTTGTTGGCTTTATAGGGCTCAATATTTTGATTGACGACATTAGCACTCAATTGTTATTGTTTCCAATGTTATTAATTCCTTCAATATTATAAATTGTATTGTCTATAACTATTACTTTTACCTATGTTGTGTCCGGGTTGTTTAAGAATAGACCAGCCGCGGAATACGCACGTCGTTAAAGGCGATAAAACACTAAGATTTAACCCAGCGTCAGAAAGGATATTCAGCTTCTGAGCGCCTAGGCTCCAGAAATTGCTTTAAAATTTTTCAATGCCGACCATAGTTAAACTGGTATTCAAGAGAAGATGATGATTAAATATTAGTAATGATTAATAGATATTGATATGGTTCTACGTTTTACTTTTTATAGATATTCTCAAGATTATTACTGAATTAGCATCCAACTATTAAATTTCTTGGAATCTTGCAAATGAAGTTAGATTCACAGGCTGTATTGGACTTATATTTGCCAGCGTGAGTGTACTTTTAGGCTAGGGGTGTACTGGATTTGATTTTTTCAAATCTGTTGGAACTGGATTTCAAACACAATTCCGGCTGGATTCGGATTTGACCTAGTTACAATTGTAATGTCATAAACCTGTATAAGGCTTGTGTTAACGTTAGTTTCATCTCTCGAAAGCGAAATCAGTGACATGCGAGCGCAGGATTTTAACCCGCACATACTGATTCGCAGTTGCAAGTCATCATCATTATTTAAAAATTTTGTTTACTAGATTATCTGCTTTTGTTCAATTCACTAGACCTTTATAAATCTATGTTCAATTAAGTCGTTCAAACAGCATGTATCCATTTGCGGGCTCAAGCATCATCATTGAATAATTAACTAGGCTATCAATATATGCTCAATCTATTCATCATGATTAATCATTAACTTGGTTATCCACTTATAAGTATATGCTTCATCAAGTCATCTTCATGAAAGCATTAACTACCTCAATCAAATAACCATTGAATCATTAACTAAGTTACCAATATATATTCTATCAAAGCTTCATCCTTACGTCATTCACTAGAATATCAGTGAAATTAGTTACGTAGTCATCTTAAGTCATATGTTCTTCTTCTTCGAAGTAAACTTTCAGCAAATTTTGACAAATCAATTTATTACTGTTATATTAAAATGATAGCCAAATCCGGTAACAAATCTGGCTGGATTTGACTGTATTTTCCAGAACCAGATTTGCAAAAATTGCAGGAATCCGGTTTAACTGGAACCGGAATCCAGTACACCCGTAGTTTAGGCAAAAGAAGCCATTGCCCAAGAAACAAGAGAAATGAACTAGGCTGAGCTAATTACTATGTGGTCTTATGTATGTGTCGCTGGGGTATTTTTATTGAACATTAAAACCACGTACCCTGAGCAATCTTCTTGGCACTGTATCGTTAGTGTTGCAATGTTATCTTATTAGGAGCATGCTCTTGCAAGAATATTTAATTAAAGTTTTGATTGTATGCATTCATGATGCATGACTCGTGAAAGAAAATTGGATAGGAGACGGGGTAAAAATTCTGAAGTCTTTATTATTTTTAAAAGAACCCTAAAGTTCTTAATACATAGCAATTTTTTCTATTAGCCATTTTTCCTCATTATCTGGGTTACTATTATTTTGGTATTGTTTTTTTTTAAGATAAAGGATGACCTTTCTTTATGAGACATGATCTAGCCTTTTCTATACGTTAATTCGCTATTTTTCCTGAAAGATACAATCGCTGGAGCTGGAGGGGGGTATTTTAATATATGGGGGGGACTCGCGGATTAAATGCCCCTCCCCAAGTAACCATGCTAAAAGAGGCTATGTAATGTAGGCATGAGCGACAGATAATGGGACAAGGATAACCTGGGATAAACTAGCTCATGCTCTACTTCCAGAGCTTATATATCAGCAGTCCGAGCATCGACATCAGGCATATGCTGGCTATAGAGCAGCTAACAAGACACCTGCAACTGCTGCTGTAGAGCAGCTAACAAGATAGCTGCAGCTGTTGCTGTAGAACAGCTAACAAGACAGCTGCAGCTGCTGCTGTAGAGCTGCTAACAAGACAGCTGCAGCTGCTGCTGTAGAGCAGCTAACAAGACACCTGCAACTGCTGCTGTAGAGCAGCTAACAAGATAGCTGCAGCTGTTGCTGTAGAACAGCTAACAAGACAGCTGCAGCTGCTGCTGTAGAGCTGCTAACAAGACAGCTGCAGCTGCTGCTGTAGAGCAGCTAACAAGACACCTGCAACTGCTGCTGTAGAGCAGCTAACAAGATAGCTGCAGCTGTTGCTGTAGAACAGCTAACAAGACAGCTGCAGCTGCTGCTGTAGAGCTGCTAACAAGACAGCTGCAGCTGCTGCTGTAGAGCAGCTAACAAGACAACTGCAGCTGCTGCTGTAGAGCAGCTAACAAGACAGCTACAGCTTCTGGTTGCTAGCAGCGACTGCCATAGTGCCATTTTGCTGACGTTGTAAACTACGTTTATACTACAGCGGCACTGTAGTGTATGATTTTAGCTATAGCACTATAACGTCAATTAGTATTTTATGATATTCAACAGTGTTGCCGTTAGACTTTAGCACTTTGCCTACGGTGTAAACGAGATTTTTCAAGTAGAATGTGTAAGTTAAATGTAAATTAGTGATTTCCACCCCTACAGTAAGTTACTACTATTAGTAAATTACATATAATACTAGTTAGTAAATTACAGTAAGTACTTACTATTATACTAATGAAATGTAAATTTATTTGGTTGCTTTACCTGGCTCTTCATTGCTTATTTCAATATAGTACACTGTTATCTGCACTTAACTCTATTAGAGTAGTCTCATTAATTGTATTATGCGTGTATTTTCTCAGGTTAAACTGCATATGCATACTAATTCGACGTGAAAAACAGCTGCATCACAATTAATTTATATTGACAAATACAACTCAATTATATAAGGCCTACTGTATTGCAAACTAGATATCTAGTTAATACTACCAGTACTCTAAAGAAGGCTACGAACTCGGAATTTCTCGTGCAGTTCTTTCGTGTGGATTCACCCACAAATAAGAAATGAGATTTGCATACTTTTCTGTGGATATCAACAATTTGTAATATTTATCTATTGAATTCTATATATTCATATTGGAATAATGAACTTAAATAGGAATAAGACTATTGACGAATCCGGAAGAACTCATGATATCCATTGAATTAGAATTACTGAAGGAACTGGACATCACAGCTGGAGAAGAATCAGCAACTACCATACATCGAAAAACTCCAAACCCATCAATCCTGTCACCAGACAAATCTCTCGCTTCAGTTATCCGGGATATCAGTTTAATTTTGGATTCAATCCCTATCAGTCTTCAGAGCACAATGCTAGTTAATAAAATAATTTCCCAGCCACATCAGGACCGACGGGGTTACACCAATCCTTCTTTGGACAATCTAACATCACTGGACTTGGGCATGTCAGATGGAAGCAATTCAAGGAGCTTGAGCGAAAGAGATAATTCAAGGAGATCGAGCAAAAGAAATGCGGATACCAGCTCTTTTTGGAATCGTTCCCCAGTAAACAAGACTCCAAAGCTGAGCTCAAACTCGAAACCTCGGGACCTACTGTCGGCGGAGAGAAGTGAAGCTAGCAATAAGACCATCAGAATGTCTGCTACCAGCACGATTCATAATCGTTCATCATCGTTCATCAATACACAAGAATCCGAATCAGTCTTCAAAGTCAACTAGTCGAGATCTGCAGCTGTCAGGTGGAAGTCAAGTTGCCCCCACTGATCCCAGAGTTAAAACAGCTACCAACACTATTGTTAATCGTTCATCGATACATCAGAATCCGGATCAATCCTCAAAGTCAACTGGTCAAAATCTGCAGCTGTCAGGTGGAAGTAAAGTTGGCCCCACTGATCCCAGAGTTAAAACAACTGCCAACACGATTCTTAATCGTTCATCGGTACACCAGAATCTGGATCAGTCTGCAAAGTCGAGTGGTCGAGATCAGCAGTTGTCAGGTGAAAGTCAATTTGACCCCACTGACCCCAGAGTTAAAACAGCTGCCAACACAACTGATATTCGTTCACAGGAATCCGGATCAGTCTTCAACGTCGGCTGGTCGAGATCGAGATCTGCAGCTGTCAGGAGGAAGTCAAGTTGGTCCCACTGATCCCAGAATTAAAACAGCTGCCAACACAACTCATAGTCGTTCACTGGTTCTCAAGAAGTTGGACCAGGCTTCATCGACAAGGACAGGTCTAGGCGGAAGCAAAATTGGCCCCACTGATCCCAGACTTAAAGCTATCAGTACTTTTCCGAATGAGTTTCAGGGAAACAAGTCTCTGAGTCAATCCTCAAATCATGCAAACAATAGGACAACCAGCAAACCAATTTCCAACACATCACAACATCAGTATCCTCCTCTATCAAACTCTTCCAGAAACTTAAGACCGCCATTGAACGTAGTTGAAGAAGAAACTCAGCTCACTGTGTCTCATGTCCCTCTCCAGGCGGAGAGTACTACTCGTACTACTGAGCAAAACAACGACACAGCGTCGGAGGCCATTAGTTCTGGACGAGTCCGAAACGAAAGTGGATCATGGGAACGAAACCCTTCTTCTATCATTGCAAGAAGTGTCATGCCGGAACAAAGTTTGCCGGAATTAAGTTTGGACCTCTTTGTCGATATCTACAATGCAGTCTTAAAAATTCAGGAAAATGGGTAGTAAGTTTAGCCCAAATGAAAGTCACCTGAGTGAACAGTTTTGAAAATCTAGCGAATCCCTTAGCCAAACGATGGTGATGGTGGTTCTCAACAATCTCGAGACGGCCTTGAGTCTAATCAAAATGTCTACTCCTACGGTCACTAACGCCATTGAGAAAGTGTTTTATTATCCCAGAGGGCCAATCGATGCAGTAGTCGGAAAAATTAATCATCAGAACTCTTTAGGCTCGAGCATAGTTATCCGAGTCGGTCACTATGTTTTTACCCGAGTGCTTGAATGTGTAGGTGGAAATTATAGAAGAAAAAACCTTTTAGAGAAATTTGAAGGCATTAGCAGGAATTAAAAATTCTCTCAAAGTACTTATAATTCTCCTGCGAATTGCTATTCAAGGATTACGTGACCTTAGGAGTGCAATCTTCATACTCGAAGATTGCACTCCTGGAGTGCTTCATAGGGAGAGCTACTTGATAGATCCTGTGCTGATGAAAAGCTGGCTGATGTTGGAACCTCCGCTTGAGTAAGAACTGAAATGCTTTGCATTGTACTATTGTACAAATCCATCAGGGAGTTCACTGAATTGGAATGGTGAGCCTGTCGTTGAGAAATATGATAGCTCCACTCTGTCTTCTAGTTTTGAGCCTGCGCTCTGGAGAATTTTATAGACTTGGCACAAATTTATCGAATAACAGCATGGACCTTTTGAATAACAGCATGAATTGATCGAATAACAGCATGCACTTATCGAATAACAGCATGGACATTTCATATAACAGCATTGACTTATCGAATAACAGCATGGACCAATCGAATAACAGCATGCACTTATCGAATAACAGCATGGACATTTCAAATAACAGCATTGACTTATCGGATAACAGAATGGACTTATCGAATAACAGCATGGACTTATCAGATTACAGAATGGATTTATCGAATAACAGCATTGACTTATCAAATAACAGTATGGATTTATAGAATAACAGCATAGACGTCTCGAATAACAGCATTAACTTGCCGAATAACAGCATGGACTTTTCGAATTACATCATGGACTTATCAAATAACAGTATGGACTTATAGATAACAGCATGGACTTGTCGGATAAACAGCATGAACTTATCTGATAACAGCTGAGACTTACCTTGTGAGAGCATGGACTTATCGGATAACATCTTAGACTTATCTGATAACAAAATATGTAAATGAAATGAGAATCTAAAATTTTATTTTATAGTATTATTATAGTAATTGCGAGGAACGTATTTTAGTACATAGAACGAGAACGCATTATCACTCTCTTTTAGTGCACTGCCTACTGGGAGGTTCATGGTACATAACGCCTCCACTCTTCTCTGTCGTCCGCTGTCCTTTTCATTTCCACAAATGAGTGGGTCTTTAAATCATCTAACATGTCTAATCTCTGCCTGCCCCTGCCTCTTTTTCTGTCCATTCTACCTTCTATGACCTTTATTAATAGACCTTCTCCCCCTTAGAATGTGTCCTATCGACATCTTAATACACTGTCACATCTTAATACACTGTCACATCTTGATACACTGTCACATCTTGATACACTGTCACATCTTAATACACTGTCACATCTTAATACACTGTCACATCTTGATACACTGTCACATCTTAATACACTGTCACATCTTAATACACTGTCACATCTTAATACACTGTCACATCTTGATACACTATCACATCTTGATACACTGTCACATCTTGATACACTGTCACATCTTGATACACTGTCACATCTTAATACACTGTCACATCTTAATACACTGTCACATCTTGATACACTGTCACATCTTAATACACTGTCACATCTTAGTACACTGTCACTTCTTGATACACATCTTATCAACTGTCTATGGGTACCAACTCTCTCCAGAACTCATTTGTAACCTTTTGAGTCCAGCTAATCCTCTCCATTCTTCTCCAAATCCACATTTCCAATGCCTCCAGTTTCCTAATATCTTCCTTTCTTAAGGTCCATGTTTCACAGCCCTATAATAGCGTGGTCCAAACCAAAGTTTTCACTATCTTTATCACTATGCACTTCGTTATCACATGAAACTAAAATGAACCAGAGGCAATGGATTATTATTTATTCCCTCAGGTTCAGTTAATATTTTACTGGTTTATTCAAATAATTATTTAATTGTTTTATTAATGTCTGAGTGATGATTTCTCATATGGCGTACCATTTCTGTTTCTTCATGATGATTTATATACATTATGCGTACGTTTAAACGTTAAAGAGCCATGCATGGCACACTATTATTATTATTAATGATGGTGTTAAATGTGTTACCATTTGTATTCGGAAATAGGCAGTATTCATCTTTGACCCATGTGCTTCATTTTTTTACATTATACTCGTTTCGAATGTTCGCTATATAAAGAGTGATTCAATGTTTGATGGTAATCAGTCGATATCAAACGCTAAATAGTATTTAACAATTTATTGTTCGTCTGAAAATAAGGAAAGGCGCGGAATTGACGTAATGTTATAAATCAGAAATATGTTGGTTTCTTAGTCTCTTAGACCTGAGAGCAAATGAGCTTACAGCTGTTCAAAACTCAAATTTAAACTGTGGTTGCGTGGATGACGCCGAGATTTGTATAGTGATTTCGAGATCAGCGGTCGAGTTGAGGTGTCATTATATTTTGACTGTACGCACAACGTCAGCCGTTATTTGACTCTGTCTGTTTTAGTTTGCTCTTTCCGTGGATTTGTTGCTTAATAACCTCGGAATTGCTATCGTGAGATCTGATCATTGAACGTAAGATGTGATCATTGAACGTGAGATGTGATCATTGAACGTGAGATATGATCATTGAACGTAGGATGTGATCATTGAACGTAGGATGTGATCACTGAACGTGAGATGTGATAATTGAACGTGAGATGTGATCATTGAACGTAGGATGTGATCATTGAACGTGAGGTATGATCATTAAACGTCAGCTATGATCATTAAACGTAAGTTGTGATCATTGAACGGGAGATGTGATCATTGAAATGTGATCATTGAACGTAGGATGTGATCATTGAAATGTGATCATTGAACGTAGGATGTGATCATTGAACGTGAGATCTGATCATCGAACGTGAGATGCGATCACTGAATGTGAGATGCGATCATTGAACGTAAGATGTAATCATTGAACGTGAGATGTGATCATTGAACATGAGATGTTATCATTGAACGTGAGATGTGATCATTGAACGTGAGTCGTGAGGTATGATCATTGAACGTGAGGTGTGATCATTAAACGTAAGTTGTGATCATTGAACGTGAAATGCGATCACTGAATGTGAGATGCGATCATTGAACGTAAGATGCGATTCAATGTTTGATGGTAATCAGTCGATATCAAACGCTAAATAGTATTTAACAATTTATTGTTCGTCTGAAAATAAGGAAAGGCGCGGAATTGACGTAATGTTATAAATCAGAAATATGTTGGTTTCTTAGTCTCTTAGACCTGAGAGCAAATGAGCTTACAGCTGTTCAAAACTCAACGTGAGATGTCATCATTGAACTTGACAGGTGATTATTTCATACGACATTTTACTGAACCAGGCACATAAGAGGTCCTTGATTAACTTTAGAATGTCTCGTCAGATGATCTCATCACTTGGGAATCGATGTAGTAGTAAGAATACTACTACAAAAAGAATTTTATTGCCGTGTTCTTCAACTTTCAAAAATATTGTAGCCTTTGCTTTTGCTTTCAGAAAATCATTTGGCTTAGCTTGTGCTTTTGCAAATTATTTGACTTGTGCTTTTGCTTTTGAGTCCACAAAATCATGTGGCTTAGTTTTTGCTTTTGCTTTTTTCGTTCAGCTTTTGTCATTTGTAATATTGTACTGTACTAATGTAATAACAATATTACAATGAATTCAGTCGTCAGTTTGCTTTCAAATTAATGATATAACCTATAAAAACATATGCATATTTATTTAAGAGGGAAGCTGACGTTTAGCAGCTTCAGCTTCTGTTTTATAATTAGCAGTCTTAGCTTACTTGATTGACCCCACTTGCTTATCACTTTCTTCTTCAATGAGAAGTGTGAATATATCACCATGTTTTGACTTAAGCGTGTCTTAACATTACTGTATTATTTCCAGGTCAATTGGGTCTCACAATTTGGCCGTTTATTATCAAGAACTTTGCAGACATTTATCCCATTCTCACACTTGCCTGATAAGTAGGAAGTCATCGGTTGGTTCGAATCCCAGCCTTGCCGTCTCTGAATGTATCCCATATGATACTCTGCGGACGTTATACTGAATACTTAATACTGTTATACTTACATGTATTGTATAAGAATTTTTATTGTGAATTTCCATTGGTTTTTGATGCAAACCAATACTAGGTAGCGGAATTTGCCACATTATTTACTGTACCGGAATGTCAAATTTTACTACATCTGCGCGATATATTCGTCCAGTGATAACATTTCTTTGTTATTTGTGTAGCTAATAAGAACACTAATACAAAACGAGGTTTAAAATGGCGTAATATTGAATACTTAAGTTGTAACTTACGATTCATTGTGTGGCTGACTGTTGTTGTTTACTGACAAACTCTTTACTTTTTATCTATATTGTCCGCTAGATCGTTGTCATCTATGTTGTCCGGTAAATTGGTGTCGTCTATGTTGTCCAATAGATCGTTGTCTATGTTGTCAGGTAGATCGTTGTGATCTATGTTGTCGGGTAGATCGTGGTCATCTATGTTGTTCAATAGAACGTTGTCATCGATGTTGTCTGATAGATCGTTGTCATCTATGTTGTCAAATAGCTCGTTGTTATCTGTGTTGTCCGCTAGATCGTTGTCATCTATGTTGTCAAATAGATCGGTGTCATTTATGTTATTCGATAGGTCGTTGTCATCTATGTTGTCTGGTAGATCGTTGTCATCTATGTTGTCCGCTAGATCGTTGTCTTCTATGTTGTCCAATAGATCGTTGTCTTCTATGTTGTCTAGTAGATCGTTGTCATCTATGTTGTCAAATGGATCGTTGTCTTCTATGTTGTCCGCTAGATATTTGCCATCTATGTTGTCCGGTAGATCGTTGTTATCTATATTGTCGGTAGATCGTTGTCATCTATGTTGTCCAGATAAATCGTTGTTGTCTATGTTGTCCAGTAGATGGTTATTTTATTCATCGTTGTTGTATTTAGATATTCTTAGTACTAAATGTAAGAAAACTTGCCGGTCTTGTGTTTGATTTGTTAAGTAGCTCGAGGGACGTTATTCCTCGGCGCCTGACATCACTTCAGTAAAAAAGTAAAGAAAGTAAACAAGCATTATAGTGAAATGATCAACTATGTTGTTATCTATATATTTAGACCATTTTCCGTATAACCAGTCCAATGAATGTCCGTGATTTTACTCTCAGATCAGCGCGGCTGGGATTCGAACCTACGAGTGTTCAATTCACCTTAGGATCTGTCATTCAAAACTTCATTACGTTACTCTACGCTATTAAGACATTCAAATCTGGTTGCGGAATCGGGAGGCAAATTTAATTTGATCTCCTTGATTAGCGCCATGCTTTACAATGAATTTTTTCTTGCGGTTAGGATGTTGTTAGGGTTTGTATTATGGTTAGGCCATAACCCTAGACCTTACAATCATCAATTAATATGCCTTAATTAATTAAATAGACAATTAATTAGCATTGCATTCATATAGGAGAACATTTGAAAGTGCGTATTAAATATAGAAAATGAAATGAAGATATTTATTTGCCAATTAGACAGCTAAACAAATATAACAAGTGTCTTACAATGAATGAAGCAGTGCAGACTACGAAACACAAGTGCAATAACTAAACAATATACATTAGAGGGCTACCACAAAATTGTTATAGATATTTTGTTTCATTTTGCGAATCGATACTTCGATTAAAGATTGGTATTTTAATTCTAAACAGTGACGGATCCAGAGGGAGCTCGCCCCCCTTAGGTCCGGCGAAAAAAGTAAAAGTAAATTTTCATTGTTTCTATGGCAAATTCTGTGTGTCAATATGTTTGTAAGGGCAGTGGTTAAGGGGGGGGGGGGGGGACGAGTGGGAACTCAGTTCAGAGAGAACTAGCTCAATTTTTTTTTCAAATATGGGATTAGGCGCCGTATTTAGTGTCCTAGGAGCCCTGTATTATGGAAGGGGGCCCGAAAAAGGTTGATCGTTTCATTTGCTCTCAATTTTCACTTTAACCACTTTGTAAGAGGAAATAGGAGTAAGTAGAAATTGTGAACTCTGTCCCGGAGCAGTGGTGCAAACAGCCTTGGCTGAGAGGGACTTTAGCCCACCCCACCTACCGCCAAAATTAGGTTAACTTTTGCAATTCTTCCAGATCCGCTGAGTTTCTGAAAAAATTAACCTGCTTTTTTTCTAAAACAAATGTGGGATTTTAGGTTTTCCCATGACTTTAGTACGGGTATGGGGGAGGGGGGGGGGGTAAGATACGGCATACGGGGATATATTCACTTTGAAGTCGAGCGCAGCAGTGAAAAAATTTTAAGCCCCCCACTCTTGCTTCACATGTCCCGAAGCTTAGAAGGCGTGGCGTAATCTAAAAATGTGTACACTCTCAAAAAATTTCTCCCCCCCTTAAAAAATTCCTGGATCCGCCCCTTATTCTATATTTACACTTTCACACAGAGTCCTCATACATTTATATCTTTTGAAAAGATTACAACCGCCTTAATACGCCTAAAAAACTAAATTAGGTCTACATGAGTTAATTCTTTCTTTGTAAAATTTTAGACATAAATAAACACGAATTGAAGCAAAATCAATCCGGCCTAATCCAGCAATGAATACTCTAACAGAGTCCCACCGATTAAAACCCAAGATTCGGCGATACACTGAAATCTAACCAGGCCCTGAACCCCTGAATATTGTAGCACACATCCAGGCTCCAGTCTATCTATGCGGCTGGAAAAAGCACAAGCTTGTCGTAAACAAGACTGGTAGGCTATCCACTTAGCGAGAGAAAAGCAGTATTCGATCCAGGCATAGACTCATATATATTACGAAATACTGTAGGCCTACATGTGCATGTACATGTATGTGTCTATGACCCAGGCCTATTCCTTTAATCGAATGAACCAGTAGGGCGTATGTTATGTAGCAAGTATGAGCTTGTACGTAGTTTATTAAACACTATGGCAAGTCTCGTGTAAATTACAATGCTGCATGTTATACTATGATATGAGGTTTTACATGTAATATTACATGTACGTGCAGTTTTAGGTTACATTCAATATTATATGCGGTATTACATGTAATATTGCATACCGTATTCATACAGTGTTATTTCTATATTACGATTGTCACTAATTGTATTGCTCAAATTTGCTTCGTCATTGTAATTGCGGATTCTTAAATGTATTATAACTTTTATAAGTTATCCTTTACAGCTTAATATATTTAAATTCGATGTAGTGTAATGGTTGTTTGAATTAGCAGCTCGGATGTTTGATAAGCAAACCGCTACAGGTTCCAATCTCAGTTGAACCAGTTCCAGTTGTATGCACCATCGTTCTGGTAATTTAAATTTACTTTAACAATTGTGTAATGCAAACTGCAACGAGTCCAACGTCACAACGAGTCCAACGTCATAATCTATATTGTTCATGGTCCTTCATACGATTTTCTTACATTCAAGGTTTTACTGTTTACAAATTCTGCATCAAGGTCTATATGTTACCCTTTACATCGTACGATTTTCTGCAAGGTTAGAATTGTATTTCAGGTTTTACAAGTGCTAACATCGCTATCAAGGCCGAATTGTTTCCGAACTCTGTAGCGAGGTTGAATGCTGATATCGGCTTGTGATTTATCTGTGAATTTATCCTAGTCGAGGCCGATTTTGTTATAGTTTGTAAGCAAGGCTAAACATTGCGGATGAAGGTTTTACTTCAAGGTCTTCTTGACTGGATGAAGGTTTTACTTCAAGGTCTTCTTGACTGGATGAAGGTTTTACTTCAAGGTCTTCTTGACTGGATGAAGGTTTTACTTCAAGGTCTTCTTGACTGGATGAAGGTTTTACTTCAAGGTCTTCTTGACTGGATGAAGGTTTTACTTCAAGGTCTTCTTGACTGGATGAAGGTTTTACTTCAGGTCTTCTTGACTGGATGAAGGTTTTACTTCAAGGTCTTCTTGACTGGATGAAGGTTTTACTTCAAGGTCTTCTTGACTGGATGGAGGTTTTACTTCAAGGTCTTCTTGACTGGATGAAGGTTTTACTTCAGGGTCTTCTTGACTGGATGAAGGTTTTACTTCAAGGTCTTCTTGACTGGATGAAGGTTTTACTTCAAGGTCTTCTTGACTGGATGAAGGTTTTACTTCAGGGTCTTCTTGACTGGATGAAGGTTTTACTTCAAGGTCTTCTTGACTGGATGAAGGTTTTACTTCAGGGTCTTCTTGACTGGATGAAGGTTTTACTTCAGGGTCTTCTTGACTGGATGGAGGTTTTACTTCAAGGTCTTCTTGATTGGATGAAGGTTTGGGATGCATCCTGTTCATTTCGTATATAAACAAGTGCGGACTAGACTCTGACAGAATGCAGTTGAGGATCAATTGAAGTGAAAAGTGAGACTGTGGAGTTATAGGATGGAGTGAATGTTGTAGCTCTTCCGGAGATTGAAAATACGGAACGGGTTTGCTGATGATGATGCATTTGACTCTAATTAGTAGGAAGAGCGAGAATCGAAAGTCATGCGAGAAGAGTAGAACTATGCTAATTAACAAATTAATTAAGAGCAGAATTAAACTAACTAATTAATAAAGATTATAATTAAACTATTTAATGAATTGAGAGAAAACTTTAACTAATTAATTAATTAAGAGTAGAAATTTAACTAATAACTTAATTAATTAAGAGTATAATTAACAAATTAACTAATTAGTTAAGACCAGAATTAAGCTTATTAACTAATTAAGTAAAGGTAGAATTTAATTAAGAGTAACATTAAACTAATTGATAAATTAATTAAATTAAGAATAAAATTAAACCAATTACTAATTAATTAAGTGTAGATTTATATTATCTTGTCACAAGCATACCCTGACCATTTTTTTAATCACCGGACTGGCTTTCGTTTAGGACCTTGCTTCTCCTCAGCACCTTTCTTTCGCAGATTGGTCTGGGTGAATTGATCTGTAGTGATATGTGCTGTTGGGGACGTCCCTGACATCATCCCTGGATGAGGAAACGGACGTTAAACCTTTATTATTATTATTATTATTATTATTATTATTACTATATGTGAGATGTAGGCTATACAATTAGATAGTGGACTGGAAGATGATGTAAACTGGTAGATTAAGTGAACTGGTAAATTGAGTGGTTGATTCTTGTATGATAGGCCTCCTTTAGATGTCGTTTTGCTTACGTAAGCAAATTAATTATATTTAACTTAATCGGAGGTCGTTATGGTTAAGTGATACAGCAGTTTTACCTGAGCTCTACTAAGAGCTCTACTGAGCTCACGTTTGTAGAAGCCATCGACGAATCAGAGATCCACGTCAAAAGATATATCAGCACTCTGTGTTACACGCTTTACAGAGCAACCACTGATCCTCTTAGAGTCTCCGAGATGGACGCTAAATTTTGTAAAATAGCGCAGCTGTCAATTATGTTCCAAACTTGCTGTCCCATTGTACAATGAATGCTTGATATCGTTTTAATATTACTTTAAAAGTGGTATCCGTGTACCTTTTAAAATCAATTTATGCGTTTCAATAAACTAATGAATAGGCCTAATTAAATAGATCGAATCACATGAGCCCATATACTGAACATAATATTAAGTACAGTGCTAGAAAAACGATTCTGTTTGTCCCGTGACTGCAATTTGAATAGCAAAGTATTATAGAAAATATTTTGCTCGTTAGAAGATGATAACCAATAACAAATAACTATTTTCCTTTTTTACAGATCATTCGTAATTCTTATTATTAAAATTATTTTTCTTGTCTTGCTGAAGAGCAAGACAAGAAAAATAATTGTCTCGATGATAGGCCATAAACGTTGAAAATGCAATTAAATTCAATAATGTGACAAACTGACTATCTATTTAACACAATTAACAGGATACTGTACGCATAAACAATTGTTTTGATTACACTTCGATCGTTTGGTTCCGTCTACAACAGTGTGAATCGACATTTCGTTATGACATTCACTGGAATTATCTATCAAATCTTTATGTACCCATATTGGAATAATAACGGAGAGCACTCGTGCAAGAAGAACGGCTATTGAAGAATCCGGATAAGTGCGGATGATTTTCATTGAATTAGAAGGATTCGAAGAATAGGACAACGCAGCTGGAAGAAAGTCTGAATCCATCAAGCAACAAACGAAATCGGAAAACCCGCCAATCCTGTCGTCAGGTAAATTCTCCCGTCAGGCACTCGAGATAGACCCCTACCAGTTCAATTTCGGTCTAGTCACTATTAGCAGTCAAAGTACTATGCAGGCTAGTCAACTTGCCAAACCCCACCAGCATCACAACAGATATTCTGATCATATATTGGGCCACCCAACACCACGAGACCTACAATTGTCAGATGGAAACAAGGAAACAATTCGAAGATTTCGAGAAAAAGATGTACGGATACCAGCTCTTTAGAGAATCAATCCCCGGTGTGCAAGACTTCAAATGGTTTCTCAAACTCCACTTCACGAAATCTACAGGTAACAGGCAAACCATCAGCTAGCTATAGGATCACCAGAGATGTAGCAACTGATAGGCCTACGTTTCGGAATCAGTACTCTGGTTCAGACTTCTCCGGGATTCTAACACCACCACTTGGATATGGATTTGATTCGAAAGTAGGCCTACTTGAAGGAGAAACCGATAGCGTTAGGCCTCATTTCCCTCCGAGGACGAATTGTTCTATCGATCGAAACGAACAGAAAAAATGGCAAGCCACTAAATTAGAAATAATCGAAGATAAAAGTAGTTCATTGAAACGAAGTCCTACTCCCACCTTCACCATAGCTATGTTGCCGGAACTTAATTTCGACCTCTTCAACAATGTCTACAACTCAATCTTTCGTCAGTTCAAGACAGAGGGTGCTGGGTTTAGCCCAAGTGAGAATCATCTGAACGAGCCATTGGCTCCATTTAACGACGACCATAGCCAAACGATGGTGATGGTGGTTCTCAACAATCTCGAGACGGCCTTGAGTCTAATCAAAGTGTCTACTCCTACGGTCACTAACGCCTTTGAGAAAGTGTTTTATTATCCCAGAGGGCCAATGGATGCAGTAGTCGGAAAAATTAATCATCAGAACTCTTTAGGCTCGAGCATATTTATCAGAGTCGGTCACTGTGTTTTTACCCGTGTACTTGAGTGTTTAGGTGGGAATTATAGAAGAAAATTCCTATTAAACAGGTTAGAAAATGATTTGAAGGAATTAGCTGAAATTACGAATTCACGGGAAGTACTTAGAATACTTTTGAGTATTGTCATTCAAGGATTACGAGACCTTGCCCGTGTCATACTCAAAGATTGCACTCCTGGGTTAATTAATATGCAGGAACTTCATAGGGAGAGCTACTTGATTGATCCGGCGCTGATAAAAAGCTGGCTGATGCTGGAGCCTATACTAGCATAAGACATAGTATTCTTGCTGTGTAATATTTAAAAAATAAAGTAACTTTTAGTCTGATTAATAATTATAATCGAATGTTTGGGAATCAGACATGCAATTACAGCAAGTCAGAGTATACGGAATGTCAGCTAAAATTTGTTTGCGCCAAACTGCCAACTTGAATAAATAAATGCATATACTATGATGGAATTTTCTGAGATATATCGGGATATATAGTATATTATTTATCAGTTGGTGAAATGACATCTTCATATGCTTCATCAGAAAGAAAAAGACTAGCTGTTATTGAAATACTGTGCAAGTGTACATGTATATGCTTAGAGAGCTAATGAAACTGTTACAATTTTCGGGCCCTTTATGCGGGGCCTCTAGTATTTCAGTTATCAAATATCCTCTATCGGAGGGAAAAACTTTAGATAAATGAGAGTTAGGGGAACTGAGTTCCTCAGAGCCCCCCCCCCCACTTTAACAACTGCCTTTATATATATTTCTATACAACACAAATTACAGCCACGAACAGAATGGAAATTTAGTTTTAAAAAGTTTATTGACAGGCCTAAGGGGGGCCGGGCCCTGTGGGTTTCCCCTTTGGATCCGCGCCTGGTATCAGACTACTGAATAAACTGAAGTTATCGGATGACAGCATAGAGGTGGCTGATAATTGCATAGACTAGTCGGATAACAACGTACATGTGGTCTTAGCCTAATCTTAGGATATTAGCACAGACTTGTAGCAAAATACATATAGACTTAATAGATAGGAGTACAAATCAGAGCATAAATTTCTCGGAAACTATTTCCTCAAAAATTAATAGGATATTTTCATTGAGGTGTCTTAAAAAATTATTTAATGTGATGGCTCAGGTCTGGATACACGGCTTAATGATGACTGATAATCAATCAAAATGATTTGTGCCTCGAATCTGATATTTGGCAGTAGGCTAACAAGAGCGATAGATTGCATAATGATAATGTCTATTTTGTGTACGTATTCATTCAGGAATGTTCATTTTCAGAAATTTGAAAGTTATACGTACGTTATGCAATTCTAACCACTCAATGATTAACTTCAACGCCACTTAAATTATGCTGTAAATATAGAAATGTAATTTTAGATAGCCTACACTAGCTTTCCCAATCCTGTTCAGCAGCTACCTTCTTTTGCTTTTGTTTTTACTGAAATATACATGTATATTACGTATTTACGCTTTTCTGACATCTTGGAAAAATATATTTAAAGACATCCTTAATAATAACAGCATAGATCTTGAAAATTCGTTTTCGGTTAATGGAATACCTGGGAGGTCGTGTTGACTGTAGTACATGAAATAGTAGAAATAAAGTATTTTAGTACCTTTATTTTTTACCGATAGCCAATTTGCTTAAGCTTGGTAGTTAGCGTTTATTTTTATGCAGCATTAGTTGTTATTTCTTTTTGTCTCAAATATTGACAAAGCTGAAGCTAGATAATCAGTCAAACAACTAAATTGACTTTATCAAGTTCTTCTAGTGCAAGAGATCTGCCAAATGAACTAATTTGTCACTGTTTTTAATTATTTGACGTCGTTGCGATTCAAAATCGTGATTTCAGGGTTTCAATCTTTTCTCACCGATGACTCGATTTCATTTCTTATTCTAGATCAGTATTTTATTAATTAAATTTACTGATTTTAAATATGTTTTATTCCGTTTGTATTAAATCTACTTCATTCTTTTAACATCTATGCACGTACGCCTACTAGTTAAGTAGGCCTATATCAAATAGACTAGTTATCTAGTCTATTGCCCCAGTTATCTGCAGTAGTTGCATTATATTAGAAGAGTGGCCAATCGCTTTGCCCAAGCGTCAACGTGATCTTTCTGCTCCAGCTCATTCAGGTGCTGCCCAATGCCGAATAGTATGCACGGAGTAAGGACGTTAAGTGAAATAGCTCGTAAAATATCATCCTGAAATTATAGTAAACGCAAATAAATGCTTCATATAGGAGAATCTAAGTAATACTCCACATTTATTGGCTGAGGAGTAAGAATTAATTGCTAAATTTGAAATATAGTATATTTATAATTTATAAAATTGTCACAAATTCATAAGTAATTTTATTAATAATTGATAATAGTAAATAATAATAAATTTTATTGTCTGGTAATTATTACTAATTAATAATCATTATTATTAAAAGACAATTGAAAATTTAAACAAAAAAATTAATAAATAGCTGACAATAACCCATTATCATAATAATAATTTCATCATAATAATGTCCATCAATCATAAAAATCTCCACAATAAGAAAATAACGGAAGTCAGAGGCTCAGAGCCCAATACTTAATACTGACCATTAATAAACGAAATCTTCTAGCAAGGCGATGCTTGTCACATATTTTAAAGTATCTGCCTCATTTGATCATCGATTGTGATTTTATTAATGACTGTAATTGAAGATTATACAGGAATGTGTGTACCAGTCGTGTCTTTTGGCTGAATACCAGAGAAACATTTAAGAAAAATCTGAGTCCGAATGATTCGTACACAGTTGTAAGATATTTTAGATAAGAGGGCTGATTTACAATGTCCATGAAAAGCAAATGGTTGTAACCTGAATAGACGAAAGAAACGGCAGGCGATCATCCGACACTTTTTCAGTTTCTGTTGTTACTAACAGCACCGCCTTCTTTCCCTGAATGTACATGCAAATAAATAATAATATAACAAACTAATTATACAATTAATAAATTTCAGTTTTCTTTGAAAGAACTCTGATATAGTGATTGAGTGCTTTATGATGAGGGTCGTGTACCACAATGGGGAACTATGAGTGATGTTAGTTCTACATTGATGGGTAGGCCTAATTGTTGATACCAATGCATACAGAAAAGGACCTCTAAATTGCATTATCCATATTATAGTGGAATGAAAGCATTCTTGTCTTTCATTCCACTATTATTATTGGTGATTTTCCTGTCCTATATCTCGTTATCCTTTGACTAGTTTAATCCACTGTTATTTACCTTTCCTGTTCTATAGGTCTATCTAATTAATAACACTTAAACCTTGTGTCTCCCTTCACTGTAATATCAATTATATGTGTCTTAGGCACGTGTAGCTGTTGTGCATTCAAATCCTGTTCAGTGCGCATGCGTCGCGCTTCTTCTTGAAGGATACTATATAAACGGGTTTCCAACTTGTTCCAGATCTCTCTTGGTAGCTCTAATACGATCTCTTTGCAGCTCCTTGTATCTCTTTGTATCTCTAGTCTTTCCTTCTTATTCTATATCTAGTATGCTGAGTTCTTAGTTAGTTTCTGAGATAGAAGGGTAGTCATGTCTGTAGATAGCAACTGAGTTTTACTTAGTCTTTTCTATAGGGTTGTCTTCCGTGGACGGCAGCTTCTATCTGGGTAATGTGGTCTAGTTATATTTCTAAGTATTAACTTGTAGAAGTTACATTTTATTAAATAAACGATACTGTAACAAGCCATTAATGATTTAGAGACAGCGTCATGTATGTATGTATGTGTGAATGTTGTTATATAATATGAAATGTTATTAAGGTCTCGAGTTCTTAAAGTATAGAAGTAACCTAATAGCCCTGACTTCCCGCCTCAGCAGGGACAGCCAGCACTTAATTGTGTAATATTTAAGCCCTTCGCGTCGATTACAGATATTCTCTCCCAATACCGTTAGAATATATTACATATAATAGGCCATATATATTACTGTATATTATATCATATTTATTTGGCCTAATTACTATCACTTCTCTGAATGGAATACTGTTAGGGATGTTTATTATGGAAATTGTTAAGCTAAGTTTACTGTTTTTGTGGACAGCTTTGAATGAAAAAATCCCAGGGTGATGGAAGGTTATTTCTAAATCCGCGCCGGCTGCAATAGTTATGCCATCAAAAGGCAACGGTTACTAATAACCATGGAGGGGAAGCAGAAATTGGGCGTTAAACAAGCACCTGTGCTTCTGACCCCCAGTGTGCCATTATGTTTATGTTCTGTTTAACGGCTGGTTTCTTATCACAAGGGAGACGGTCCGGTTGAGATTCTAACCGATGACCTCCTGCTGTCTCAGGCAAGACAGCCTGAGAAGCTTGAACTATTTTAATAATCTTACTAAACTTAAAGTAAATATTACTAATGCACTGGCCTATACTAAAATATCTGGCAAAGTATATGGCAGGTATAAAAATGTCATTGCTGAAGCTTGTGTTTCCTCGTCAAGAGTGATGCGTCCTACTAGTCATCAAAGGTGTTTCCTAGTCAACAGTGATGTGTCCCAATCAACAGTAGTGTGTCCCAATCAACAGTAGTGTGTCCCAATCAACAATGGTGTGTCCTAGTCAACAATGGTGCGTCCCAATCAACAGTGGTGTGTCCCAATCAACAGTAGTGTGTCCTAATCAACAGTGGTGTGTCCTAGTCAAGAGTGATGTGTCCCAATCAATAGTGGTGTATCCTAGTCATCGGTGGTGTATCCTAGTCAACAATGGTGTGTCCCTATCCAAAATGCTGTGTCCTAGTCAACAGTGGTGTGTCCTAGTCAACAGTGGCGTGTCCTAGTCAACAATTGTGTCTTAGTCACAATGGTGTGTCCCCATCAACATGGTTTGTCATAGTCAACAATGGTGTGCCATAATTAACAGTAGTGATATGTCCTAGTCAATAGTAGTGTGTCTTAGTCAACAATGATGTTTCCTAGTCAACAATGGAGTGTCTTAGTCAACAATGGTGTATCTTAGTCAACAGTTTCATTGTTAGTCATACTGATTGAAGCTAAGTATGACTCCATGATTCTAAACTCTGACTCGATCTACCTTCAGAAATGTCTGCTGTCTGAAGGCATTTGATCAGGTTTATCCATTGACTTGCAGCTGACGATATTCATTGACGCTTAGATCAAGATAATAATAATACGATGAGAAAAAATGCTTTTGGAAACAGATATATTTGTCAGTATGCAAACTTTTGAGCTCAACAAATAACTCTGAAGTTTTCCTTCCTTTTCTAATATATGTTATCATTTTACTTATATGGTATTTTAACTCATTGGGGAGATTTATGAGCTACTATATGATCACTTGTGCTCATATTATGATATAGGCTAATTACAATTCTGTTAGTTCCGTAATTTACGTATATATATATATATATATATATATATATATATATATATATATATATATATATATATATACATGTATATGGTGGTTTTCAACCTTCTATGTGAAGTCATTTTTGCATTGTAGCTCGATCGGTGGATTCATTTACAATGAATTTCAATTTATTTGCCATTTCTAATTGGACAATCGGACGAAAATCCAAATGAACCCATTGATTAAATGATTTCATTGGCATCATACCTAGCTTGTTAAAACAAACTGTATTTTAGGATAACTACAGCTGAAGATATATTTATGGCTTTGAGAAATTTCTTTGTAGAAAGTAGGCATATATATCCTTTACCGACCCTATTTAATAACAAAAATCTTCATACACCCGAAACATCTCCCATTCCTAACACTAATCATAATGCTACTCAAAATCAAAACCCTAACCAAAAGTTCATATCTCCACTAGAAATATGCCTATGTATCAATTTTAAAACTAAAAATTATAAAATCATATATTTAAAGTTGAAATAGTATCAGATCGGTATTTAATGGATCTTAATAGGTACAACTTATCAAGCAAGCTATAAAATTAAGTTTTCGACTAAAAATTTACATGTAATAGCCGAGACGATCCAGCGGGTTTTTGAAACGATAGCCTCTTGTTTATCAGGTTAACGCGCTATCAATATTCGCGTACACAATATTGATAACGAAGGTCTAATAAAACTGCAGACAATGAAGATAATTCTCTAACCTTGACCAGCGACCTGTCGATGAAGTTCCCATCTCCATGGATCAGCGTTCCTTCAAACCAGGATTTGAGGGCGGCAGGAGGGCTATTGAGTATTGGGCGGAAGTGGAATACGACGAAACTCGCCTCCATCAGTTTTTTCCTTTCTCCCTCAAAATCTTAAACGCACAGAATATTTTGTTACAGATAATTGATTATGACATCTGGATCAATGTAGTCACGCACATTTCGGATTTTTACAAATACAAATGTGCCGAATTACAGCAGTAGGAATTTAAGCTTGATTTTATTGTTTAGGAAAAAGATGAAAATGAGTTAGACTTACTGAAATGTTGCTCGTACGCAATATTTTGAAATTACTATTTAGAATTTCTTGTTGGCTCTCTCGGTCTTGCGATTGTTATCCATCAAATGACGGTCCGACATATAGCCTTTATTCCTACAGACACTAAACTTTCTTAGGAACACTGGCTGGATGAAAATTGGATAGTTCGCTAAAATTTATATTAACTTGGAAATGCATACGATTTGGCTTCAAATGCGTTTTCATAGACGTTGTTTTGACTCCTCTAACGACATGAGAAACAACAACAATAACAACAATAAACCGATCAAAAGTTATTGTCATCCATAACAACACCAAACAATGTGCATCCCAAACAGGAGCCGATGCGCAGTATAATTTTAGTCTAATTATGTACATGTATTCTCAGACGACGTACCGAACATTAGGGTTGGATAATGAAACTCCTGCTAAATATTGATTATCATTATTTCATATTATTAATTCTACAATGACTTATTTACTACTAGGCTTCAGAAATTTCTACAAAAATCTAAACGAATGGAAAAGTCTCAAATAGGGGATTGACTGATGGATGATACGATGTAGTACAGAGAAGATTTGAGGCAGTCTATTCGTATCCCGACCCTAGTTAAACTGAGATTCAAGGGAAGAAGATGATGATGATTAATTCTACAATGAAAGTACAAAGTACAAATATTTACAATTCTAATGATAAAATACTAAGGTAATCTTTATTAATTTGTTTACCTGGGGCACCGCTTTTGCCTCTAGGCACGTTATGAGCGTCAGTGTAGAGAACTTTGAGCCCGTGATTTTCCAGTGTCTTCATCGAAGCGTACCTCAACGTCGAGTCTATCCCACCCTCAGGACGAACCGCCGAGACTATGAAAGCTGTCGCGTGGGAGGACTGCTTGGTGTCCGTTGTCACCGCCTTTCCAATCTCCACAGTTTTTTCTTTAACAGTCTCCTTAGCTGGTTCGGATGCATGTTTTTCAATTTTCAGTTCCGCTTTCACTTCAACTTTTCCGTCAAGTTTCTTTTCAACCTTTTCTTCGACTTTCTTTTCGATTTTTTCTTCAACCTTTTCTTCGATTTTCTTTTCAACCTTTTCTTCGACTTTCTTTTCGATTTTTTCTTCGACCTTTTCTTCGAGTTTCTTTTCAACCTTTTCTTCGACTTTCTTTTCGATTTTTTCTTCGACCTTTTCTTCGAGTTTCTTTTCAACCTTTTCTTCGACTTTCTTTTCGATTTTTTCTTCAACTTTACTTTCGATTTTCTCTTCGATTTTCTCTTCAACTTTCTCTTCTATTTTCTTCTCTATTTTCTCCTCGATTCGTTCTTCAATTTTCTCTTCAAGTTTCTCTTCTATCTTCTCTTCTGCTTTCTCGATAGCTGCTTTTTCTTGCTTGACCTCTATGACTATTTCAACTTTCTTTTCATGAGCCTCTTCAACTGTTTCAGCGATAGTTTCTTTGACTTTTTCCTTCGCTTTTTCTTCTACTTTGGTTTCTACTTTATCTTCAATTTTCTCATGAACCACATTATTCACTTTAGCTTCGATTTTATCCTCAGCTTTTATTTCTACTTGTTTTTCTATTTTCTGAATATGATTACCGGCTGCATCTGAAACTGTAGTAGACTCAACTGTTATAGATTTTTCGATGCCGTTCACCTCTCTGGTTATCTCAACACTTTTCCTTTCCACCTACATATAACAAATAACAAGATGAGGTTTAGCTTACGTTTATAGTTTCTCTCTGAAGGATTCATTTAGCGATTGAACTGATGGCTGTCTTAGCGAAAAATGCGATTATTTTATTGAGTATAATAAAACATGATCTTGTTATTAAAATATATTTTCATAATATAGCAGTTTCTAAAGGTGGTGAAAACACTGGTGATGCTAGCTAGACAAATGTCACTAAAATGTTTAAGAGAACATTTCTGCTGGTGGTGTAAGATTTCATAAAACTCATGAATGAAATCGTTTAGCTAATGTTTGGACGGTTACACACCTAGTGGAAAAGGAGATGGGCTCTTAAACATTCTATTAAAATGTCCCAGTTCAATCTCGGCTCAGTTTGAGAGCAGTAAAGTGAGAATTATATCTCCTGAAGGAGTAGGCACCAGTGAGTGCCTGGTGGAGTAGTCACTGGTGTGTGCCTGGTGGAGTAGGCACTGGTGTGTACCTGGTGGAGTGGGCACTGGTGTGTAACTGGTGGAGTAGTCACTGGTGAGTGCCTGGTGGAGTAGGCACTGGTGAGTGCCTGGTGGAGTAGGCACTGGTAAGTGCCTGGTGGAGTAGTCACTGGTGTGTGCCTGGTGGAGTAGGCACTAGTGAGTGCCTGGTGGAGTAGGCACTGGTAAGTGCCTAGTGGAGTAATCACTGGTGAGTGCCTAGTGGAGTAGTCACTGGTGAGCGCCTGGTGGAGTAGGCACTGGTAAGTGCCTAGTGGAGTAGTCACTGGTGAGTGCCTGGTGAAGTAGTCACTGGTGAGTGCCTGGTGGAGAAGGCACTGGTGTGTGCCTGGTGGAGTAGTCACTGGTGTGTGCCTGGTAGAGTAGGCACTGGTGAGTGCCTGGTGGAGTAGTCACTGGTGAGTGCCTGGTGGAGTAGTCACTGGTGAGTGCCTGATGGAGTAGGCACTGGTGTGTGCCTGGTGAAGTAGGCACTGGCGGGCTGCGGTGCCTGCCAGTGTAGGCACCAGTGGACTGCTGTACCTGCTGAAGTGATCGTGTTATCCATTTCATTTAAGAAGTGCTTGATGAATTTGTTTTTGTTTAAATTTCCATTAATTTTCTACTACCATAGGCCTATAGGCCTATTTACCACAAAAGGAGCTGCTGTTGCCAGTTAAACATAGCTTCATGATGCAATCAAATAATAAAAATCAAATAATAACAATTAAATTATCACCAAATAATCATTATTGCCATTCAATTTTCTTCTAACCTGTATTTCTGCTCCAGAAGACCCGTTACTATGATTAACCGCGACTTCTGACTTTACTATCTTTACAGTCACCGATGCATCATCTCCGCTCCCATTTATTACTCCGTTAGTCTGCTTTTCAATTTTTACCACCGTTGCCTTATCACCGAAAGTCTGAAATCGATCCACCGCTAGTTTTCCAGTGCCAGACTTGGCGCAATTCGGCGAACGATTTTCCGATTCGTTTTTCTTCAGCTCAAAGGCCAGCAGAAGTTTCTTAGCGGTACCTGGCTCTGCTAACTCATCATGGAAAAGTTCTGGATGAAGAGGCTTGGGATTGGTAACTTCATCATCGTCGACCTTGAGCGTGTTCAGCTGACCTTTCTCAAAGGCTGAGATGAGGGTCTTTGCTTGAACAGTTACTTTCGCTGGTACCGTATACATGATTGGTTCATAAACTTGCAGATGACGCTTTTAAGAAAGTTACCTACAATTCAACGAATAGAATAATTAGCTTTCAATATCAGTTTTTTGGTATTGTTTAAATGGCTTTTTACAAAAATTGAAAATCTCTGCAGAATTTTGTAAACGTAGCTGATCAATTGCTAAGCATACGCATACTACATACCTACATATAATTTATATATAATATTATATATATATATATATATATATATATATATATATATTAGACCGTCAGGTAGTTCTCAGTTACAATGTTCAGCCGTTACTGAATAGGTTCAGTTAATTTCTAGGCAAAGTTTTATTAGTAAATCCCAGCAGAGTCTACAGTTATCAGCTTGTGTATGTCCGCATAGCACTGCTATGATCAAAGCACAAATAACTGATCACAGCACAAGTAACTGACTAAAGCACAAGTAACTGATCACTGCACTGATAACTGACTAAAGCACAAGTAACTGATCACAGAACTGCCAACTGATTACACAAGTGTAGTGGACACTAGAGTAGAATACTTGTAGTAGTGAACTTAGCCTGGGCGCATCAAGTATAAGCCGACATAACAACCTCACATAGTAGACTGTATAGATTATTAGCTTATTAGGCTGTGTCACTGCAGTCACTGGCTCTAACACGATGAAGGTCTACAAGAATCCCACCTCCGCGGAGTCAGCAAAGATCCTACGCTGCCTACAAGCCCGCCAATCTCAAGCTACAGCCATGGGTCAAGATTTCTTGTCTCAGTGCTGTTAACACGGACGCCATCAGGGGAGGATAAAATAATTAATTTAAACGCCAAACTTGCAATCTGGTTCTCTATTCCGCCACTATGATACGGCTTTGACTTCATCCTTGCATGAGGAACATCCCAAAATAATTATTTTGATAGAGAGGAACCGTATACATAAAGTTGGGTCTAGTTTATACTCAGCCACTTAACCTGATGGGCATGAAATGAAAAGCCTTAAAATATCAGAGGGGAGAAAATTACAGTGATATTCTAGTTAGATCAGGAACAAGATTAGCTAGCTATGAAGAGGTACATTGAGCAGGGAACAAGACACCCTGAACTCTCACCCCTGATTTACTAGGTCGCTCATATGCACCTGCAGATCTGCATTGCTACCTATCATAGCGACGTCTAATGGAGCTTCGAGTGCTGATTGTTTTATCTTCAGAGTTGTATTTATTGGGGAGGTGATTTGGGGACTCCACCACCCTGACAGATATATGACCTCTGAGAAAAGTTGTAACCCACCAGTTTTAACTCCCTCCCATGACAAAGCCCTGATGACCCCTTGGCAAACCTGCAACACCCCAACGACACCCCCAACTTGAAATTTGTTCGCAAATATAGACCTGCATATCATGCAGACATAACAGACATAATCATGTAAACTTTACCTGAGATATACAACTGCTTATCGGCAGAAAAGCTTCCATATTTTGGTACTATATTTCTATTTTTGTTTTATTCATTTATTAAATTTTATTGCTTAGTTTAATACTAGCAGTTTAATATTGTTTTCTGGTAGACTGGTACCATATTTGTATAACAGCAGCAAGTTTAAAAGATTGCGGCATCGATTAGAATATATTTGAGTTAGACTAAAATGTAGAAATAGAAATAGAAATATTAATAATATAAATAAAAAATATAGAAGGTTCACAATTTAAAAACATTGACATTACTACTAGGTAAATGACTAACAACTGGTAACAACAACTCTGAAACAATTCTGTACGAAATGGCTTGCGTTTAACTATTCTGAAAGTATGCGTGATTTTTTTTATTACTAATACTGAAACAAATGATTAATATGTATTTGAACAGCAGTAGAATGTCCGCAGAAGTTGAAGCAGTTGTGTAATCTAAGGTTCCTTACAAACATATTCCCTCTCGGTGCACTGCCTATTGGCAGGTCCATGGCACATAACTACTCCGAACGCCACACATGTTAAATATTTATTGTACAAAATTTAACCAGATTTGTGACTAATATAATTAATAATTATAATTAATTAATCACAATTATCTATAATTAACAATTACAATTAATTAATCATAATTAACTATAACTAACTATAATTTAATAATCAAGATCTGATTGATCTAGTAGTAACTCGCAGAGGCGCTATCTAGACCCAGTACGAAACAGTCGATCAGTAATCTATGAATCAATTAAATATCGATTATTGTTTAAGTAGCCTTCGATAATGCATTAGATGTCATTGTTTATAGCACATGCTAGTGAGTAGGTTCATATTATCAGTGATAAGATTATTACGATCATCAAGTGCTAAATTGCAAAGTTCAATTATATTTTCTCGGCACTATCTTGCGCAGAGTAATATCAAAGCTTTGGAATTTTATTCTTGAGCGAACAGTTAACCATTAGCCGATACTATGGACAGACAAACCCATGCAATTCTTATAAAAGCAAAGCCTTTTCATATATGGGAATCAATTACTAATTAGCAATAAATGGTAAAGTAACTGGCCGGCATTATCAAATTGTGATATAACATTATACATAAACATTTATTTCAAATATTTTTATATACGAAAATTTAGTTAATCAGATATATGTTATTGTACAATGATAATGTTGCGGTTGCCCTATTCTGCAGTGGTCCAACCACACCCAAGCACAACACGGGGGAATAAATCTATAAGAAATATTAATATAAATGTGCTTCCAAATATAACCAAGTTTCGGTGGACCTCATTATCTCAATGGGTTAATCTTTACTCTGGTAGCACTTCATTAATTAATTAAACCTATATTAATATCGGTCAGTTTAGTTGTATACCTTGCCATTTTATTCAGTTTCTTCGCTACTTTCTTCCTGTTTCTTCGCTACTTTCTTCCTGCTATCGAGAAAACGTACATTTAATTAATTTGATTTATATGGAATATTATTGTTATTGTCTATTCAGTCTTGTAATGTGTCTGATGTGTCAAAGCATATAAATTACAAGAGCCACTATTTATTTATTTATTTAATTTATTTAGATCACCAAAAAGGGTCATTCAACACTGTACAGTTCACAAGCAATGCAAACAAACAAGTAAATGCAATAAGTGAACACAATTTAAATGTGAACCATGGTGAACTTAAAACGAAAATATGAAGTAGAAATTAAAGAACGGAAATAAAGAAATTCAAAATAAAGAAAATTAATGATAATAGGTAGGCATAATTATACATTTAAGATCAGTATCATTAATAACTATTTAATAAGTACTGACGAAGATTAATATTGAAACAGTTAACGGAACGAGATGATCGTAAATTAGGTGAAAGTGATAGCCAGTGTCTAGGGCCTTGTACAGCGATATACTTTTCGCGACAGAAGGTTCTGAACGATGGTATAGTAAATTCCGAAACTATTCGAAATTTATAAACAGACTTTACAACATTATTTAATAGCAACGAATAGTTGTGACATAAAGGCATATCATTATGAATAAGTTTATACAGAAATATGCAACAGCAATGTTTATGAATATCACTTAATTTCAAATTTTAAGTTCCTTAAATATATTGTTCGTATGACTACGAAACTCTGCATGTTGAATTATTCTAATTGCTCGTTTTTGGAGTACTATCAATTCGTTGAGCAAGGTTTTAGAAGCGTTCCTCCAAACAATATTACAATAAATTAGATGCGGATATATTAGACTGTAGTATAAATTTAACATACAATGTTAACATACAATGTTTAGGTAACTTAGTTTTAACCCGATGGAGTAATCCAATGGATTTGGATATATTTTGTGCAGTATAAGAAATATGATATTGCCATGATAATTTTTCATCAAGAATCACTCCCAAAAATTTAGTCTTATCTATTCTAGAAATGTTGATATCATCTATGTATATATGAAAATTTTCAGAATTATTGTTATATTTGTATTTATACCCAAATGGCGTGTAATTGGTTTTTTGTATATTTAGGGATAATCTATTCGTTTAAAACCAGCCAGAGAGTGTTAGGAGTTCAGTATTAGCTGAATTCATTAGTTTCAAAATATCAGGGTTTGTGCAGATAATATTTGTATCATCTGCAAATAATATGAAGGCAAGAATTTTACTAATCTCGGATATGTCATTGACATAAATCAGAAATCATCTATTAGTTCACACAGGAGCACAGTAGGCTCCTATAAGATGTTAAACATTTTTATTACCTATTTACAGTTATCTAAATACAGTAGTTAAAGCGTAAGGGGGACGCAGGGGAACTGCATTCCCTTAGCTCTCATTTTTTATGAAGTGCTCTCCCCTGGTAAGGGCCAATATTAGATACTAGGACACCTGTGAATAGGCTACATGACAGAGGGGACCGAAAAATTCTTGCCGTTCCCCTAATTCTCAATTCCAACTTTAACCGCTGCCTATATATATACCCATATTTATATATCTATCTATCTCTCAATGTATAGCCTGAAACAGTCTCATAATTTACAACTTCTCCAAGCCATATCTTTTTCTTCTGCTTTTCTCGTCATTCTCTACAAAACGAATTTGTCATCCTCTCTTCGGTCTGCGCCAAATTTTTCTTTTCGACTATTTCATATATTATCTCTTTATAATTCATTTTTTATTATTTCATTTTATTTTATTTTTATTTCGGCTATTTCATTTTTATCTCTTTATTAGAGTTTTAACGAGAAATATAATTAAGTTAATATGACTTTTGTCAACAAATCAATGGCAATTGATTTCGAGATAAATGAATTCATGAAACAGAATTAGAATTAATTCCAGACATTTTGTTAAATCTCAAGGTTGGGCCCTTCACGCCCCTGAGTCAACCGTCGTACAGAATCTCACCTGCAATGTATAACGTACTTGCACTGGTTTTGATCTCGCTTTCTCTCTCTGGCTGGAACCAGTGGCGATGTCGGTAAAATATTCGATCGAGGATCAGTATGTGTGGGGTTCAAATCCTGGGCTCACCCGTCACTGACATCACTTTCCAGTGAGGAAGCTGACGTGAACGTTAATTTTACCAGCCTTTTAGACTTTGAAAATGCAAAAATCTTTATTTTGCACGAATATGCCTCAAATTATAAATCCCGCTCGAGGGGTCCGCAATATTGCCTTAAGGTTAGGAAACGGACGTTAAATTGTAATGGAATGCATAAGTATATATATGAATTCAATAGATTGAACTTAATATGAGAGAATTTAGAAACTCGAAAGAGAAAACACGAGGAAGATCTTGACTAAGTTGACTACGATTATTTCATTAACTAGAAGATTGAAGAATTAATGATTTGAGCTGAGAGTAGTGTGAAGTTAAATCGCTACTACAGTCGTCAATGTTCAAATTTCAGCCTGATGTCCCATATATTAATGCGTGCAATCATTAGAAAGCTGATAATAAGGGCAAAGAGAGACAATGATAAATATAGGGTCAATGTTTAAATAGGTAGGCCTATAAATAATGTCCCGATTTAAGCTCTGTTTTATAAATATTGTTCTAGAAATGCATTAAATACGATGAATAATAATAATAACAATAAAGGTTTAACGCCCGTTTCCCCATATAAGGATGATGTCAGGGACGTCCCCCCCATCACATGTCATTACAAGAATGGATAACTACTGCAAATTAAACTGAATTTATTGCAATCACTAAATAAACATTCCCTCTTAAAAGTTTGTAAAAGACCAGTAGGCTATATTAAAAAATTTCATATCTAGGTTTTCTTAAAATAAATATTTAAATAGTACCATTTAATAATTATTAGACTCGCATTTCTTCAAAGACATACGTATTGTCATTTGAAGTTGACGAGTAGCTTCTGAGATTTTAAAACAATTTGCTACTATTTAAAAAACTAAACACATTCAAAAGATTTAATGATGGTATACCTTAATCAACTAAAATATTTACAATGTTTCTTTAGAGTCAAAGAAAACGAACAAGAATTAGATAAACTCTATTATAAACTGTATAGTATACTCTATAATAAAATACGCTACAATAAATTATTAAATCATACCTTAAGTATAAAATCATCTAGACTCATCTTGTATCTAAGGTCTAGTATTAACTACGTGTATCTCATTCCATTGCTTCTACTAGATATATGTCTGCTTCCAGATTTACCTTTACTTAAATGGAAACGACGTTTAATTATAAACTATATTTAAATAAAGACTAAGGAGAGAGAGAGAGAGAAAGAGAAAGTGAGAGAGAGAAGAAGCTAGAGAGAGGTAGGCCGCAACTGATGTGGGTCGCGGTGATTACAAAGGATATGAGATTGACTGATGATATGGTGTGGGACAGAGAGGATTTGAGAAAGATTTGATCTATTTGTATCCCGACCTTATTTAAACTGGGACTTAAGGGACGATAATGATGATGCTGATGACGATAGAAATAAATACATTAATCGCTCAGAATATGATATCTAATACTATGGCTAAAACATACATTAACGACGGTTTCGCAGTTTTAGCCAATGCTCCATCAATAAAACAAGAAATTAAAAATATCAAACTCAAACAACTACAGCACGAGATGAGATAACAACCACAAAACGTAGAGAAACTCTTCAGCAATTAATACCAATCATAGCATGGTATCCATAATACACTGATTAACAATATCATTAACAAAATCACTGGACAGAAGTAACTAAGTTTTCAAAGACTGCTCTTTTGGTAATTTATTTTTCCATTTTCTCAGAGCAGGGTGGATGACAAAAAGCACTAAGAGACCATCGGTATGGATCCAAGACTTAAGTATGAATACTGCTCCTGACAATATTCCTTGTAATGCGGAAACAAACTTTAATCGTAGCCTTGAAAAAGCAATCGAGATGCACCAGAACTGTCGATACTAAATTATTAAACAAGAACTTTACTTAATCAACGGGCTGCCCAATCAGCCAAATTTACGTCCACATTAATGCTAGTTAATCTGAAATTAAAAGCTTACAATTGTACAAAAAGTTGATTCAAGTATAAATCGTCAAGAATTTATTTTAGTATATCAGCAACTCTCTGCTGCACACAGAGATGTCGCTTTGCTGCAGGAATGAATTTCACAACGAAGAAGATGTGCATTTGACTGCTCCAAAACTTGAATCGTTTTTCTTCATATTCCTCGTAGTCATCAGCTTGCGCAGGCTCAGGTGACTCTGCACAGAAAGGATAACATAGCATAACATAACAGGATAACATAGCATAGCATAACAGGATAACACAGCATAGCATAACAGGATAGCATAGCATAGCATAGCAGGATAGCATAGCATAGCATAACAGGATAACATGGCATAGAATAACAGGATGAAGCTGGGAAAGCTAATGCTAACGTCAGTTTCCTACTCGAAAGCGATGTCAGTGACGGGAGAGCCCAGGATTTGAACCCCGCACACACCGATCCGCGGTCGAATAGAATACCGACATCGACACTGGCTTCAGCCAGCAAAGGATATCACATAACAGCAGATAGTACATCAAAGCTCAACTACAGTTCTCAGTCGCTGTTCGACAATACATAACGGCACACAGTGTCAGGAAGCACATATGCTTGTTTAATACACCTCACACAGCAGCTCAAAGACCTTCAGAAGAGATCAGTTAACAACTGCTGTGCTTCGATGAACTAAATAGACGAAAAGAAATGGAAACTAATATCGTAAACATTTCTTTCTAGCTGAGAACAATATTAAAATGTGTTAAAGACTCAGTCTATTCTAACAGATCAAAGTATTGTCTACGACATTTCTATTGGCTAATGTACCTACGTGTAGTACAAGTGTCTACCATTTGGTCGAACACTATACAATTGCATAGGAAAATGAAAAATACATCAACGTTGTCATTTTATAAATTTAATTCTAAATGACAAAAATTTTCTATAGTAAAACGACAAATTATTCTCTTTTAGCGGTTAGTACATAGTGCTACATTAACGAAGTTACCATCATGTACGCTCTGCTGTGTACACATGCTACATGTCAGTTGTTTGAATATCGGTTGAGTGGTCATGAAGCAGGAGTTAGCTAGATTTTATTCAACCTTGGAGTTAATGTGCACTCTTAATGTCATAATGTGCAATTTAATGTGCGCTAAGACAAACGCCTGAATCACCCAGAAAAGAAAGATGAAACTATATTTTGAGCATTGTACAAGTTAATCTGCAACCAAGTGGGAGTAGTAAAATGAACAAGTTTAGGAAAAAATAATATATGACTATATGTATGTTTGCTATCGAAGAACGTTGATAAGGAAATAAAAAGGAAGGTGAATAAAATGATGATAGTTAACAGGAAGCGATACCATTTGGTGGAGGTATTTTTGATTCCGTTTCTCCATCAGCAGGAGATGAGAAGTCACCAGCTTGAGCAGCTTCAGAGCTCTTAATGTTTTCTTCGTTCTCAACGCCTGCCTGCACTCTCTTTACCTCAGCAGCCGATAGATCAGGAGTGGCCCCTGCATCGGCTCCTGGAGTGTCTGGAAACAATGCGTCAAGCTACTACTAAGTTTTCATTTACAGTAAACATCTTTAGTTTTGTTCTCCTTGTAAAAGTAGAAAGTAAAACAAAAATCATCATCATCTTCCCTTGAATCCCAGTTTATCTGGGGTCATAACAAAACAAAAGTCAATATCAATATTTATATTATTTTCGTAGTAAGCTACGTACAATATATCATTAATTCCAACAGAGTTTAATGTCTAATCAGGTTCAAAATATTATCAAACCCATTTAAATTCTCATAACTTTCGCAAAACTGCTAACAACTCGAATGTAAAATGTTATAGAAATTCCTCAGAAGCAGACAACGAGAACGTCGAGATTTAGATTACATTGCAAAGCAAATAGAATCAATCAGCTTCAGAGTGCTAAGCTTAGACACCTAATTACTTAGCCTACCACAACATGTATCTACCAGAGGTCCAGCTGGTAGCAGCGTTGCCTGATAATCATAAGCAGGAGATATCGGTTCGAAGCTTCGCACCCCAGGATTCTCACTTAACGTACCGCTTAGTACGGAAACAAATGCTAACCTCGGTCTATAATTATATTATATACATGCTAATTATATACGATTATATTAAAGCTTATATTTGTATAATGTTTATTGAAACGTACGTTTATAAAGTATTTCTGAAATGTTACTGATTGCAAAATTACATCAAATATTAAACTCACGTTCTCACATAGTACAAGTTACTTAGAACTATTGATATAGTAAATACATGTTGCTCATCGGTTAAATGTAGAAATAAAAACATAAACTACCAGAATTCTTTCCCGGCTTCTTTGTCTTCTTCTTTGAATCTTTTAAATTGGCAGCAATCTAATAAAATCAACATCGTTTTGACTTTGAAATATTGAAAGTTATACATGGAATTATTTTAAAGGTAATGTTACAGTATATAGCAGACTAGCTATCAAAGACGTTCAAACAGCTGCACTGCAGAGTGAGCTTGCAATATATCGCCACATTATTTAGTACTTCTGCAATGTGTCACTAGAATATTTAGTACTTCTGCAATGTGTCACTAGTGTATTTAGTACTTCTGCAATGTGTCACTAGTGTATTTAGTACTTCTGCAATGTTTCACTAGAATATTTAGTACTTTAGCAATGTCTCACTTGCAAGGTTTCATTACATTACTAAGTTAAAAAAACTCAATTTCGTTTTATTTTTGTCTTCGCACTCTCACCTGAGGTCAATGATTACTGATGATATTTTCTGGAAAGTGGTAGGACATAAAATGTCATGAATGATAAGTAGAAATTCAGTCTATTCCAAAAATTGTAGGTCATAAGATATGGATGAGTAAGGAACTTACAGTTTCCATGAACAGGTTCAATTAAAGAGTAGAATATATCCGACCGGGTTCAAATATCAGGAGCACTACAAAAGCGGAATGTATGCAGAAGAAAATCTGCTATACACGTAGAGGCCTATACGCAAATGATGATAAAAACCAGAAAGAGGAAAACTACAAAACACCGTTATTGTCATTATGAACTTGTCATTTTTGTTGTTCATTATGATACACTGTCGACATTTGTCTTCGAAGTCTTTGGTAACGGCTAGTGATAAACTACATATCGGCTCGTTGTCTTATTTACTAATAGTAACAATTGAAGGCCGAGTTATCGGTGCCCATCAGTTAATGGCATTTAAACGGCTCGCAGTCAACTCTCTATGTATAAATATCTTCCATCGTACCTTTTGCTTAGAACTTGTTCTACTGGAAGCATCAGATCCTGCAGGTTTCTAAAATTCAATAAACATGTATCACGTTAAGATAAATGTTGTCACTCTATAACTATGGCAATTTCGTATACAATCAATTGACGAATAAATAGGTTAACTTGCAATACAATACTCAGGATTGAGCACTTAGGCGATGTACATATGAAGAGATTTTGAATAATGATTTAAGTGATTTTAGAGCTTAATACAGTCAGCCTCGTTATAAAGGAGTATACAGATTGTTACAGTAATTAATTAATCTACAAATTTTCCCTGTGACTTCATGTTATTACCTTATATGTCATATTCATAGCAGAAAGCTACGTACAACGCTGTTTCTCAATTAAGCGCTATACAAGTAGTAGAGAGAAACCACTAAGATATTCCTCAGCTAGGCACTACAGCATAGAGAAACCACTAAGCTGTTTCTAGGCTAGGCATTATAACATACAGAAATCAATAATATGTTCCTCGCCTAAGGTCTATAGTACAGAGAAGCCGCTAAGCCGAACGACAGATTGCCTCACTTTAGAGCTACGAATCATGAAACATATGGTCAGACGACGTCCCTTACATCATCACTGGATGAGGAAACGGACGTTAAACCTTTATTGTTAGTATTATCTGGGCTCACACGCTTGCACAGGTTATATAAAATGTAGATTGGCATAAGCTTTTTTCAATGTATTAAATGATAAATATGTGGGTAAGTACTCACGTCAACCGACTCTGAAGTCAACAGTTTCTGTTCTTCTATTCGACCACTTTCTTCTTCTTCTTCTTCTTTCTGATCTCTCCCTTCTACCTGATCCAACTGAAAGCAAAATATCCATACTCACAGATCTTCAAGCACTCTCTTATTGTATGTTGTGACTGTTAATGTAAACAGCGAGTAAACGTTTGAGAGCCATTCAAGCGGTCAAACAAAAATAAACAGTAAACACATAAACAGTAAACACACATAGCAGATCCTTTAAAGCATTAAAATGTCAAGCCATCATATAAAATAAACAGTAAACACACAAACAGTAAGCACAAACAAGAAATCCTTTACAGCATTATAATGTCAAGCCATCATATAAAATAAACAGTAAACACACAAACAGTAAGCACAAACAAGAAATCCTTTAAAGCATTATAATGTTAAGCCATCATATAAAATAAACAGTAAACACATAAACAATAAGCACATCAGATATAATATAAACTGTATGCACATACAACACAGCCATTCATTTAATCTAATAAAGTAAACAACACATAAACAGTAAACACATAAACAGTAAGCACTTGTAGTATCATAATATAAACTGTAACCACAAGTTACACAGCCCTTCATAAAGTTTTAAATGACAGATCCTGTGGTGAATTGAACCCTCCTGGGTTCGAATCCCAGACGCACTGATCTGAGGATAAATTTCGGTCATTAACTGGACTGGTGATACGGAAAATGGTCTAAATTGCCTAACGGTTTAAACATGTGGTATTAAAAAGTGATAAGTATTAACATAGTTGATGATTTCACTATAACGCGTGTTGCTTACTTATGTATATATATAAAGCGCCGCTCTATGCTAAATGGTACAGTAGCGCTGAATGAACAGTAACCACTTGATTAACCACAACAAATTAGCTTGTATAGTAGGAATTGAGCATAGGATTTTTGCACACATGTCAGCTATCAAGTCTGATATTTGGTAGCTGTTATTTAATTGTTAATATTATTCAGATTGCTGTCGTATTGTGTTGGTAAGATGGACGAGTGTTTAGCAAGCTCATGTAATAACCAGAACGCCTCGAGACTATTCTCTGGTAAAGTTAAAAAGCTAATGTTAACTTCAGTTTCCTCACTCGAAAGCGATGTCAGTGACAAGCGAGCTCAGGATTTGAACCCCGCACATACTGATCCGCGGTCGAGTATCTTACCGACTTCGCCACTGTCTCCAGCCTACGGGACAACCTCTGAGAGGCAAAGACTTTTTTGCTGTTTAGAATGAAGTTTTTATCAGCTTAACCTCATCGCAGACTTCTTGATTCAGCTCAGCCGTGTCTGCATCATCAGCGACGGCCTGACTCTGACAGTAGAACTCCCTGACGACGTCTTCTGTGACTGACATCTCACCACAACCAACCAGAGCCTCGAGAAAAGCGAGGTACGACAGCTGAAATATCAGCAGCATGTTAAAAAAAGCTAATGTTAACGTCAGTTTCCTCACTCGAAAAAGAATTCAGTGGCAGGCGAGCCCAGGATTTGAACCCCGCACATACTGATCCGCGGTCGAGTATCTTACCGACGTCGCCATTGGCTCCAGACCTTAATGTAGCACTGCATAAATCGTTCAGATATCATCATAGGATCATCAACTATGTTAACATAGTCATCTTCACTAGCGGACACTTTACAATCGTAGACAAAATCAGGGATGTTGAAAAGAATACAAAATAAGTGTTTAACCAGCAGTTATCAGTAACAATACGCAGTGTACTAGGGTAGTCCGTGGCAGCTTTAAAAATATAAATCTCGAATTCAACCCAAATAACTATATATTCATAAATTTTGAAGAACCCGAATCAATTAAAGTAAATATGAAAATTACTTGAAAGTTAGAAACACACACATAGAACCTCACATTTCTAATTTTATCATTGTAAAAAGGGGGAACCACATATCCAAGTTCATATTAATATTCTACTGTATCAGTAATGGAGAAACTCATATTCTAAACTAATTATTCAAGCACAATCTCTCTCCGTCTCTAGTGTTCTGCTAGGTCCAAGGCACATGTTCCTAATCACATTTTGCTTTCACGCTCTATGAAGATCTATCGATTAACTTATTGATCACTTTATAAAATGTTAAGCCTTACTCACCACTTAGCCAATAGTTTGAGAAAAATATGACTTCTGAGTTGAGGAGGTTTCCATAGCACAATATAGATGAATAATCTCAATTGTAAGTTTATTAACCTTTCATTAAACGCAAGAAAAATCGCAATGCATGCTTATTATTCTAAAACGTAACAAAAGTGTAACCTCAAATTCCAAGCTGATAATTCCATCATCATCAGCAACTCTTGGATCTTCTGCAACAAGGATATCAATGACCGCTTTGGACGTCAGATGCTTGCACAGCAGGTCCATATCCTAAAAAAATCAACACATAAATACTCGAGGAAGAAAGATTAGAGGAAGACTGAGACTTGAGATGTTGGATAGTTTTATAACTAATTCATATGTTGATATGAAGGGAAAGGCAGAGGATAGAAATATGTGGAGGAGTTATATGCCATGGACCTACCAATAGGCAGTGAACTTGGATAGAGTAGCACTCGAGTTTTGCTATCTTTAATTGATTACTGTAGTTGTTGTTAATTTTCCAGTTGCTTAGCTGGCAGGAGCGAGTGGCGATGTCGGTAAGATATTCGACCGCGGATCAGTATGTTGTGGGGTTCAAATCTTCGGCTCGCCCGTCACTGACATCGCTTTCAAGTGAGGAAACTGACGTTAACATTAGCTTTACCAGCTTTTGTTTCAGAAAAAATATTCTAGATTAAACTATATTGTTTTCGAAAATTTGTATTTGCTAATTTTGATATATTAAAAAACTATTCGGTAGCCCATCAACTGACGGGTTAGGCCCCAGTGGTTGAAGGCGGGGCTTCGCTCCCCTCTGCGCCAAAGCCCTGGTCTCTACTCCAACGGCCACCAGATCTAGCAGCTGCTATTTGTTTAATTGATTGATTTTGTCAATTAAACTGATTCTTTAACCATTGAAGCCTACGGTTGATCAGAGCTAATGAAAGTAAGTCTGATTGAAATAGGAAAATACAAAAAATAAAAAAAAATAAAAATAAGACTCATTCGTTTAATACGCTGATGTCGAAATGACTCGATCACAGCAATAATTGTGCTAGTAGCCCTCTAAGAACACTTGAAGCTTACTGCGTTTATGATAGAGCTACTTTCAAAGGCCAGCCTATCCAACAACGAATATTCTAGAACTTAATTGCATTTTGAATTCTGAAGCTACGGTCGTATATCTTCTTACCGTTACCACACTTCCTTTCTGCAACGTACTGCTTGATCGATAAATAAGAATATAAAAATTTGTAAATTCTTGTGCAATCATAATTCATTTCAGAGTACTACAAATATGTCTAATAAGCATAGGATTTAGTCTGCCTTAAATCCTTCGCTAATATATACGTAAGAAGAACTTGAAAAAGTGAGAAGTTACAAAATAAAAATAATACATAGTTCATATAAGTGCAGAGTTCACATACATGCACCAAACTTAACCTCATTTTGGTTGAGTTATTTTTAATCTAACTCGCCTAAATATATGAATTTGTTTATAACTACGTATCGCATATTGAAATAAATACAGATACCTTTAGAAGCAGAAGAAATCGACGCATTGTCAAAGCTTTGCCATTTCCACAGGGCTAAAAATAAACGTAGACAATATAAGTACAAATACGTACATAATAATTTAATATCACGAAGAATAGTATTCAAATTTTGGCATTGAAATCAAGTTAGCAGTTCATTAGAGCCAAGCGGAATGTACTGCCATTTTAAAAGCCAGGGGATCTATCAAGAGAGACTAGAGATTCATGAAATAGAACCTAAATTCTAACGATCTGCAGCCTAATATTCTATCATAATGCTGCTGCAGGCTCAATATGTTTCTATCTACAACTTCTACGGTCTGCTGGAAAAATATAAGCAAAAGTTAATACATGCTATGGAAACATAGGTGTCACGGTTATTCGTGGCTTGATATCTGTTTAAATGTTTTCACTGGATTTATATTTTAAAATACGAGTCTAAATCGTAACACATACTCGACAAGGCCTGAAGAGAGCTTTATAAATATCATAGACTTCACAGTTGTATTGAAGAATCGCTAGAGCCCGACGGGTTTCAGGAAAGAAATAACCTAAAAATATAAAATAATCTCAACAGAATATGGATTGTGAAGTGCTCTACAATACAAGCAAACTTCACAAAATTACTATTGTAATGTTTACAAACCCTAATATAAACCTGAACAACAAAACAAAAGTCAAAATAAATTGAATAGTCTAATCTTTGAGATAATTAATAAGATAAGAATAACTAAACGTTAAGGAGTATGGATTGTATTATTACAAATTTGATAAAAAGAACTTTGTTTATAAAATATATTAAGATAAAATAGAAGTAGAAACCAAAGTATGGATTGCATTATTACAAATTTGATAAAAAGAACTTTGTTTATAAAATATATTAAGATAAAATAGAAGTAAAAATGAAGTACCAAGGCACGCAACAAGATAGAACGCACGGTTATGTTCTTGAAGTATAAAATATAGCAGACCTCTCGTGCAGCAAGCTCTCTTAAGAATGTAATCTGTCATCAGGAGAGAGAAGCAGCTCGCCAAAACGTTCTTGCAAGATCTGCAACGATACAATTTGGTTTGGAAGTAATCTCTCTATCTCTCTTAATGCACTGCCTACTGGCAAGTCCATGGTATATAATGCCTCCACTCTTCTCTGTCTTCCGCCTTCCTCTTCGTCTCCACATATGCGTGGATCTTTAAATCATCTAACATACCTAATCTCGGCCTGGTCCGGCCTCTTTTCCCTTTCCATCTACCTTCAATGACCTCCATTAATAGACCTTACTCCCTTAAGATGTGTCCTATCCTACTCTTCTTCCTACTTCTTAATACATTGAAAGTAATAATAACACTATACTTCTCTGACTAACTTGACTACAAATATATTGTTCATTAAAGGACCAGCTCGATACTGACATGGACGACAGTAGCACACCAATTGTATAGTTGTTGTTGTTGTAGACAACATAGTAGTCCAACAAAAACATACGTCTTATATCTCAGTATGTCCTATATTTCAGTGGGTAGAGAGTCAGGTAGTGTCGGGAGGTTCTAAATAGTGGTTCCTGAAATCTTGGGATCAACTACCGGTCGAGCTGATCAGAAAGTAAAACAGTTGATATCCATAGGACAGGTGGCGCGAGTAGCACGGACAGTTTCACATGAAAGGCCTAAGGGTTTAAACATATGATATTAAAAGTGATAGATATCATTCTGGACGATCATTTCGTATTAAAGCGTGTTAAATAAAGTGTAATGTGAATACTGAGGAGACATTACATGCGAGAGAGAGAGAGAGTGAGACAGAGACAGAGACAAAGAGAGAGAGAGAGAGAGAGAGAGAGCGAGAGAATAGAGGGAATGAAAAGAAAAGAAAAAAAAGACTAAAAAAAATATTTCATTCTCTCTCTTTTCTTTTCAGAAAAGAAAGAGAATGAAATATTTTGTGCGTGCACGCGAGGGTGTGCTTTAAACACAATCACTAATAGCATGAATGTTACATATAAGAGACTTTATTTTCCTAACGACAATATTGCAACAGTAGCCTGATCTTCTTCATCAGCCACTTTCAAAACCTATTCTCGCAATACATCTACGGATACTCACCTCCAGAAGACTTACCAATGAAGTACTTACCTCTAGAGTACTTATCAGTATAGCACTTACCTCTAGAGTACTTATCTGTAGAGTGACGCCCCTGACATCATCCTTGCATGACGAAACGGACGTTAAATCTCTATTACTACCATTATTATTAGAGAGTTTACTTATAACTATAGAGTTGCTACTTGTAGAGTACCAACCTATAGATTTCGCGATACAAATGAAATGATATGATGATGAGGTAATGCACAAACTCAACGAATAGAATTTCTCTCCCTGGTTCACAAATCTCAGGAAGATGCTCGAATGAATTCGCTGAAAATAAGAAAATGCCAGAGAGAAGAGAGATTTCAATTAACTAATCCGATGAAAACCAACTTGTTTAAAAATAGAATAACAGTGTCTGCCCTGTCAGTACGTACCGAACAAATTTATTAAAAACGTCTGGTCGAAAATACATACATATCGTGGATTTACAGTCCTTATTTCAGCATTTACACCGCATTATCTCAGCCTTGTAAGAATCACGTATTGATGAATATAAAGATGACTTAGAAATTAGCCTAAAATAGAAATAATTAAAATTCAACTGCAGCCTACTTAATGATATAAAATAATTTAAAAGTTATTAGTTGTTATTAGTAAGTTTTTATTAATCCAAATTTATCCAATTTCTGTTAAAGCCTCACGTTAATAAGACCAAGGATAAAGCCTAGCTTACTTCTGTTGCCATATCAGAAAGCATCTCAGCGACAGAATAATGGAATCACGGGCTGGAGCCAGTGGCGATGTCGGTAAGATACTCGACCGCGGATCAGTATGTGCGGGGTTCAAATCCTGGCCTCGCCCGTCACTGACATCGCTTTCGAGTGAGGAAACTGACGTTAACATTAGCTTTGTTTAGCTTTACTTGAAGAAAGATCATAGAAATAAGCGCTGACTCATCTTATCAATTGTTCAATTTGTGGGACAGACCTATCCAAGCGTTCATGTCGGTGACTCCACAGCCGGTGGAGAGCAGACAGATGTCGTAGAGCAGACGTGAGAACTGGAGGTGGTTGAGAGCGTACGTGTTGTCTGTGGAGCTACTCCGACCTGTGCGACTGTAGAAACCGTAGATACGATGAAGACTTGTGATGTGACGTAGCACAACGTTCATCAGCTTCAACAGAAACATTAGCAGCGTATCACGATCTTCTGCTGTCACTGTGATTAGTTATTTTGTTGTCATTACGAATTCATTACATATTAAACATGTTTTCGTACCCGTGTTGTATCCGGGTTGCTAAATAATAGAAAAAAACCGTAAACAGCACGTGTCTTATAAGGTGTCAAAGCAATAGGATCAAACCAACGTCAGAAAGGTATTCGGTTAGCGAGAGCCTAGGCTCGGGAAATTGCTACAAAAATATAAAACGAATGGAAAGGCTAATTTTCTATTCATATCCCGGCTCTGGTTAAACTAGGATTTAAGGGAAGAATATGCTGATGGTAATGATTAAATATGTCTTCTACTATACATGTATTCATCTTGAATCATTGACCGATAATCACTGCAGAGGTTTCAATGATCGTGTGGATATCAAGCTGTCTGGGCAAGCAGGTCGATTCCCAGCCCGCCAGTCTCAGTGAGTAACCCTGACACCCCTGTAGTACGGCAACAGACCTTAAATTTTGATTTATAACTTTAAGACTATGACTTCTTGCTGCCTTGTTGCCGTTAAGTAATAGGCATAAGACTGAAGACGTCTGTCACAGGAATGAGTTGTAACTTGTCATCTAGTAGCCTATTCTTAGCTTTAAAAAGCAGAAGTAGTTTCAATAATGGTACAAAACCTGTATGAAAGAACATGTTATAGCTTCAAAACATTGGCTAGACAATTAAGTTATATAATTAACTAAACACCAATGAATCCCAGTGCAGACTACCAGCGAGACGGGACAAGTAACTGTTTCATTTATTCCACATATTTGAGCAATAAATGAGAATAAAACAATTCATAATCTTCAAATATTAATTAAATAAATAAAGTAACTAAGAAGAAGAAAGAACTTGTTGTGTTTCTGTAGCCGCATCAGAGTTAAGTTGGGTGAGCAGATTCTCAATGTTCAGCTCAAAGCTAGGACTGCACGTCTGTCCACAACCAATGTTACCACCAAACATTCGCTCTATACAGACAACAAAAACAACAACAACCAATGTTACCACCAAACATTCGCTCTATACAGACAACAAAAACAACAACAACCAATGTTACCACCAAACATTCAATCTACACAAACAGCAACAACAACCAGGGATACCACCAAACATTCGCTCGACAGAGACAACAATATAATGCATCGGCCAAAAAAATCAAAATTGGCTTTTGGCCTAATTTAGCAATCAACCGTAAGTCGTAACATGAAACTATAGAAGACATGGCTTCAATAATAATACTATGAATCCTCCTACAGACTGCATTAGTTAAATAACATCGTAATTCAACCAGTCAAAACTTAGCCTACTTAAAATTACCATAGACATGAGTAAAAGACTAATCACCAGATGGAAGAGGAGTTCTTGTTCTGATCTTTGTCACATCCGGTGTGTTCGTTCCATTCATCTCAAATTCAGGATGCTCAACAATGCGATCATGAAGAAATGTTCCCTTATACACGCGCCCATTCCTGAATATAAACTTGCCCTGCATTATAAATAGTTGTTTGCATTGTGTATTATTGTATAGAGTTTCAATATTCAAGTTGGCAGTCAATGAAACAATGACCAATTAAAATAGTTCTCTCTCAGTGCACTGCCTACTGGCAGGTCCATGGTATATAATGCCTCCACTCTTCTCTGTCCTCTGCTTTCTTCTTCATGTCTACACATTAGTATAACTTTAAATCATCTAGCAATACTCATTCATGGTGTTATAGACCATTTTCTTGAGGAATTCTGCTTGTGACGAGGTGACCATTGACCAAGTACCAATTAACATAATTAACATTGACTGTAATTAACATTGTGTTAATTCACATAGAGTACAATTGACATTGAATACAATTTATTGAGTAAAATTCACAGTTGAGTATAATTCACACTGAGCATTGTTCACACTGACTATAATTCAGATTAAGCATAATTCACACTGAGGATAATTCACACTGAGGATAATTCACACTGAGTATAATTCACACTGAGGATAATTCACACTGAGTATAATTCACACTGAGGATAATTCATATGGAGCATAATTTAGAGAGAAGTATACATTCTACATATTATGAACCTTTCCATGTTTGAAGTTATTCATCCATTCACCGGTGTAGACAGTTCCATTAGCGTAGTAGTAAGTGCCACAGCCGTGTCTCTGTCCTTTCCAGAAATCACCTCGATACATATTACGTCTGCTGTACTGAGATATGTCTCCACGGCTTATATACCAGATGTGCTCACCAAAACCATGCTTTAACAAACGAACAATAAAATGTTTACCCTCTAGATCAATGTCGGTTTAAAACTAAACTAGAGGTAAAATAATATTTCTAGGGTTTTATCAGGGACTCTGAAAAGCAGGCTAACCGTTAACTGCACGTGAATAAGAGGCAACAAAGTAAAAACTGAAAGAAGACAACCAAAAATCACTTCAGAAGCCAGTTTTGCAAAGCTAAGGCTACATAAGGTATGGGCAAAATTTAGCCCTTTGTGAAAGAATTAAGTCTCTATATTTTTAAATGAGGGTTTAACGTAAATGTCAGAAGCTTGAAGGGCTTCTCTTCAAGTCGTCAGGTGTACTGTTGTACCCTGAAAGTTGAATGCCCAAGATTTTAGTCTTTGATCAGCTCTACCAGGACTTGAACCCAGGCCCTCAGGAACAGCTATTTCAAACTTCATTCGCTGCTAACACAGTAACCTAGTGAGCTTACACGCTGAGCCATCGAGACATTCAAATTAACTTGTTGATCTAATTGTTGATAACAAATGTTCAAGTCTAAAGAGATGTGTATCGTTTCACCCAGCCAAGACGTCAGCATTCAATTAAAAGACATCATCATTCAATTAAAAGACGTCACTATTCAATTAAAAGACGTCACTAATCAGTTAAAAGAAGTCACTATTCAATTAAAAGGCGAACTAATCGGTCATTATTTTAAGAGGCACACCTGAATACCATTATTCCAAGCACCCTTGTACTCTTCATTGGCGGTATACCAATGCATGGTCCCCTCGCCGTGTCGATTGTCTCTACTCCAGTTACCCTCGTAGACATTTTCCGATGGATAACGGCGCACTCCATAGCCATGTTTTCTTCCATTCTCCCACTCACCATCATAAAATGAATTACCATCTGCATCGTAACTCATTCTACCCTGAAAAACAAAATAAAAGCATTAATACTATTTGCAATACTTCCACCTATAACCCTGAGAAGGAGATGTGCATAACAAGTGAAGTGGAGTTCAGTCTTAGTTACTTTCTCTTCACCCAATGTCATCGCAAGACTTCATTGTTCGAATTCCCAAGACTTCCTCTTAAGATTTGTACTTGTATCAATGTCTGTCAATATACAATAGTTAAATTATAATAATTAGTTAATTTTATTTTACACATGAATAAATTTCCATGTGTTTAAGCTAAATATCTTTACTTAGAGGAAGCAAGGATATAAAAGTAACTGTAGGATTTAAGAAATCATTCAATTCATCATCATCCAGGATCTAGGTCAGGTTTGGATTTCGGAAAGATTGACTTTAAGGTAAGTCATATTGCGGGCAGTTCCTGTCATCTAAAGCCTCATTTTATTTTGCCATGTTCTTCTAACTAATTATAAACCAGCTTCCTAAGCTGGTTAAATAGCCAACAAGCTAGTTAAATATTAACAGCATTTAAAAACTGCTTAAAAGGGTCATTTAAGATGAAGAGTTGATGGAGTGATATAGTACATGGATATGCTAATCTTTAAGTCTCTTCTTCAAATCATTTTTCAAAGTTGCTGATTTCAATCTTGCTCAAATCAGTTTAGTCAGAACAGCTTTGAAATAGGGTCATACTGACAATCAGAATAAGCAAATTCTATGTATAGTACTTGTTTACGTTGACATTGATAGAAGGGGTGAAGTCAGAGATGGGTCTGGCCAAAACTGTAATGTACGGAAGCAATCAACAGCTAATTTATAACCAATAAATGAAAGTTAAGACACTGTTACCCTTCCAAAGATTTTTCCAAACTGCCACTTTCCCACATAGCTACGCTTTCCATCAGGTGAGCAGAAAGAACCATCTCCATGCCTCAAGCCATTCAACACACCGCCAATGTAGGAGCTGCATTAGATGCAATTTAGTGCTTATAGAAAAAATGAGACAATTTAACACCACAATAAAAGATTTCTCGATTTTCATCTATATCATATCAATATATAAAAATCAAAGTAAGGTGGAAACAGCAAAGCGGTACAACCTTATCCTGGCCAACAGGATTAACTAGAATATCAAAAAGATTGAATTAAATAAAAAGACCTTGTTTGAATAGCGAAAACATATCATTGAAAGAGTTAATGTTAGAGCATTCATAGGATAATATCTAAATGCTAAAAAGGATAAAATCCGAGTTTAACATTAGTTTCATCTCTCAGAGAGGATATCAGTGATGGTTGAGCTGCGACTTTTAATCCTACACATACAGACTCACATGCAGAATTTCAACGAATCAAGCCAATAGGTTCATCCATAATGGAAAATGTTCACAAAACAGCACTGTAGGGCAATTTAATAATTTTTGCAATATAACATATATATATAACAAATAACTGAATTAAAAATTACAAAAATAAGCTAAATGGTAAAATAGCTAACAACTAACATCATAACAATAAATATCACCTTAATGATAATTACTTGGCATACATTTTTCTCTGCTGATATAAAGCAATTTCAATACGCTAGAGTAGATTTACCTGCCATCCAACCAAGTGTAGGACCCATGACCATTAATTCTATTGTTGTCAAAATCTCCCTATAAAACAGATATTCTATATGTTATATTGAGTAAATTTCATTCTGCTAATAAAATATTATTCTTATTGTACTCCTGAGTTAATTTACAGCGAAAGCAAAGTTATAGGATTATTGAAAATCTTAAAATAATTAGGTATTGGTATAAAATAGACATGTTTGCTATTGAAATGTTGCATACAAAGACTGTCAAGGAATTGCCAAATCCTTAATCATCATCACAAACACATAAATAAGCATCAAAATAAATAATTAATGCTATAACTACTTTATCTGTTTTTATTGACCTAGCCAGGATTCAATCTTGAGGAGGCATTCAAATTTTGTTGGTTCACTTTGTGTGAGATACATACTTTATAGAATGAGTGCAGTTATATTTGGGACTTAAAATTAAACAATTTTCATTGGGACTTAAAAATTAAACAATTTTTCATGACATCTTTGTATGATATGCCCCTCCCTGCCTCCCTTCGCTAAGTCACAGTCAGCTAAAGATTGAACTTTAAAAGTTAAACTGACTAAATAACTTAATACCTCGTATATAACTCCATCATTCCATCTGTATATACCCTTACCATGCATTTTTCCTTCAAAGAACTCTCCCTGAAACACATCATAATAATTGTTACTAAGAATAACAAAATATTTAACACTTTAAGAATTTTATGACTCTGGAATAATGTAAATCAGATAATTTTTATAAGAAACTGTTGAAGATATGCAGATGTAAATATTTATAATATTAAACAATAAGTGATAGCAAAATATTCTAAAAGCATCACATGGGATGCAAGTTTAATTTAACAGCTCTGAACAAGATAATGGTTCTGTAGAATCAATTGTAGACAGAAAACTGAAATAATTGCTAACATTGACTATAAATTGCTCTTGCAGTAATCACTATCTATCCACTAAGATTTGGCTCATGAATATACTAAAATTATGTGGTTAATCTAAAATAAAGACTACACTTGTTTATCATGTTGTGTCTGCAACAGTGAGGGCACAGAAGGTGACTAAGCAAGAACAGAGAAAGGTAATGAAAAACCAACTCTGAAGCCATATTTTACTCAAGCCTTAGGCTACATAACGTGTGGATAAAGCATAGCCTTTAGTGAAGGAAATAACTTGATGCTTTTTAAATGCTTTTTAAGGAGTGTGAAAGTAGACAGTCAGAAGGAATATGGAATATGTACTTTGGACCTGCCCATTGGCAGAACAGTAGAGAGAAAAACTTTTTTAAAGAAAACTTTTAAATAATCAGCTTTTATTCACATTGACTGTATATATATATATGTTCATATAGCATTTCACATAACATACAATACATGAACATTAGCATAGAAAGAGAATTGTACTAAATTTAATAACTTCATTAAAAAATAAAAAGTTTTAGAGTCTAACTCATACATTGTAAATGTGTCCACCCACAAATTCAGCCTTCCCATATCCATGGAATAATCCCTTGCACTTGCAACCTTCATAGCTGTACAACATGTCATAAAATACAAGATTTATTTATTTAATATCAGTGCTATCGTAATCTATGACAGCTTCAAACCAAGGTAAATAAAAGAGTAAACAAATAGAAAGGTTTAGTAATTCTGAAATCTTATATCTGTTTAAAAATATAAGACTTACAAATATTGGTAAATATTCGTTTAAACTTTAGCGGTAAATAAGAGTTCAAAAACGGTTGATGCTCTTCATCTCATTCTGCATATTATCAATTATTTTTAAGGAAATTTGAAAGACAGAAGTACGCATGAGTTCAAATCCCAGGAGAGCCAATCAAAGAGAGTAAATACTGACAAGACCTTGTAATAAGAGTTGAGCTAGTACAAATGTTTAGGTAGTTAACTATAATTTACTGGAATGTCTCAATAGCATAGGGGTAACGTTACGAAGTTTTAAATGACAGATCCTGAGGTGAATTGAACCCTCATGGGTTCGAATCCCAGCCGCGCTAATCTGAGGGTAAAATCTCGTACATTCACTGGACTGGTTATACGGAAAATGGACTAAATTGCCTAACGGTTTAAACATGAGGTATTAAAAGTGATAGATATCGACATAGTTGATCATTTTACTATATTGCGTGTTTACTTATATTACTTTACTTATAGAACTTATAGTTTACTGGCACAAGCAGGACTATAATACTAAAAGCAATTAGCCGAATCGAGTCTAGAAAATACAAAGAATATTGTGATACCTGTACAAAAAGATAAATTTCTATGTAGCAATACGAAACAGATCTTATGGAAATAGCACGATACAGTAAATACCTGCAGTGTGCAGCAAGACTCATCCATATGCATTAGGATTATATATACACAGAACCGTAAAAGTACAAGTAACTAAACCATCAACTGATATTATTGTGGGAGTATATGTGATATATGTTATTACGAATGATGGCACTTCAACAAAGTAAATTCAGCGCTTTTATAAGAAAATATAGAAAATCTACCTTGTTACTATCAGTGAAACCAACACCGGTTCATCATAAACTGGTTCCAGAGCAGCGTAGTAAACTGGCTCAGGAGAAGCTACCTCTGCCTGTAATAAATCATTTGAGGGCTCTTTAGTGACTTCTGGGGCCTCAACAGAAATCGGTTCGACAGCTGTCAGAGAATTTTCGACATTTTTCACTTCTTTCACTCGCTTGTCAACTTTTCCCTTTTTGGTTGCCATATCAACTGAAATGTAAACAACCCTGTTCTCGTTATCTTAAGCTAAGTCGTAATGGAAGAATAGAATCACTAACTAATAAACTATCGCAACCTTTAACCAGTCCTATTTTACAAAATCAAATTTCCAGTGACGGTTTTAGTGCATTCTAAATATGCGCATTTATAATAGTAGTCAAAGGACTCATTTTAAAAACAGCATTTTAATTTTTTGTGTTTTCGTACAATTTAGATACTTCGCGAATATGAAAGGAGAAATTATAACAAAAAGACAAAATCATGGGTCTTAAAAACTAGCGTCTGTGCATTTTAACAGTGAGCTGCTTAAATTCTTTATTAGGGAAAAACTAATAAAGAATTTATTAGTTTTTCGCGACCCTAGCTAAACTGGGATTCAAGGGAAGATGGTGATGATGATAATGATGATGATGATGATAATGATGATGATGATGATAGGCAGTCCTATACCCTTCAAATACAGTCTATTATATTAAACAGATTGGACAATTATTTGGCAAGATAATCAAGTTTAACCACAAATTGATGTAGGCAGGGGCGGATCCAGGAATTTTTTAAGGGGGGGCTCGAAATTCTTTTAGAGTGTACACATTTTTCACTTACGCCACGCCTTCTTCGGGACATGTGACACAACTAGAAAAAATTCTGTGGCGGAGCTCAAAATTTGTCACTAATGCGCTCGACTCAAAGAGTGAGTGTATCCCCGTATCTCCCTCCCCCCCCCCACTCATACCAGTACAATTTCAAGTGAGGGAAAAACGAAATTGTCTAAATTCCTACATTTGTTTTTGAAAAAAAGTATGTTAATTTTTTCACCGCTGAGGAAACTCAGTTGATCTGGACGAATTGCAAAAGCTACATAATTTTGGCGGTAGGGAGGGCTTAAGCTCCGCCCAGCCAAGACTGTTTGCACCACTGCTCCGTGACAGAGTTCACATTTTTTCTTACACCCTCTTTTCCTCTTATACAGCGGCTAAAATGAAAATTAAGAGCTAGCGAAATGCTCAACAATTTTCGGGCCCCCTTCCATTACACAGGGCTCTTAGTGTGCCTAATATCGTCCCCTAATCCCAGATTTGAGCTAGTGGAACTGAGTTCCTTCTCGTGCCCCCCTCCCTAACCACTACCCTTAGAAACATCTGGGCACATAGATATTTCAATAGAAACTATGAAATATAGTTTAAGATATTTTTTCGCCGGGCCTAAGAGGGGGGGCGGGCCCCCCCCCTGGATCCGCCACTGGATGTAGGCTACAAAATATTTTTCGGCAATAGCAATACAATGTCATTTCAAGTATTTTATTAGATATGTTGAATAATTTCTGCAACAAAGTATTGTATGGCATCAGCCTTCAGTATTTGGCTATAATGTTCGCGCTATTTTGACTTTCAATAGAGGGTGGATGCTCCTTCAATAAATTGCAGTTAACAATTGCTAAACTTTACTAGTACAGTCGGTTTAACTTTTAGCGACGCAAGCAGATTCATGGCTTTTTGAGCTTGTTTTATATAGGCAAAGAGGGGTTTTTAACGTCTGTAACAATAAACTTCGTGAAAGTAAACAAAGATAACAATGCCTTAAATAGGTAGCCTATAGGCCCTTCATGAATTCGATAAAAAGACATACTGTTGATTCTGCATGTCATTGGAAACTGACAATCGTTAGAACTGTCACTTGTTCATTCAGGACTAATTCAATGCAAATCATATTGTGAGTTAAACAATGTTGATATTATTTGACTAAAATGTTTTTAATTTGTATATTAATTTAATTAATATAATTTAATTAATATAATTTAATTTGGTGCAATTAATTTGGCTAAGCTCTTCGAGTGGCTTGTGAGGTAGTTAGTGTTTTTAAACGACCAGTGTTGTAGCATTGGCTCGGTGGTTGTCCGATCTTCGTGACTGCTTTATACTTTCCAATATTAATTTTATCTTTGCTGTTGACTCCGTCATTAGACAGCATATTTCGATGCATGATTAACCTTCCAGGGCTCTAGGAGCTATCCTAGAGAACAGTAGGTGCAGGGTTCAAATTCAGTCCTCTTCTCGTCACTGACATGCTATCGAGAAGAAAACTGATGTTAAATTTTGCTTTAGAATTTTGACTTTATAGTGCAAAATCTGTAATTGTATGCGAATTGAGTTTACCGAAAGAAACATGTATGGCCCATATCAGTGTTACATAAATAAATTTAAAATAATATGCAACAAAAATAAAGGGATCAACAGGGGATCAAAAGGGGACAACAGGGGAACAATAGGGGATCAACAGTGGATCAACAGAGGATCAACAGGTGGTCGATAGGGGATCAACAGGGGACAACACGGGATCAACAGGTGATCAACAGGGGACAACCGGGGATCAACAGGGGATTAACATGGCACAACAGGGGATCAATGGAGAAGAGTAGAAATTTTAGAAGCCACTGGAGCAGCCGATGCACTGATGGGCGAAAGCTAGAGTTATACGATGTTTACATTGCACATCAGACAATGTCACGGTGTTTTGAACAGGACGGGGAAGGTGTAGTAGTCTTGCTCAATTGAGGCTACGTCGCGCTTGGACCATAATTTTATAACTCAAATATCATAATCGATCTAATGTCAGAGAAACTCAGTCTGAAACTATCCTGAAAACATTACAATTTTAATCAATGATTCAACCCAGAACGAAAAGAAAGCTGGTGTCCGTAAATAGTATAGAGGCACTGTTGCCTATTTATCGCAAGTAAAAAGGCTGGTAAAGCTAAGGTTAACGTCTGTTTCCTCACTCGAAAGCGATGTCAGTTACGGGCGAGTCCAGGATTTGAACCTCTCACCTAGGCTCTACTGATTCGAGGTCGAGTATCTTACCGACTTCGCCACTGGATCTAGCAAGTTAAAATATAGGGATAAATTAATTGCATGAAATTAAATTTTGCTTTGTGCTGCCGAAATGAAATTACGGGCAATTAATTAAAAAGAGGGAAAATTAATTAGGGCAAAGTGTAGGTGTTAAAATTTCGCCGTTTAGTTGGTCTAGTCAATAGAGAATAGAGTGCTAGCGATACAAACAGGAGACCAGGGATCGAATTCCGTTCGGGTCGTTTGTGATAATGTTCATGCTTCATGAAAACAGGAGCTAAAATTAATTTTATAATATATCACAAGTTGTCAGCTACATTGGTACTGATAGTATGTTATGACAGACGTTATGTATCCACTGCCTAGGCAGTGGATACATAATGTCTGCGCAAAATTTTGAGAAAACTATAGTCGCTTTCACGTCATTAGCTACAAGACTGTCGCAGTTCTCACTGATGAGAGAACCGAGCCTTCCTTCACGTAGCAAGCTTTCCAGGCGCTCCTTCCAGCATGCTGCCCCGCAGATCTGAAATTCTCTTGCTCCACTCTGCGCACCCCCTCATCTATTCCTGGTCAGCCTTTCCTACTTTACGAACAGTTTCATAGACGATTGAAAGCTTTCTTTTTGACTTTTCCTATCCACCAAACGTCCATGAACTGAGACCAACACGTAAACCTCCATTCCGCTAGTATCCTTCCTTGGACTGACTACCCGGATTTTGGCTCGCACCGTTTGTGGACCCCTCACTCTGCTCATCGGCTTTGATTTGGTTCCATGGTGCTCAATGTTGTCATGGACAACAGTAGCACTCTAATTGTATTGTTGTTGTTGTTGTTGTTGTTGATGTACTATAGTAATAATTTGAAGAAGTATCTCTCTTAGTGTACTTCCTACTGGCCAGTCCATGATATATAACGCCTTCCCTCTTCTTTGTCTTCTGTTTTCCTCCTGATGTCTACATTCGAGTGAATCTTTAAAATCAGTTAACATTCCTAATCTCGGTCAGTCTCTGCATCTCTTTCCTTCCATTCTTTATTCTATGACCTCGCTTAGTAAACTATCTCCATTAGCAATGTGTCCCATGCAATTCTTCTTCCTATTTCTTATAGAATTGATCAACTGTCTATATGTACTCACTCTCTTAAACTTCATTTCTTCATTTGTAACTTTTTTGTCCAAATAATATCTTCCATTCTTCTCCATATCTAATCTCCTGACGGTTTCCTTCCTTAATCTCTATGTTTCACATCTATTATAATAGCGTAGTCCATACCAAATTTTTCACTATTTTTATCTTTAGGAAAGAACTGTTTCTTTAGACATTGTGTTAACAGTTCTTTTCTATTGTCGAAAGCCTGCTGTGCTTGTGTAAGGCTACTACAAATTTCTATCTCGAATTTCCCATAGTCTGTTATAGTGTAACCTAGATATTTGAAACTACTATGACTTGTTCCAACCTCGTACCGTTTATTGAGATATTGACTTTGCTTCTTTTCTAGGACACTCATTACGAAATGAAATTTTTACAATTATTAAGTTCGCAAAATTTGATGGAATTTAAGCCTGTGCCTATCAGTCTAGAATTTTGTTGCTCTATATGAACGTAAATCAATAAAATGCCTAACAATAACAACCATGCCAGGCCTACAAGCATGGCAGGCCTACAACCATGCCAGGCCTACAAGCATGGCAGGCCTACAAGCATGCCAGGCCTACAAGCATGCCAGGCCTACAAGTATGCCTGGCCTACAAGCATGCCAGGCCTACAAGCATGCCAGGCCTACAAGTATGTCTGGCCTACAATCATGCCAGGACAACAATCATGCCTGGCCTACAATCATGCCAGGATAGAGAGAGTCTGAGTGACTAGGCCTGTATGATGAGTTTATGCGATATTCTAATAAGCGCTGTCACACAGTGTAGCACGCGCAACAGTTGACTGGTTATGAAAGGAGAGCTCGAGTTAAACTTTAACAAATTTCTTATATCGTTGACATTTTGCTCGCGACAAAAAGTCCTAGTAAAAATTAGAACGATACATTTTGTATTTTGCTAACGAAGAATCCACAGATATGCGGACGTAATGCATCGCCAACTAATACAATACCCAGCAATAAATTACAATTCAATGCAATACGAAGAAATACCGTAAAACACAATGAGACCAATAGATATGATGCCATCGCTATGATGCGACACGATAAAATAAAATGAAGAAATTAAATTGGCCTGATGATTTTCATACAAAGGAAATTATATCTCTACTCTTATTCTTCGATGTTGGTTTCCAGGAATTTTAACCGAAATTTTTATTATTATTAGAATCACTCCATCGGCTAATAACCTGAATAAATTTTTACCTGAATTTTACCTAAATACTGCATTATGGCTAGCAGGTGACAAAATGCATAATGCTTTGGATGAATTTGGTCTAGAAGTTCTATATATATATATATATATATATATATATATATATATATAATATATATATATATATATATATATATATATATATATATTAGAATAGAGTTATAAACAAGGCCACATATCAGTGGTAATTCAGTTACAAATTTCAAAGTAAAGTTTAATCCAATGAAGTACTTGAAATTACAGCATTTACATACTCTAATAATTACGTACATATGCTGCTTTTCCATTAACTAATTTGTAAAATAATTAAATTTTCAGGAATTTCAACAAGTTTTTTAGTACTACTGGAGTTAAAAAACAAATTATCAAGCCTCGGGGTCATTAAGCCTCATGAAGTAGCAGCGGATCTTGCCTGAATTTGTATATTTTAAATAGAACGGTACAGCTTAGTACACGTGTTAGATGCTACGTTACAGTTCGCAGTTGGTTGAGCAAATTGACTCAGATCTGGAATAAACAGCGAAAACTGACTTAACTTACAGGCAATAATAATAATAATAATAATAACTAGAGTGCTACAGTCATCAATGACAACATCGAGCACTATTGAGACAAAATCAAGCCGGCGAGCGAAAAAAAGAAGGTCCAAAAACGGTGCAAATTCCAAAATCCAGATAATCAGTCCAAAGTAAGGGGAATTAAAGAAAAAGGCGGTTTAGGCGCAGGTCGCTGCTCATGGACACTGGATGGAAAAGAGAGATGGAAAAGATAGGTCTTCAACTGCCTTTGGAACTGCTCATAGCAAAGGCCGATGTGCTTCAACTGAAGATTTCCGAATTTTGGATGGAAGAGAATTCCAGATCTGCGGTGCAGTATGCTGGAAGGAACGATTAGATAGCTTAGAGCGCGAAGGTAAGCTAGGTCTCACAAGAGTAATTAATTTAGAAGACCGAGTAACAGCAGGCTGCGTCACTTTAATCAAGTGAGACATACAAGTATGTCCAGGGATGGTGATGGACTATAGGTTAACGAAGCTGTTTTGTAAATGATACGCTCTTTAATCTTTAGCCAGTGCAAAGACTTCAAAATAGGCGTAACATGTGAGTACTTGGAACTACAAATTCAGGCGCTGAGGTAAAGAGTAAATAGCACCTGCAGTATATATTGTAACTATAGGCGTATGTAGGATGTATTAAAAGTCCATGATATACTGTAGATAAGTGCTTGCAGGTTAAACAAGTTTGACCTAGTAATTCTTACATTTGAATAATATATTGCATGTAGTATAATAGTATTCAAATTTTAATATTTAAATCGATTGATTAGTTGAATAGAGGAAAGATGCGTCAAAATCGTCGAATTAGCAAATAGGATCATGATTCCTAGGTAGATTGCATATCAAAACTTCTCGACCTTAGCTAAATTCGGATTCAAGAGAAGATGATGATGATTATTGTAAATTTAAAATCATAAATAATACACTTATCGAAGAGTTCTTCTGGATTTATCAAACTAAGATTCTCTCTCAATCTCTCTCTCTCTCTCTCTCTCTCTCTCTCTCTCTCTCTCTGTATAGTGTACTGCTAACTGGGAGGTCCAGGGTACATATTCCTATTCACAGTTTGCTGTCACGCTCTATAAGATGCATACCTTCGATCAATAATTAAGTTAATCACTTTACAAAGGCCAACTGAAAGGTATATTTGAATGTAGCCCACAGCTTGGGAATATTGGCTCTTGAGGTGGTCAAAAAAGGACTAATTGAACTCAATCTGTTCTTCGTAATAGGAAGTAAAATCTTGATAAATGAATTTTAACAGAACAAGGTTAGAAATTATATTGAAACAAGAATTTTAAAACAAATCAATATTAGCGCCATAAGATGCAGTAAAAATGGCGAAATAAAGCACAAATTCTACAGTGAAAGTAAAGGTTTTAGCTAATAGCTTATTATCCGTCGTCATATATGAGGAAGACAAACATACCCATAGAAACGTGACGCTATATATGTTATTTCTATCTGCTATTTTTTGACACATCGAAGACCATCAGATTGCTGATCTATTAGTGTCTTTGTCGCTGACTAAATCACTGACGGAGATGAGAGTGATTTCGCTACTGATACCTGCGGTATTTTTATGCTGTAGCAAGATGTAGAATTGCAGATAGTCTATTTTCGGTGTATGCCAAAGACCAAAGAACTTTGCAATTGAAGTATACGATTGGAAATGACTTACTTAAATAGCGCATTTAAAAATTATAGTTTTCAATAAATTTGTTGCGAAATTCCATGTAGAAGCAACTGCGATTTAAGTTTAATATTTAATTTGTGATCCAAAAATAAACAATCATAACAAATCGTGATTTTATGAAGACTGCTTCTATTAGAAGCTGACCGATAAGATTAGACCAGAAAAGTCTCTCAAACTTAAAGTAAAGGTAGTCTAAGAGGTTTATCTAGATAGTTTTATTCTGTCAAAATTTGTTAAGGTTTCAGTGAACACTGTAGTTTTCGATAAAAGATTTTGTTCATACAAAAACGATTAAGATAAAATAAATCTGGCAAAGCATCGATTGATATATTAATTAAATTATATTGATAGTGATAGTGCCAATTAATTATATCGATAGTGCCAATTGGCACTATCGATATAATAACACGGATAGAAAATAACATACCAAGAATCTGAAAAGCAGTCTCGAAGACCAGTTACCGGTCGTGACACTACTATAGAAATTGTTTGAGGTTATTATTGCTATTACGTAGAAATTATTTTAACGACATCACTTATCTTCGTAGGGCAACGAAACAGTAATCAAAATTCAATTGATTTCATTTTCGAGGCTGTTGAGGTTTAGGGACAAGTTTGTAATTGAATTAGCTTGGTCACGCTCAGGTAACTAACGTCAGCGTCGATTTTGTCTAACCAGTAAGAGTTTGTTAAAAGGTGACGACGAATATCGTCTGCTTAATATTCCACCCCTGCTTCATCTTTTCATTACAAACAATTTCTAAAACCCTCAATACCCTCGCTATTAGGTAGGCTCGTAATGTTACAGGCTAGAGTGCCTTACGGAAAATCTTATTTAGGGGAAATCTTCCAACGCGGCTTTGTGAAATGTATCTATATTTTCAATGCAAGTATCTTGCAGTACACTAAAATGATTGCCTGAGTGAAAATAAATCTTCTTTTGAAGATCTAATGTTTTATGTTCAATATTTAATGTTTAGTCTTTAATGTTCAAAGTTTAGTAGCGTATACCACGCACTGAAATTTTTACACGTAACAAAACTTACAGTAAATCAAGCGATATACAATAAGATACACATAATAACAGACACGACAAAGCCAAACCACCATCATGCATTAACATTACAAAGATACTACAATCTGAGAAATATTAAAAATATATATCAGAGCACAAAATTTATAGGGAATATCGTGCAAATCTAACTCTGGTGCCAGGTTCTATCTTCGGAACGACAGCACATAGTATTATACGAAGCTAAAATTTGTTACACGTTAGTAAGTTTTGTTTTGTTCGTACAGTTTCCCGCATGACATACCGCCTGTGTTACGTGGTTTCCTTTCTTAGTTGCTGTTTTCTTTGTAGTTTTCGTTATTTCCTCCATTGCTCTCCATTGTTATCAGAGATCGTTGCTTTTTGTTGGAGCATCAATTGCAGCCGGCGCGCATTAAGAATAACCTTCCAACACCCTCGGGATTTTTTTCACTCGAAGTTGTCAACACTCGGTCTTCAAAGGTAGTCACCCACAAAGTACTAACCGGGCGCGATGAAATTTAACTTCGTTCAATTGGCGCGCAACTTAACCGTGTGCTCTAAATCCCGTCCCAAATTAAAATGTAAAGTGTGAACTATGAATCATTATGCTAAGCAACACTGTCGTATAGTAACGCTGTAACTGACTGTCAGCACTGTGGTATGGTAACGCTGCAGTTTAATGCTATCACTATGATTTGGTAACGCTGCAGCTTAATGTTATCACTACGATTTGGTAACGCTGCAGTTAATGCTATCACTTTGATTTGGTAACGCTGCAGCCGGATGGTCGCTTGAGACCTACCTGACATCTTTTTTGAGAGCTAATACGGAATTTAAATCTTCATTGAACGATTGAAAATATAAAGTGCTTTTACAGAAATAAAACCACAAGGAATACCGTTGCGAATACAAAATCGTGTGTACAGAGTATAATATGTTATGCGTGTGTACAGAGCATAACGGATAACATAAGCGAGGGACAAAGTCTCTACTCCTCAGGCATACCCAGTCCGTTCACCTACCTCTGCTTTGCATTCAGACATCTGAGTGTAGCAGAGCATTGCTATAGTAAGAAATTGCAGGCTCGCCCTTTAGAATAACCCGTAGGCTAAGCTATAGGCTAAGCTGAAGGCTAATTGAACGAGTTTACAGAGACTGGCCTGATTTGCGCAGTGTAGGGTCAATTATTACCAGCCGGAACTCCTGATCGCGGTCCAATGGATTTATCCCATTGATCCGGATATTAGTTTTTATAGTAGAAAGAAACCGGTAACTGTAGATCAGGGATAGTAAGTGAACGTAAGTGAAAGTTTAGTCATTTTCATTGGCATGTGACTAGAGAACTAGGATGTGACTAGGATGAGAGGATTAAATTTAACAATTTTAGAGTACCTAAAGCAATTGGATATTTTCTAATCGTCCCGGATTTATAAAACCCGATACCTTAATTAAGTAGAAGGATTTTATTGTATTGTTTTATGTATTTTTATGTACCTAGGCGCCCACTCCACAAGGGCAACTGGATTTTTACCCCGGTACTTTGAAGTGTGTCGGGGCAAGAGTATGGTTTCTCAGTAAATAATTTATAATTGAGCGCACTCCTTCGCACACAATCTTTTGAAAATATCGTAGCCGAGTACTCAAAGTGAAAAGTTTGCGCCCATGTTTATATACATATATGTACATATCTTTAACGCTTATGTTCAAAAATTATCAAATCTCTTTAAGCAGCGTAATTAAGATCATAACAACAATTACAGTGCTATTGTCCTCAATAACAGTATCGAGCACTATAATGTACAATTACAAAGAGTGTACAGTGAATTTAGACAAAGCTACATCTAAAGCCTGTGCTAATATAGGATTCATATCTCTACGATGATATCAGTGACAAACTGAACCAGGATTTGAACCCCGAACATCTTGATCCGCAGCGAGAAAACTAACCGATCACGTCACAGGATCAGCCGGATATATAATAATTCTCGTTAGTGCATAAAGTATTTAAACTTTATGTCACAAATAAATTCTCCCGATTCTCTCAGTTCCTAAATGTTAAAGGGTAAAGTTTAAAGCCGAAGCCCATACACGTACATACTCAGCCCATGAAACATGATAAACAAAAAAGACACGAAAACAATTTTAGACAATATAAATGGTTGGAATAGGCTTGAACGAGGCACGGCACTTGAAGATGAATACCTACAAAATGCTAATATTGATGATATGCTATTGATAGTAGACTATTAGATTATTTAATTTCAGATCTTAATCATAGGGTTCAAAAGTAGCGACAATCTTTTTACCTTTTGGTTCCGTTAACAACATTTTTATTCAGCTTCCTTTCAGCATCAAAGGATCATGATGAGGAAAGTGAGAATTAGATAATAGCTAGAAGGTCGAGACAGCCACTCTGAGTTGCTTATTAGGAGCAAATTCATTTAGCCAGTGCCAACTTCGGATAGATGTCTGATAAATGTTTAGCAAGTTCAGGGATAAAATTTTTAGTTGAATGAGCTCGCTCATCACTGATACATTAGATGGATCAAATTGATGGTTAACATTGACTTCTGAAATCTGTTTACGGATATCTATAGTAACCGGAAGTAACGCAGGAAAAGAAATTTCAGAATTGAACTTAGGTGATCGTACGATCCGTAGGGTAAAGTTGTGATTAAACCATCAGACAATAGACTATATAATGTTATTGTACGTCAATGTGTGTGTGTTTGTGTGTGTGTGTGTGTCATATATGATGTATGACAATAAAAAACCTAGTAAACGTGTATAAAAGCTTTTCAACATTATCATCATCATCAACCATCTCCTCTTGAAAACCAGTTTAACTAGAGTCGGGACACGAATATCCATTTCCCAATCCTCTCTGTCTCATCCCTTATCATAAGTCAATCTCCTATTTTTCAAATCTCACTTAATCGCCGCATCCCACATCAGTTATGTTCTACCTCTCTGTAACTTAAGAGAGAGTTAGGAGGTCTCTTAGCTGTGTTCTTTCTATCTCTATCTCATCCATCCAAACTCTCTTCACTACATCCTCCTCTGCCTTTCTCACAATATAAGGCCATGTCATCTCAATCTCGACCGAATCAACCTATCCCTAATCCCCTAGGTTTATATAAAACATACTGCTAATGTAATTTAATACCGATTTTATTCCGCCCTCTCTACAGTGTTCTTCCTTAAATTAGACAAAAAGTAGGCCTACTTATTTCTACTCCCAGTCCGCCTATATGTCTTCAACCAACCTGCTGACTATGTTAAAATGGCTGCGTATTTATCAATCCTTTACTGTAGCCTTTATAACTTTGAAATAATATGGCTTTAGACTGTACATTTAAGATGCACACAATTTTTATTAAATAGCCAGTAATTCCATTTATACTAGTGATGTATCAGTTTCAAGTCGGTGATGATGATGTTGATGTATTGACAGGTAACGAAAGATGCTCCGATCATGCGGGTTACAGGTTTATCTTGCGCTCCTGACTCTCATGGTTTGTGTTTCAGCTTGCTTTCATGTTTTAGTTCGAGTAAAGTAAACATGCATTATAGTGAAATGATCAACTATGTCGATATCTATCACTTTTAATAGCACATATTTAAACTGTTAGGCATTTAAGTCTATTTTCCGTATAACCAGTCCTGTGAATGTCCGAGATTTTACTCTCAGATCAGCGCGGCTGGGATTCGAACTCAGGAGATTCAATTCACCTCAAGATATGTTATGTAAAATTTCATGACGTTACCTGTACGCTATTGAGATACTCTGTAGTTTGTTGAGACAATCGAGAGGTTCGTAGTACACGTACCACTCAAGTAGTCATCTTGAAATCCTTGCTGCAACACAACATTTCTAACTGTGGTTCCGTTATATATGTTTGTAAACTACTCTTAAATAATAAAGATTATTTCGTGTTTTTTTGTGTTTTTTGTTCTTTTTTTACTATTGCCTATTTTTATTCTATTTTTTACTTCCAATTTTGGTGATTTTCAGATTCATTAATAATTTTAACTATGACTATGTAGCCTTATTTTAAATTTACACGACTGTCAATTATTTTAACTATTTTATACTAATTTAAGATACATGTATATCATAGATGATAGATAACTCTTACGAAAAAGAAAACCCGTAAAGTTTCATTTATAATTCTCATTTGTGTGTATTTATTTCCAGATAATTACCGGCAGCATCCAAGGTTTGAATCTTTATTTTTTTTATTTTTTAGGTTAATTCTAATAATCAGTTAAATCAGGTGAGCGGTTAAGTTGCGTAACCGGTTTATAACCAGTTTTACAATCACGTGACTGTTAGGCCTCTGAGTATAAAAGGCGAGTACCTGAGCGCTTGTTAAACAAGTCATCAGTTAACTGAGACACTGACAAGGGGCCGCAAGGCCCTCTTACGGTAGAGGCGGGCGCTGACCTCGGTCAGTCTCTCCTCTGCTTGACTGCTGACCTCGAGGCGTCTCGTCCCTGGTCGGCGGTGCGAGCTTCGGCTCGCCAATTAGGGAAATATATTGGCGGGGTCCCTCGGTGTGAAGTACCTAGAGTGGTGTACGCTGGATGGAATATCCGGACTGGGGATACCATGGCTCTTGCGAGGTACCTCACCCAACGGCACATGGGGATCCTGGAGTACTCCACCCGGATACCCTGGGTCGAAATACCAACCCGGAGTACGCTGAATGGGGCACCCGGGGTCGGTGCCCCCGGGGTTGGTGTACTCCTAGTGTTGGGGACCTTAGGGGCCCCGGCGGTCAGGGACCCCGGAGATCGGGGGACCCAGGGGGTTTTGGGGCCTCGGGGGTCGTGGGGCACCGGAGGTCGGTGGGCCCAGGAGGTCGGTGGGCCCCGGGGATCGGTGGGCCCGGAGGTCGGTGGGCCCGGAGGTCGGTGGGCCCGGATGTAGGGGGGGGCCTGGTGTAGAGGGGCCCCGAGTGTGGGGGCCCCCGGGTGTCGGGGGGTGTCGGGGTGCCCCGGATGTAGGGGGCCTTGAGAGGCCCCCGGATGTAGAGGGGCCCCTGGGGGTAGGGGAGCTCTGGGGGTAGGGTCCCCTACCCCCAGGGGCCCCTCTACCCCCGGGGCTAGGGGGGCCCGGGGTCAGGGGTGCCCCGGGGTTTGCGGGGCCCCCCTACCATGCCCCCCCGGGGCCCCGCTAACCCCGGGGTTAGGGGGCATGGGGGGCGGGGCCCGGGATTACGAACCCCGGAGGCCCCGCTAACCCCGGGGTTAGGGGGCATGGGGGGCGGGGCCCGGGATTACGAACCCCGGAGGCCCGAGATATTTATTGATAAACATATTAATTTGTTAATTGATAGTCTGATTAACTGATTAACTTGTTATATGATACACTGATTAGCATGTTGACTGATAATCTGATTAATTTGTTGACTGATAAACTGATTAACACGTTAACTGATACACTGATTAGCATTATAACTAAGTTTGTCATTGTGTCTTGATTTGCTATTATTGTAGTATCAGGACAATGTAGCCCGCCTGCTGCCTATAAGGATGGTACGTGGTTTCAGCTGTACCAGACAGATCCGTACAGTCTGTGGGTGTACGGAGTGTACACTGACAGCGCCATTACCACCATGCGCAGTGATAACAGACCAAGCATGAACATAAGTAATGTCACTTTATTATCGTATAATTGTATGGATTAGAATTATACAATTATAGTATAATTGTTAGGAATAAAATTATGCATCTTTGTTTTAACCGGAGTATTGTAGCATATGTACACAGGCACATAATAACAGGGGCGGATTCATGAATTTTTTAAGGGGGGGCCCGAATTTTTTGTTGTGAATGTACTTATATTTTGCTTAGGCCTCGCCTTCTTCGGGACATGTGACGCAACCAGAAAAAAGCTCTGGGGGAGGGCTCAAAATGTTTGCACTACTGCTCTTGGCTCGTAGAGTGAATGAATCTTACCCCCTCCCCTCCCACAACTCATACTCGTACTAAAGTGAGAGGGAAACCTAAAGTGCCTAATATTTTACATGCGTTTTGGAAAAAGTAGTTTAAGTTTCACCTCTGAAGAAACTCAGCGGATCAGGACGAATTGCAAAAGTACCCTAATTTTGGCTCTAGGTGGGGATAGCTTAAGCCCCTCCCAGGAAAGGCTGTTTTCACCACTACTCCGGGACTGAGTTTACATTTTTTACTAGCACCCTTTTTTCCTCATATAAAGTGGTTAAAGCGAACATTGAGAGCTAGGGAAAAGTTAAACATTTTTCGATTCCTTCCAATAACAGGGCTCCTAGTATACAAAAGATGAGCCCCATGTCCCATATTTAAAAAAATTGATCTAGTAGAACTGAGATCCCTCTCGTATCCCCCCTCCCCCCACTCTAATCACTACCATCCAAACATACTGACATATAGAAATTGCCATAGAAATAATGAAAATATAGTTTAAAATTTTTTATCGCCGGGCCTAAGGGAGGGACTGGGCCCCCTGGGCCCACCTGGATCCGCCACTGCATAATAGTATAAAAGTGAATTGACATCTTGTAGAACGAGATTAAACTATCATCTAACTTTCCTAATCTTGTTCTGCCACTGCTTCTATTTTCTTCCATTCACCCTTTTATTTTCAATAATATAAATTTTTGTAACACTTGTATTGTTTAAAAATATTGCGACGTGTGATTTTGACATAAAAACTCTCTCTCTCTCTCTCTCTGTCTCTCTCTCTCTCTATCTCTCTCTCATCATTACTTCATTTGGTAAAATTTCTCCCCTTATTGGGGTCGCAAAGTTATTTCACGGATATCAATTTCAATGGAGATAAAAATATAGGCCTATACATTAGAAATATATTTATTAATTTACTGCTTGATTAATTTATTTACATGTAAATGTTTAATATAAGTCAGGTTACATATTATATGCTCGTATAAATATATATAAAATGCAATTTCATGCGTTTAAGCAAACATTAATGCTTACGCTAATATTAACGTCAAAATTTACGTACCTGTAAATGATAGAGTAAATTAATTAATTAATTAATTTTATAATTCTTATTGTTAATTCATCATCATAATCTTCTTCCCTATAATCCCAGTTCAACCAGGGCCGTGATGCAAATTGACCTTCACTTTTCGTTTAAAAAACTGTCAATTTCTGAAGCCACGTACTAAAGTTCATAAAATTTATTAATTCACTGGCGGGAGCCAATGGCGATGTCGGTAAGTTATTCGACCGCGGATAATTATGTGCGGGGTTCAAATCCTGGGCTCGCCCGTCACAGACATCGCTTTGGAGTGACGAAACTGACGTTAACATTAGCTTTTGCTTTTTTTAATTAATTAGTTAATTCTAATTAATTTAGTTAATTTACTTATTAATTTCAATGATTTGTATAGAATATACCTGCGAGTCGTCATTCTTGGACGGTTCCACCTACTACTACCTTTACTCCAATCCCATCCTAGGAAAGTTCTGCGCCAAAACCAGTATCATCGTAGGTGGGACGTCCCTATTTGTCACAGAAATAGGACTCGAATCCTCAGGTATCATATCTAGTTAAATCATTATTCGCTGAATAGGTCTAATTAAATGTTTATTCGTTGGATAGGTCTAATTAAATGATTATTCGCTGGATAGGTCTAATTAAATCATTATTATCTGGATAGGTTTCTCATCAGTAAGGATATGCTAATTCTGTTCCGTAAACAGACAATTAGAAAAACAGGCTCGACATAAATGATCCGAGCTTCAGGAGCCGCATAAGAAGAAATTGACAGTTGATTGAAAAAATTATTTTTAAAATTTATTAATTTATCTTAATTTATAGAAATAATGTTAATTAAAGTTCTCTGTTGCTGTATCGGGATTTGTTAGAGACCGTCGGTTGGTAATTGAACTTCTAGATTCTTAGCTTCTTATACGCTAGGTATGTATAGGGTGATAACTGGATCATAAAACTCATAAAATTCGTTGAACGAATAAATGCATGTTAAATGAATTCTTAGTTATGAACATAAAAACGTAATAAAGAGTTTTTTTATAGATTGATATTAAGAAGAATAATGACATTTTAATGTTTAATCAAATAAACAAACTAACATTTATTACAGAAATGGATAAGCGATGATAGTGGATAACAAATTGATAATCAGTCAGTTTGCATTTCGATAATCAATCAATTAGTCAATTAATTAGCTCATCAATAATTACAGTAATGCAATTTATTTGCTAATATAGTAGTAGATTCGTACTAGATCCAGTAATTCAATATGATTTCAACAATCAATCATCCAGTTAATGCTGTAAAACATTATGAGAAAAAATTAAGTTTTAATTAAGTTAACAAATTATTTTTTTTGACAAATATTTTTTAATTAGTCTAGATCACCATTTTATACTCTCATAAATTTATACCATTATTTTTATTTAATAGAAGATACGAAATTTATTTTAAACAAAGCTTTTAGTGTGTTCTAAGTAAACGACCTCTAGATATATGTTTTTAGCACCAACAACCGACGCTAGCCAGTGTCCAAATCTCTTTGTTGAAAGTTGCTTCACTGCTACCGGAACCGTGGGTGTCTGTTCATCCGTCTTCAAACCGAAGAGTGAGTAAAGTTTTAAAGAACATTAATTATTAATTAATTATTTTTTCTGAAATATTAATTAATTAAAGTTATTAATTATTCTTTACATCATTCTTTGTAATCTAAGTTTTATAATGAAAGAAAGATAGATAAAAAACGTCAAAGATAGACGGTGTGTTTTCTTAACTGATGAGAATGACAAATATAGGTCTGCAACCGTCGTCTGTAGCAGGCCCTACAATGTGGAATGAACTTCCACATTTTCTATGACATTCTGATTTACGTGATGGCTTTTAAAATCTTGAAACGCATCTACTGCACGATCCTTCCCTGTAAATTCTGTGCGCTAATCTTATATTAATCTTTTATTATTATATTGTTCTTTGAGCCGGCTTCCATGGTTTCCGTTTACAGTAAAAATCAACTTCTATACTACTTGAGCAAACTAAGGTGACTAACTTATAGAAAATATCATTTATTATGAATAAGCTGAAAATAATATTTTTATTAACATAAGTATTGGTTAAATTATGGAGAAGGATACCATGCTGGTTTGAGGTAGGAGACGAGAGGTACATGTAGGAGAAGAGAGGTACATGTAGGAGAAGAGAGGTACATGTAGGAGAAGAGAGGTACATGTAGGAGAAGGCCAGGGGAGTGGGTGTATTTCTTATAAACCACAGAAATAAACTTAGAGCGTTTTGACTGACTAGAATATAATAAATTTACAAATATAGACAGATTTCATAACATGCAAATTCATTAAATCGTTCTATTAAACCACAGCACAGTCGATCGAAAGCTACCGTAGTCCAGTGGCTAAGGTGTCAGGCTTTAGATCCTAACGTCCTAGGTTCGATTGCTGCTCGCGTCACTTTTTACGTTTAGGGCTAGGTTTAGGGTTTGGGTTAGAGTTAAGGTTAGCCATTAGCTTCAAAGTTGAAGTTAAAATCTGTGGTAGAAAACAGTGCGAGCGCCCGAGGTCATGCAGCTGGATGAGTGTGGGCAGAAGGAGAGGAGCCTCTACTGTTCTCAAAGGTCAACCACTTTACAAAGTAAACACTTGATAAAGTAAAATGGAGTTTTATTTACGTGATCACCAGGGGTCTTATACAACGTGATGGCACAACTTGTCTAGGTGGTAAGGTGATGTTATAACTTCAAATTGATGGCGCCAGAGAAGAGATTTACAACATATGTGATTGTAATTCCGATTAATTTTCTCTAAAAGTTTCATTAACAGATATAAACAAAGAGCAATCTGAGACTTCTAGCAGGTTGGAAGCGTTTTGTTATGTATAAATTATATACATGTAGCTCATAGGCAGTAAACTAGCTATTACTGTTACTGTTACAGCGCCGGTTGCCTCGTCTCCATCATTCGTGAACGTTCAGTGCCCATTCCAGGGCGTGTACCAAGTGACGGTGAACTACACTAAGGTGGAGTGTGCAGGTGATTCCAGCTCTGTGGTAACGGCTCTCGGCAGTGACCTCCACTTCGATGTCTGCTCCAGTCAGGCGGCTAATTCTACGTACAAAGAAAGTATGTCGAATTATATTAATGCTATCTCTCTCACTCACAAACATACCTTCTGTATGTCTGTCTGTCTCTCCGTCTGTCGGTTTGCCTGTCTGTCTCTCTGTCTCTCTGTCTCACTGTCTGTCTGTCATTCTCTATAGAAACGAATAAAAGACTGTCCGATCTGTTGTATTTGTGACTTCGTGATTAATCGTAAATCTCTCCACATGACTGGAGATTCCGGAACACATGCGGCGCAATGTTTAGAGAGGTGACTTCATGAAACTGTAAATGGCCGAGCGAGATTTGAATTGAATGCTCGTGATTTCGATTCCAGATCACGCTGACTAGGAAGCTGATAAGTATATAGGTCACTCACAGGACAAGTAAGGGAATAATTGCACTGCTAACGGTATAAAACTGCGGTCCTGAAAGTTTTAGAAACATTTACCGGAATTTATCAGGACTGCTACCATCTTTCGTTATTCCAATCCTTCTTTAAATTTTGGTAGCAGGAATGGAAAGCCAATTGCTTATTTCAATCTTCGATTATAAAATGATTTCAACATCCAACTTGTTTTTAAGACTATTCACCGACACCGCATTTGCAACCTCCTCCCTCAATGAGTTTCACCTATCAATCACCCTATGAGAAAAGGAAAACTTTCCTAAATCTGTCCTTACACTAGTCTTAAACATGGGAAATGGTTGTTCCTGAACGGCCAGAACTGAGTTACAGAGTTCAGATAAAAGTGCTCCCCAGTAGCGTTCCGGCATCCACTCTGATCCCACTTGTTTCTTTTTAGGACTCTCGTCAGATTATGAAGCCCTTACTGAGTAGATTTTTAGAGTCTCTTGAAATGCAAATTGACCTCTATCTTCTGGTATTTCACTTTTGTTTAAGGAACGATACTGATGGAGACGATGAATTGTTTGGGAGACATCGATGGAGCAGCCATGACGTCAGCGGAAGCAGATTCCGGGGAAAGGTTCCTCCTCCTATCCAGCTCAGATCAGCTGACTCTCTACTGCGCGGTGGGTTACCTGTATGATATCAGTAGTAATTAAAGATTTATAAAATAAAAAAAGTAAACATGCATTATAGTGAATAATCAACTATGTTGATATCTATCACTTTTAAAACCACATGTTTAATCCGTTAGGCAATTTAGACCATTTTCCGTATAACCAGTCCAGTGAATGTCCGAGATTTTATACTCTCAGATCAGCACGGCCGGGATTCGAGCTCACGAGGGTTCAATTCACCTCAGGATTTGTCATTTAAAATTTCATGACGTTACCCCTACGCTATTTAGACATTCTAAAGCCGAGTGAAAGGTAGTTTACCTGCCTCGAAAGAATTTCATTGACGTATCGAGCACTGGATTAGAACTCAGAAATCACAAATCCGCAGTCAGGTAACCTGCCGACAAAATGCTGGATCTGCCGGTATTTAATATTATATTAATTAGTATTGCAGTCCCATTAGGTTTCGGACTGGTGATCTGCAGATGAAGAATTCGTATGCAGTGTTCGTTTCGTCGCTGATATTTACAAACAAGATAAGAAACTAACGTTAAAGTCGGACGTAGCATTTAGCATTATTTTTCAATAGAGCTTTAACGTCTGTCTCTGCTCAATAATGTCTGAAAGACGAACAGGGTTGTTAACTCTAAATCATTCAGTCAAGATCTAAAGCAGACAATCTGCAGATATGTTATTTGATAATTCAGGTGAAGTATATTGAACGATTGTAAGTTGTTAATCAAATTTATAGATGTTACCGTATATTTACCATTCATTTATTACCATATATTTCACTAGGCTATTCATTTAAATATTCATGTATATACGTCATACGTGTAGTATACTTGTTGGATGCTGAGTTAGTAACACGCTTACCTGGCAAACCGAAGGCCACAGGTTCCAAACCCAGCCGAATGTTTATATTAGTGTACGTGCTGTACAGAATTAGAGAGAAGATATGACTTCTATAGAGTTTAAATTAAAGCATTAATTATTATAACCCACTCTATGCATTGTTACAGCGATACAGACTAAGCGGAGACACTATTTACATGTCCATTGACGTCACAGTACGATCGTATCCGGTTTGCGGACCTTCAGATGTTACCACTGCCAAAGAAAATAACTTTCTCGCTCTTAAGTTAGGCCCGATAACAACAACAACCGCTTCATCTGGCAGCACTACACCACCAGAATCAGGTACAACAATTGCAGCTGGTACTGGTACAACAATTGCAGCTGGTACTGGTACAACAATTGCAGCTGGTACTGGTACAACAATTGCAGCTGGTACTGGTACAACAATTGCAGTTGGTACTGGTACAACAGTTGCAGCTGGTACTGGTACAACAATTGCAGCTGGTACTGGTACAACAATTGCAGCTGGTACTGGTACAACAAATTCTGGTGCTAATATTACTGCAGCAGTAAGCACAGGTGCAGGAACAACTGGTGCAGAAACAACTGGTGCAGCAACTACACGTGCTGGAACAACTGGTGCAGGAACAACTGGTGCAGCAACTACACGTGCAGGAACAACTGGTGCAGGAACAACTGGTGCAGGAACTACGCGTGCAGGAACAACTGGTGCAGAAACAACTGGTGCAGGAACAACTGGTGCAGCAACTACACGTGCAGGAACAACTGGTGCAGGAACAACTGGTGCAGGAACAACTGGTGCAAAAACGACTGCAGCAGCTACTACACCTGCACCTACTTCAAGTACGGTTTCAGCAAGTACTTCCAGCACGGGATCAGCAAGTTCATCCAGTTCTACAGCATCGTCTACCACTCCATCTGGTAGTGGAAGCTCATCCACTTCAGGTGGAAGCGCAGGAGTAGAATCAACTACGCCTGGAATAGGAGGATCTTCGCCTCCAGTTACTGAGGGACCTACAACGATCAATCCTTGTGCCGCTATTCTCTGCCCCACTACCTTCGAATGCTTCGTTGACGATGACGGGAAGGGATACTGCGATTGTGGACCTGGAATGGAATTAAGCGGAAACTCAACTGCAGGAGATCCTAAATGTGAAGCGATCAAGTCCAACGCATCGAAAGCTGGAAACATCATCCTCGGTCTTGCCATTGCCTTCCTCGTAGGAGCCGTATTAGCGGCAACGTGTTACTTCTGCGTGGGTAGAACAGGATGCTGCGAGATCTGCTTCAGAGTTGGAGGTCCGAGGGTCGCTACCAAGCCTCGCACCATTCAGCAGATTCATTATCACGATCATCCCCACGAGCACCGTCATCTGGATAACTCCACGACGTTCCACGACAACAGTCCCTACTACGCGTACAGAGTCCAGCCGCCCACGTTTCCCAGTAGAGGCGACATCTACGGAGGTGGACTCGGAGTTGGAGGAGGATACGCCGGAGTGGGAAGTCACATGATCAGTATGGCGGATCCCGGGATAAGCAATAAGTCTTATGTGATGGTTAAGAGCAACATTCCACGTAATTAGAAATTATTAAAATAATTAGAGCGATTAGAATATACGAGAGAAATATTGTTAATTATTGGCTGCAGAATAAATCAGTACGTTTTAAAAGTTTTACTGAAGTAATACTTAGCTCACCTTAAATATTTAAAACTATCAGAGCGATATTCTGGAATATACGAGAGAAATATTGGGATTTACTGGCTATAGAATAAATCAAAACGTCTTAAAATGTTTTACTAAAGTAGGCCTAATACTATCGTCACCTTATTTATTTATATTGTTACTATAATATCGCTGATGTTTTCATGTGATAGTAATTTGTTGCAGGTCTTTCACTTATTCGTTATATTAATAAAGCTACTGCTGCTAGTAAGCATTTGTCTTTTAGGGATTAGTCTTTAAGATATTATGGTTCGGCTAAACTCTCATGATTTGTTCATTTTCGTAAACCAAATGTTCATTGTTGAACCAGTTAGGAAGTTTAATCACATTTTCATTTGTCATCGTGTGTACGCCTATGATTTTACTCTCTGATCCACTAACGCGGGAATCAAATCTACGAGATCTTGTGCACCCCAGGATTTAACTTTAAATCAACGCCTGTATTTATTAATTTTTGTTTCGAAATTAATTGTTTAACTTATTATGCCGTATAATTTAATAGGTTTTTATATAATCATATTGAAATTGTATTACAATGGCATTGTCTATATTATATCGAGCAAGAAATCAAAGCCAATCTTATAAAAAAATAGAAATTTTTCTTAAACTATTTCAATCCGGAATCCAAAAAACAGTTAATAATACAGTATTCCAATAAATGTTCAAGGTAACATAAAAACAGGAGAACGAATTAAGTCAGCGCTTTATTGCATTAAATCATTCAAGCAATTGTTTTAACATCTCGTGATAAAAAAAAGGCTGGACATTCAGACCGATGTGCTTTACTCTGTGCACAGGACTATTGATGCAAGATTTAATCTTTCCAGAATCTTAGTCTTCCTCAGCGTTCGGCGTGAAATAATAGAAACGAAGCTTTGAAAGCAATCAACCTATTTTGATCTCTTTTTTTACCGATAAAGTTTAAAGCTTAAGTATTACACAATTTTAAGACTTATAATTATGTGTTAGTCTTGGGCTTATGAATTTCTAAGTAGATTTCTCTAGTGGGAAAATGATTAATAATTATAATTTACGCCATTGAGAAAGTAAGTTTAGAATACAGCTGAATTTTACAGATTTTGTCGTCTTTTATATCTTTTGTGACAACAAATAAATCTCACTGTCTTACGCTGTGATAAATTCGACTCAGGCTTTTTACCGCTAAGCTTTGTTAATTTTGTTTTTCGGCTTCCAATTTACTAATTTTTATACTTTATTAATTTTCTCTCTCTCTCTCTCTCTGTTACGATTTCAACATCTAAAATTTTATGGTGAGGTGGGTCCCTTCTTGCCATCCTCAGCTCCTGCCTAATTCGCCTGTTATGTACACGCAGCAGATTGTTTGCGGTTGCCCTATTCTGCAGTGGTCCACCCACACCCGAGCACAACACTGGGACCGAAATCACATGTAACAAACTTTAAATCTAACAACAAGGCCACGGGTCCCACTTCAACCCATCGCAATTTTATCAAAATATATTCTTAATTAAGTTATGAATCTATAGCAGCAGGCACCCACAAAACGCCGTGTACTAATCGACTAATGAATTTTTTTATATTTTAAATTTTTGTTTCGTATAACTACAGAAATGACATACCGCATGTGCTAGTTAGTTTCCTTTCTTAGTTGCTGCTTTTGTATTTCTTTTGTATTTTTTAATTATTATTTTTTAAATTTTTACTATTATTTTTTTAAATAATTGCTTTTGTATTTGTTCGTAATTTCCTCCTTGGTTATTAGTAATCGTTGCCTTTTGTTGGCGCTATAATAGCAGCCGGCACGAATCTAAGAATAACCTCCCTGGGGATTATTTACATTCAAAGCTCTCAACACTCGGTCTTCCAAAGTGGTCGCCCACAATGTACAAACCGCGCACAACGTGGCCTTACTTCGTTCAATTAACGCGATTGCGCTAAATTCCCTCCTCAAATTGATTATAGGTATAATAACACACATTATAGTGAAATGATCAATTACGTTGCTATCTATCACTTTTAATAGCACTGGTTTAAACAATTAGGCAATTTTGTCAATATTCCATGTAACCAGTCCAGTGAATGTCCGAGATTTTACTCTCAGATCAGCGCGGCTGGGATTCAAACTCACGAGGGTTCAATTCACCTCAGGGTCTGTCATTTAAAACTTCATGACGTTATCTACACCTCTAATCATCGCGCTATTGAGACATTGAATAGTAGGTTTGATTGATCGGAGCACATCAGGGATATCTTAATATCTTGCAGACTCGTCGAGGAATCGAACCAGAACCCCTAGAGAAACATTCTCTTGATAGAAGAGCTTGTTCAAAGAACCAGAGTCGTGATGTATAACTAATCATTCAACACTTAAAATAGCAAATACGTGTTAAATCTTCGAAGCGCTGTTTAATCGAATACGACCGCCGCATATTATTAATGTCAACTCAGATACAATTAACAAAAAGCTGTTATATATAATTACCATGATTAAATATAATTACCAAGATGTCTTGCTGTTCGTGCTTGGATTTCATGATTTATTAAACACATAGCAGGTTTATATTTCTTTCAGCAGCGGCTATTTTCTCTGAACCTATTGGTGGCCGAGTTGTTAGCAAGCTTGCATGATAGGAATGGAAGGGAAAGTTTCTGAAAGATTGAATACAAACATAGGTTTTACACAAAGCTATTTTAAAGAAGATTAAAATCTCAAAGTAACGCGAACAATTAATATACATTTAATATTGGCCAAATTATGGTCAACACTTCCGTTTAAAGTAGTCTACTTTACATTGAACTATATTCATTATAGATTTTCAATCTTATGATGCACAATATTAAACAAACAAAAAACGTCCTTTTAATGAGCCGTTAATCCCTATTCGAGGTCGACACGGAGGGGTCTCGATAGGACAAGAAATATTAAGATCGGCTATCCATCGGCCTGACACCACCAAATGTACATGGCTACGTTTTTATTCGCCCCTCGGAAGCGAAAAACCCTAGTCTCTATGCAGTCTCAAACCCGCGATCTCTCATTCCAGAGGCGAGCTCCCTATCACTGCGCCACGAGGCGTTCCACGCATAAATTAAACAAAGTTAAATATAAAAAGATATAGCTGCGAGAATAGTAATCTATTTCTTTCCTTCACAGCGACATATACAGAGTCGAAAGAGAGAAAAATATGCATACACTCGTGTAAAAAAATCAAGAGCGTGTAGGATAGAAGAGAGATAGACACAGAGTGAGAGAGAGAGAGAGAGAGAGTGCGTAGGGACAGAGAGATGGGGGGATTGAGTGAGAGGGTGAGAGACAGACGAACAGAGAGAGAGAGAGAGAGAGAGAGAGAGAGATAGAGAGAGAGAGAGAGAGAGATAGAGAGAGAGATAAAGAGAGAGAGAGTGAGAGAGGGAGGGAGTCAGATTAAGCCTAAGCAAACAAAAGCATGACAGATAGATTTATCTTAAGATTGATCATGAAAGAGAAGCATTGCAGAGAAGGAAGTCAGTTACACTACAATCTAACACGATTAATACAAACCAGTAGTTGGAAGTGAAAACGTGCATTATTACTCAACTTAGAAAAAGATTTATAAATGAAAGATAAAGATATGCAGACAATTAAAATGCATAATTCAGCATAAAAGTTTAATAGGGAAGGCAACACTGTATACAACTAATCGCACTTCACAAAGAATTGAAGCAGACGCAGCAGTTCAAGCTAACAAACATAATATGCAGATTAAGTTTATTAGTTGTTGTATCAGTTAATCAGTTTTCTAGATGCTGCTGATCAAAGATGCTGTTAGATATGAGAACGGTGGAAATAAGACTCTTTCGATTTAAATCCTTTGGTATACGACTTTGATGAAAACACTATGATCACTCGCAGGAGTCAGTGGCTATGTCGGTAAGATATCCGATTGCGGATCAGCGTGTGCTGGGTTCAAATCCTGGGCTCTCCCGTCATTGATATCTCTTTCGAGAGATGAAACTGACGCTAAAATCGGCTTTACAGCTTCACACACTTTCACACACGCAGTTTTCGATAGATCAAACATTAATCACTCAACAGAATGCATAATTGCAGCTACTGTTTCGATATGTACACAGAATCATGATGCTTCTTCAAAAACCAGCGCGGTATGTACAGTGAATCAGTTCGACGTCCCTGCCATCATCCTTGTATGAAGAAACAGAGGTTAAACCTACAATATCATTATTATTAGCTGAGGTCAATTTTCTGTACATTGAAACTATAAGCAAATTTTATGTTAGAGTAAAGCTAACATAATTACGCTTACGCCATAGAGGATATGGAATGGTAGTCCGCTATAAAGCTATATATAGTATAATCATAAAACTTTTAAAAGTCACTTCTACTTATTTGTTACTTCATTCATTGAGCAAAGAATGTCAGTATTGAAAATTTGGACCCGAGATGGTTTGCTAATGGAATACTTAGCATTAGTCACCTGAGCACAAACTGACGAAAACATGAATACATGGACGAAACCAAGTATCGCTTATAATACATGTAGAAGCTGCATATCTCATTAAAATCGTCAAAAAATTATATTAATATTGGCAAGATCAAAACTATACAGTAAGCGGTTAACGAAAATTTAGACAATTTATAAGCAAATATAACGCAATATTTTCAGTCGATCAGTGTAAATATAACGTTCGTTTTATCATATGATGACGATATCCAAATTAATCACAGAACTGCCGATGGGTTCAATTCTTCAGAGCAACTTCGAAGTGTTTACTACTTAAACAGCAATTACAAAATTGTTAGTCAAGCAAATCGTACAAACATTTAACATCTGCCTCCAACAATAACACTAGTATCATCAAATGCTCACAGTTAAATACAAATACAAATATCTTAAGCGATTAATTAATAACAAAGTTAAAAATCTCAACAAATTAGTACTCTAGTTATGCTAGTATAAATTGCTACTTGATAGATCCGTTATAAATTACTTAATTTCATAGGTCAAAACTTTGCATAGAGACAGGATAAACACACAACATAGCATTTTAAACATACATGATCATATAAACGATAATATCTGGCAATGAATCTTCAAGACCTTACTATCTGACAGATTTTACACTCACGATTTGACCGACGAAGCAGTCGAAGACAAAGATAACTTTAAGACCGAGCCATAAAGTCACTACAATTCTCCAGAGGCTTAGCACACAGAACGAGACATTGTTTAACGTAGTACGTAGCATCATATGACAAATTCACATACAATGCAATTTATACAACAATTATGTATGTGAGTGAAACAATATAATAAACACCATGTTTATCACAAGTGTGACGTTAAATTACAACTTAAACCATATGACATGACATTTTAACGGAACTTGGAGATTTTAACAATTTCAAGTGAGCCCTACTCCATCAAATTGATCACATCAGCATATGCCATGCAACGTTTAGTTTGAGACACAAGGCTGACTAAGGGAAATCACTAATAGAATTAGATATAGAGTCCATTAGACAGATCAATATTGTCAGATCATTCATATGTGGACATGAAGAGGAAAACGGAAGGCAGAGAAGAGTGGAGACGATATATACCATGGACCTGCCAGTAGGCAAAGCACAAAGAGAGAGATAGATCAGATTAAACTGCCACAAAGATTCACACGCAACCCGTCTGCACATTTAGTAGAAAAACTCTCATAGTTACTAGAATAAAATAATTTCATGGTATATCCAATTCAAGAACATGATCCGAGATTACGAGTAAAAGAATTTAAGTCTGACTGAACATTTAATAACTAGTAATTTTAATTTTAATCAATCACAAATGTGTAATGTCATGACACAAAACATTTATGAGAGATTAAAATTACTGTTTAATTAGTGTTCAGTCAGACTGATTATAATACGAGCATAGTACAGAACGCCATTACTAAACATTTCATCCTTTAAAATTAAAATGGCGAAAAAGTAATTTGAAACATCTTTCTTTTCAAGGCTTATAATAAAAAGTACTATAGACATCTTTCCATGGTTTATAGTAAAAATATGTCATGTAATCTTTCATTTCAGCAATGTACAAGCTTAAAATATGTCAGCCAGGCCTGTTCCATAAGTCAATTTATCGATTAACCAATGGCCAAAATACTGGTATATAACTTAAACATCTGAATGGGTTTTAACATGCAATCTGCTTCTAATGAAGAAGTACCATTCACACAGCTCACTTGTATATCATCAAATGTTGAGCTGTATAGCCAGTATTATTGGATAATATACGACTGAAATGGTATTCAACAAATGATGCCGAACACTAAGCGCCAATTACATCAATCTAGTGACTCAAATACTACAATCCTGCACAAGAGACATACCTTGACCTACGCTGTTAAGCTTCACTGTCACTAGAGCAATCAAACCGACAGAATTTCTTAATTAAAACATAAAATCGTTAATCAATCAGATCATATTCGTAGAGTAAAATTTCAACTCAGTTTAGTACTTTTATACAGTATATATAATACCGACCCTAGTTAAACTGGGATTCAAGGGAAGATGATGATGATGATACAGTAAATATTATATAGCATAAAAATATTCTATTCATTTAACATTAACGAGAGAATTTACAAACTAGATTATAAAGATCAGTACTATTTAAAATAGTTGATGCTTTGTCTTAAGCTCTATGAGCAGACGACATTATTTGTTTATTTTGATTTGCTCAACTTCCTGTTCTTCCTTGAGTTCTTTGAACACAAGTTATCTCAGTATTTACAGACATAAACAGATTGCAAGATGCACATTTTGGTCTGTTTGTAAAATATAACGGAATGGTTAAGGATAACTATTAAAAAATGCTGCATATAGTATTTAATACTATTTATACCTTATTAAACTAGTAATACATTACTATTATGCAGTAAAATCTCATATGTAAATCAAGAGATATGTTGGATACACATCAGAAGTCCTATATATATACATGTATATATATATATATATATATATATATATATATATATATATATATATATATATATATATATATATAAAACTGGATAAAAATCGTAACTCTAATTTAATAAAATAATGATTCTAACTTTCTCTAGAAGATGCTTTTCATAAGATTTGAATATATCAGCTCCATATCCTGCTCTACCAGAATATGATAGCGAATTAAATTATACATTATATATAAAAACTAGTTATCAACTTAAATACGCAAATAAAATTACAAATTTATCTCATTCTATAAATCAGCAAACATCAGACAGAACACAAACATATAGATCTCAATTGTACGGAAAAATGCAGACAGCCTGTTTAAAGTTACACGATGAATACTGAAAAGAACAGAAAGGTATAAAATAAAGCACTGATTACGTTTAACCCAACAACTAATTACATCATATTCCAGCTGAATAAAACAGAAACTTGATTTTTTAATAGTGCATGCTAAACAATAGAACAGAGCTCTGCAAATAACAAAGCCCATGTTCGATCTCTTCAAAATTTCATCAACTTGTGTCAAAGACAGAGAAACAGCAAGAAGAGGTAGACAAGAAAAGTAAACTAGTACTATGTATCAATGCATACATTAATATATGCTCAAATCTCACATACACACATATTTTAATGCCTAATTTAAAATAAATCACTCACTGTAGATCCAATGTCTGGTCCTAACCCAAACTCAGGGGCATCATTATATACATACAATTATAAATATCACTAGCACATATGCTACGTATAGGTAGCGCAAGTGGCTTGTATAGATTTTATATTATCAGTGTATAGTGACTAAGAAATCAAGTATACATGCATAAAGCTGACCCAGTGACTTGCTGACTTAATATACCAACTGGATTTCTATTATAAGTATTAGCCAAGCATTCCTTCTTTGGCAATTTTAACTGCTAATGACGACAGCAAAACTGATGTTGAAGTTTATAGCCATCTTTTAATTATTTAACTACTATTAATTATCCAATCAGTCCTTTTTAATTATGCATGTTGCATAGGGTTAAAGCATCTAAGCCTCTAAATAATCTCTATATGGGATAAATATAAAACATATTCAAGATTCATAACCACTGTTTCCTAATTAATGGATAATATCAGGAATAAAAATACACATTTGAATGAAATGATTAACTATGTTGATATCTATCACTTTTTAATACCACATGTTTAAACCGTTAGATTAGGTTAGAATAGATTCTGACGGTTGCCAAACTTTTAGTATTCTGCTCACAGGCAAGAGCGCAAAAGTCTATGCCACGTAACCGGGTCGAGCAGACATCATTAGGAATTAAATCTTGAGACAAATTACGACAATAACTCATTTAAGACGATCTAGCGCTGCCTCTGCCGCTCTTCTGCAGAACATTATCATCCTTCCCTCTCTCCATCCGTCCATCATTCGACGACGTCTTACTACCTCCATGATGCAACACTACTGTGTGGTCTTCCACTTCATCTTCTTCTTCTTCCGCTGGATGCTCTCTCACCTCATAGCTGTCCAACGACTGAGCTGAATGCAGGGACTTCTGTGAACTACGACCGGACCCTGCAAGAATTCGACCGGACCCTGGTCCAGGCAGGACCTGATGGACCGGCGGAGGTCTAGACCCGTGCTCAGAGCTGCCGCTGCGCCCTGAGCCCCCGCGACGCGGTGAGATATTGTTGTGCTGGTTGACAGGTTTGACGGTGATGATGAGGTTGGCGCTGTTTGCGACCATCATGTCGGTGACTTGGTCCAACGTCTTACCAGACACTTCTATTCCGTTCACCTCAAGTACCTGCCGTTCAATTATTAATTAGAGTTTCTTAGAAATGTTAGGTAAATGTCAATAACAATGTCAATAGCAACGTCAATAACAACAACAACAAAATCAACAACGTCAATAGCAGCAACAAACGAGCAGACAGATTGGCAGACAGAATAAGAGATACATAGATAGAGTTATAGAGAGATAGATAGTTAGATAGAGTGATAAATAGATAGATGGATGAATGGATAGACAGATAGAGACACAGACAGACAGAGTGTAGTGGATAGAGCGGCACTTTATACATATATACTTATTATTATTATTATTATTCAGATAATTAAACATAAACATAACGGCACACTGGGTCAGGAAGCACAAATGCTTGTTTAAGACCCATTTCCTCCTTCCTCTCCATGGTTATTAGTAATCGTTGCCATTATTATTATTATTACTATTATTAGCAGTAGCTCAAACCTCATCATTCACAGCCAGCAAACCTGTGCTCTCAGCCAGTCCACCGGGCACGAGACGAGATATAAAAATGCCTGGCACTTTTTCTAGACCATGCGAGGTAACTCTAATACTTGTGCCATCACGTATATAAAAACCCAGTGGCCGTTCCTGACCGTTTTTCATTAATCTTACCTGCAATTTAGCACAGACATGTATAATTTAGCAATTTTTATTAAAGGAAATGTTAAATATCAGATAGATTGCATTATAAGAATTTTAACATTTTAAAATTTCATTACCATCAACAAGCCAATATTATTTTAACTACACATTCAGCACTCTTTAAAATGCATATATTCAGTGAAGTAAATTAATTCAGAACATTCAGCAGCAAATAAGTAATCTCAGTGAAAGAGTTACATACAGCTAACAATTTCTATTCAATTCTAAATATTTTGAAATCTTTAATAAATATATCAACGGCCAAGGGCAGGAAAATAATGTGGAAGATTAAGCATTATAGGCTGCCACTCGTATCGCTGCCAGTTACTCAAGGCACTTCTTAATACCACTCTGCATTCATTTCATATATCATTCGTTTAAATATGGAACACTTAGCCCAAGACTAAAGTCTCATCTAAGTCACTGTCCTCTTAAAAATAGTTTAACTTCTGAAGATTTATCTAAATTTATAGTTTTTAATTAGTTCACCTATGATTCTTTTTACTTGATGCCCTAAATTACTTTTACTGCAATTTTTATTTGTTTTTAGTACGGATCCTCGTAGGTGCTCAACCTTGATATTACATTTATATGCCTCTCTGCAGTAAAATTGTAGTGTTGATGAGCTTAACAGATTTACTAAAATGAAATAAATAAGCAAAAGAACTACTTGTCATCATCTGATTGCTTTGACAAAATATATCTAGAACCTCCAAACGGCATTCTCAATAGATAATTAATATTAATTATCTATTGAGAACATAATATTATTTAACATAATAATAAAAATGACAATAATAATAATAATACTAATAATAATAATAATAATAGAGGTTTAACAGAGTTCCTCATCCTAGGATAACGTCAGGGACATCCCCACAGCAGACATAACAACAGATCAATTTACCAAAATCAATCTGTAAAAGACATATGCTGAAGAGACATTTGGTCCTAAATAATTGCTGGATTGATGTTGCATTATATATTAAATTAGTTTAGATTGGACTGGATTGGACAGATGAATGGATGGATGGATTATTAACAACGAAAATTTATATAGCAGTGTCATGACCGAAATCGGTTTTCGAGACTATGTTACAGAGAGAGCTCAATAATAATAAGCTAAACAAAAATTACACTCTAATTTAAATTTATATCTAAAAAATGGAAGGTTGAATGGATGGATGGATAGATAGATAAATAAAAAGACAGATAGATAGATTGATTGATTACTGATTGCTTACCCTTCTGTGACTTTCTGGAACAATATCAACATCAATGATCGCCGAGACTCTTCTGAAATCCTCAGGCATCCCAATGGCAATGTGGTGCTGCGGCCGTGAACCTATTCCTATTCCTTTAGGCTTCCTACCAGCCGTGCCGTAACCGGCTAATTCTGGTATAAACTGACCTAACAAATCATTCAATACATAACTGACTTAATGGTTCATGACATCCATTTTAAAATTGATTTAATCATTCATGACATCCATTTCAAAATTGATTTAATCATTCATGACATCCATTTTAAAATTGATTTAATCATTCATGACATCCATTTTAAAATTGATTTAATCATTCATGACATCCATTTTAAAATTGATTTAATCATTCATGACATCCATTTTAAAATTGATTTAATCATTCATGATATCCCTTTTAAAATTGATTTAATCATTCATGACATCCATTTTAAAATTGATTTAATCATTCATGACATCCATTTTAAAATTGATAAATCATGCATGACATCCATTTTAAAATTGATTTAATCATTCACGACATCCATTTTAAAACTGATAAATCAAAGTTTAACAACAGAATTAACCTCTACAAATTAAAAAAACATAGAACGGGAATGTTTCAAATACATAATTCAATTTTAACTATTTGCTATAAATGGTATCTATAAGCTTAGTGAGTAGTCAGTGCTCATAATAATGATCGTTCTTACTTAAGATTAGTATTCTGTAACTTTAAGGCTGATTTGAGAACCATACTATTACCCACATCTGTGTTCCTGCACGTGAAAGAGCATGATTGACCTACAGGATAGATATTTAACAGGGGTTATATCCTAATTGAAGCAAATGCAACACTCACTTTGGGAAAAATATAGTGCCTGACATAGTTTTCTCTGCCTTCGACAGTCAAGCCAAAGTTCTAATAGCCCAAACTGATATATCAAAGAAACTGACTTTAGAAAATTCAAAATCACATACATCTCACAAGCATAAGCGTACTAATACTACCAAACAAAAAATTCTGCCCATTGCAATGGCATTAAACTTTATAAAAAATAGAAATTATACTTTCATAACCTCATCGCCATAAAAGCCTAGAACTAGGATTGTGTAATTATTAAAGGGCACTTAGACCTACAGATACTGTGGAGGAACATCGGAGAGAAATCTTTGGCTGGAACCAGCCCTAGGTCACTTAACATATCATAACATAACATAACAGCACACTGGGTCAAGAAGCACAGGTGCTTGTTTAAGGCCCATTTCCAATTTCCTCTCCATGGTTATTAGTAATTGTAATTACTTGCCTTTTCAAGGCACATCAATTGCAGCCGGCACGGATTTAAGAATAACCTTCCATCACCCTGGGATTTTTTCTCCCTAATCTGTCAACACTCGGTGTTCCAAGGTGGTCACCCACAAAGTACTAACCGAGGTCAATGTAGCTTAACTTCGATAATTGACGTGCAACTAACCAAGTGCATATAACCTACCCTTTCTCTGGACATGAATTCGCAGCAAGGGGCGAGCGGTGGAGAGAGCCTTGGCACAGTTTTCATTATTAGATATCGGCAGAAGATCTCCCTCAGGGTCTGTGTACCACAGCATCAATTCTTTTGTCTGCAGACGATGAAGCTTCTGAATTAATGCATACAGGTCGTCATACTGCGGCAACTTTTTCCGATTCAAACCAAATCTTCTAAATTCCGCATCAAACTGAAATGACAAATATATATATATATATATATATATATATATATATATATATATATATATATATATATATATATATAGATAGATAGATAGATAGAATAGATTTATTGTCAGTCAATCACTGAATAGCAATCAAAGTCAACTTTAATGGTTAAAGTAGAAGGATATGAATCAGCTAAAGAACATTAACAATTTAATGCACAATCATTTAAAATAATTTCAAGTTTCTATCTAGATCTATATAATCTAGATCAATAAATTCCCACAGAGATAATTAAAAAGAAAAGTCTACATAACATTACATTCAACAAGCAGGATTAACATTTAGACAACATTAAATAAAATTACATCTATATTGTGATAAAATTTAAGAGACAGTGCATATTAAGCTCTAAAACATGTCAAACCTTAGCAAAGTTAGACAAAAAATAGTACTCAATCACTAGATAGAATTCTCTCTTTTTATCCAGTGTCAATAAGTCGCGACCAGCGCATAAATCGAATTTTCTTTAATTCCCTTTCTCATTGGACTGGTTTTATGAATTTTGCACAATTATGGACCTGATTTTTTATCATCGACATGGATTTGCCTCAAAAGTGTTAATTGTTGTCATCGACGATTGTCTCTAATTGTTACACTCTAATTGTTGTTACGCTATAGAAGTTAATCTCAAAGTCTTGAGATATAACTAGGGCTAAAGGTGTTAAGACAGAAGTTTATCAATTGTTGTTAAATAGAAGTTGATCAAATCAACTCAATCAAATCAAGTCGCTAAATCATCATAATTTTAATCCAATATTTCCTTGTGTCGTAATGGAGAATGATGAAATTGTAAATTATTTCGAATACATAACCAACAATGACATTTATATCAAATTTAGTTTTAATCTGAAAAGTTTAAAACTTGTAAATTCTTACTTTGCTCTTAATTTCTATTGAGCCGCTGCCAGCCCGAGCGGCAGCTTTCGTATTTCTCGACATGAGAGAGCCTATCCACTAGAAATATTGCGCGAGATAAAAGCTATTTTTACGTAATCGATTTAAATATTGCTTCAAACTAAATACAATTAACTTTAATAAATCTTAAAATAAACAAAAACTATCCGCCATTTTCCGGATATAGTTTGATTGGACAGGTAGCTAATGCAGTGGTGTCCGGTCATCGCAATATTTCAAGATGTTAATAAGTGATTTGGGATGTAAAATTTGATTGAATTAAATTATTTTTACTAGGAATGAAATAAAGTTATGTTCGTCATTGAATTAAATAAAGAACCTTTGCTTGGCTTTCATATAAATGATTTGTATATATTATATATATATATATATATCTATAATTATATATAATATAATATTATATATATAGTATGATATATATGTATATATATATATATATATACTATATATATATAGGTATATATATATATAATATATATATATATATATATGTATATATATATATATATATATATATATATTATATTCTATATATATATATGATAGATATATATATATATATATATATATATATATAGATATATATATATATATATATATTATATATATATATATATTACGTACTGGTTATATATATATATATATATATTAGTGCACTGCTACTGCAGGTCCATGGTATATAACGCCTCCACTCTTCTCTGTCTTCCGCCTTCCTCTTCATTTCCACATATGAGTGGGTCTTTAAATCATCTAACATACCTAATCTCGGCCTGCCCCTGTCTCTTTTTCCTTCCATTCTACCTTCTATGACCTCTTTTAATAGACCTTCCCCCCTTAGAATGTGTCCTATCCATCTCTTCTTCCTATTTCTTAATACATTTATCAACTGTCTATCTGTGCCAACTTTCTCTAGAGCTTCCTCATTTGTAGCCTTTTGAGTCCAACTAATCCTCTCCATTCTTCTCCAAATCCACATTTACAATGCCTCCAGTTTCATAATATCTTCCTTTCTTAAGGTCCATGTTTCACAACCATACAATAGCGTGGTCCAAACCATTCACTGTATTTATCTTTGTATCTTCTTCAGACTTTCTGTTAATAGTTCTTTTCTATTACCAAAGGCCGCTTTTGCTTGTGCAATCCTACTGCATATTTCAGTCTCACATTTCCCGTCATCGGTTATAGTATGACCCAAATATTTGAAACTCCTTACCTGTTCCAATTTCGTACCATCTATTGTGATATTAACTTCACCTTTATTATTGGACACTCTCATAACCTTCGTCTTTTTTATATTAATCTTCATGCCATAGATCATTGCCGTATAATTCAGCCTATCCATTATCTTCTGCAATCCAATCTCGCTGCCCACTACCACATTCCTTGGTCATCTGCCAATCGTTAATCTTGTAACAATTTCACTCCTACTTATATATATATATATATATATATATATATATATATATATATATATATAGGCCTATATCTATGTATATATATATATACATACATGTAGGCCTATATATATATATATATATATATATATATATATATATTTAATTGTTTATGTCATATATATATATATATATATATATATATATATATATATATATATATATATGTATATATATATATATATACATATAGGACATAAACAATTTGAGGTAGGCAGCTTTCCATGAAGAGGAGATGATCTCCACTTAATGATGAAAATCTTTGTGACAATGAATATTCACTCAACTGGATCTCAAGTGTACAATGCCAACTGTATTCATTCTGTGTGTAATTTTATTAAGCTTATGACGATTTTAATTAAAATTAAAATGATGGTCTATTCTGAATTGGAGCCTCAGAGAAATTGCAGATTTTGCAAGATTAATAATAATTAATAATAATTAATAATAATTAATAATAGCCTCCGACAATTTCTATAGCGGTGTCATGGCCGGTATCCGGTCTTGAAGACCGTTTTACATAGCGCAAATCGGCATCAATCCCCGATACAAGATTGACCTTCCATGAGCCCAAGGGGATATCCATC